>JAJJWW010009359.1:0-34241 GCA_023531295.1 Papaver armeniacum | reverse complement strand
ATTATCGTTTTGAGTAATTGAGTTTTTCTTTTGGTTATTATCTTCCTCAAAGTCTCCATATATCAGAATTCTACATATGGTATCAGAGCAAGAAGATCCTAGGCTTGTGGTATAAGTTGTAGAGAAAAAGATGACGACTAGTTCAAGTTCAATCAAAGTATTTGAAGGAAAGAATTTTGAACACTTGAGAATTCAGATGGAGATATTTTTACATACTAGGAGGAGTGGGATATTGTAAACACATGTTACACGGAACAGCGAAGGAGTTGCACTCACCGGGCTCAAGCACTCTTTTAAACGAAACAGAAATAAGAACTCTAAAGAAACATATATTCTTCACCAAGGAATTCATGAGTCTATTATAGATATAGTTGTATACATCAAAGAAGTCAAAAAAAGCTTGGGATGCTTTGACAAACTATTATTATAACAAGATATAATGAAGGCTACGACAAGGTAAAGAAAGTAAGACTGATTACATTAAGAAGAAAATATGAACTCCCCAGATAGATTCATCCTAATTAATTTAAGATTTCTTCTCAAAGACATTAAACCTTGTTAATGACATGAAAGCTAATGGTGATACGATAGAAGACTCATCAATTATAGAAAATATCTTACGTAGTTTACCTGAAAAATATGATTCAAAGGTAATTGCAATAGAAGAATGTACAGGGACGTCTTACAGTTTCGGGGTTCTCTAGGCAAACATAAATTTTGAGGCATTCTTATGTGATATGAAGTCACCAATGGAGGCAAAATTTTAGTTTGGGAGATAAGTCGATTTTTTTTCCCCGTCATTTTTAAGGTAGATTCCCGGTTGCAAACTTTCAATTTGACCTAAACATTCAAAAATCCATAACCAATAGATAATTAGTGATACTTATAGTTGTAACAAAAGAGTTTGTAACAACTATAATTGTCACGACGTATGTTACATTAATAAATGTGAGAAAATCAGTTAGTAACACTTATAACTGTTACAATTGACTTATAAACAAAACTTGTTTTTTTGGGCCCCCAATAATTTGGGGCCCTAGGAGGCCGCCTAGCTCGCCTTTACCCTAAGACGGCCCTGAGAATGTTATACAATATCTACTATGAGTCTTGATGAAGTGTTAGGACAATCTTATGAACAAAGAATGTTAGAGAAAACAGTAGGAAAGACGGTGTAACAAGCACTACAGAGTCAGACAAATTGGACCAATGAAGCTAACTCAAATAAATCTCAATGTAATAGAGAGAGATGACATTTTGATAAATCTAAAATCCGCTGCTATAACTGCCAACGTTTTGGTGATCACTTCCAATGGGAGTGTACGGACAAGAAGAAAGTTGTTAATTACAACAACAAAGCAAACATGGCAGAAGAACAAGAAGATGACTCGGAGACTTTGTTATTAGCTTGTCACACAATTGAAGAACAACCTCATCACATGTGGTATTTAGACATAGGTTGTAGTAATCATATGTGTGGAAGAAAAGATATATTTGTTAATTTTGATGAATCAGTATGTTCAACTGTGAAGTTTGGAAACAATTTTACAGTTCTAGTTATGGGAAAAGGAAGAATAGGCATCATACTTAAGAATGGTTCACAAACATACATAATGGATGTATTCTATGTATCAGGATTACATCAAAAATTATTAAGTATGGGACAACTCTGTGAAAGAGGTTATTCTATGAACATCTTTAATGGTATCTGTACAATTCGTGATCGAAGGAGAAGACTACAATAGTAACAGATTACTCAAAACAGATCGTTTCCTTTGAATATCAATATCAAAAGGAAAGTTGTTATAGCTCTTCTGTTCATAATTACTCTTGGTTATGGCACAAGAGAATGGGTCATGTGAACTTCAATAGCTTACAAGTTCTTGCAAAGAAGGAGATGGTATCATGATTTCCCATCATTGATTTTCCTGAATCAAGGCGTGAAGATTGTATCTTTGGAAGACAGCATAGAGATCCTTTTCCCAGGGAAAAGCAAGAAAAGCAGAACAACCACTAGATTTAATTCATAGTGACTTATGTGGTCCTACTGAAGAAATTTCTCGTGGTGGAAACGAGTACTTCATTACTTTCAATGATGATTTTAGTAAAAAAAAAGATTGGGTATATTTACTAAAACAGATTAATATTGCTTTTAAAAGTTTTAAAGCATATGCTGAAAAATAGAGTGGTCAAAGTATAAAGATACTACGTAATGACAGAGTCAAAGTATACAATAGTTGATAATTTTATGAAAGAATATGGCATTAAACATCGATGACCTGTAAGGTATACACCACAGCAGAGGAAAGGAAGAATTGTACTATAATGGAGATGGTACGTACCTTGAGAAGAATAAAGAATTTTTGGGTAGAAGATGTTGATTGTGATGTTTATTTGTTAAATAGATGTCCAACTAGAATCTTGGTTGATAAGACTCCTAAGAAAGCATGGAGTAGAAGAAGACCTAGTGTACGACATCTTAAAGTATTTGGTTGCATAGCATATGCACATGTACCTATTAAAATACGAAAGAAGCTTGATAAAAAAAAAGTGAGAAGTGCATCTTTATTGGTTAGAGTACTGCAACCAAAGGATATAAATTATTAAATCCAGAGGCAGTGAAGCTAGTTATAAGCAGAGATATTATTTTGATGAAGGAGCTCAATAGGAATGGAATCCAAAATATCAAGAAGGGTTACTAGTACAGATATGACTCAAATAGTTGAAGAAGAAGAAAGTATAACTGTTATGTTGGAATCATCAAATCAATTAGAAATAGGTGTTGATACTACATTGCAGCAGGAAATATCATCTCTTCCAAAGACGGAATCGTACTTTGCCAACACATTTGAATGATTATGTTTTAATTAGATATGATAAAAATGTAGATGAAGATTTGGTGAACTTTGTGTTCTTTGGAGATTGTGATCCTATAGAGTTTGAAGAAGCTTCTAAGAATCAAGGATGGTTACAAGACATGGATATTAAAATACAAGAAATTGAGAAGAATGATACATGGGAACTTACATCTCTTCCACAAGGTAAGAAAGTAATAGGTGTTAACTGGGTCTATAAGACAAAGTATAGACCAGATGGTAAGTTAGAACGTCTCAAAGCAAGACTTGTAGCCAACGGCTATAAACAGAAACCATGCATTGATTATTTTGAAGTGTTTGCACCTGTTGGAAGACTTGATACTGTTCGTATGATCATAGATTTAGCTGCGCAATATCATTGGAGTATTTTTCAAATTGATAGTCAGCATTCTTGAATGGAGTATTGGAAGAAGAAGTTTATGTTGAACAACCAGCAGGTTACATTATGGAACGGAAAGAAAATCAAGCATACAAGCTAAATAAAGATTTGTATGGTTTGAAACAACTTGGTATACAAGAATTGATACTTATTTTACTGACAAAGGTTTCAATAAGTGTCCATATGAGCTTACTTTATACATGAAGAAGATGCTCAGGGAAATCATATCATTATATGTTTTTATGTGGATGATCTTATTTTCACATGAAACAATATTGAAATGATCAATGATTTAAAGGAGGCCATGATTAAAGAGTTTGAGATGACAGATCTTAGGTTATTAATATCTTATTTTCTTGGACTTGGAGTTTTACAGACAAGTGATGAAATCTTTGTCCACCAACAAAGATATGCAAAGGGTATTCTGGAATGTTTCAAAATGAGTAATTGCAACTCAATCGAACTCCAAAGAAGAAAGATTGAAATTGGAGAAAGAATGAAAAGAAGAGTTTGTCAACCCTACATATTTTGAACAACTAGTAGGAAGTTTTAGGTACTTAACTTCTACAAGGCTTGGCAATTATGTACGGTTTTGGTTTGGTCGGTCGTTTTATGGAATCTACATATCAATCCCATTTGCAAGCAACAAAGTGAATCTTAATATATATTAAAGGTACAACTGATTTAGGGATCTTTTATGCTTCTTCAAAGAATATAGAATTAGTTTGTTATCCAGATAGTGATTGGGATGATGACATCGAATACATGAAAAGCACTTCTGGGTTTTCCTTTCATATGGGATCTGGTTTCTTCTCGTGGTCATCAAAGAAGCAACAAGTTGTTACATTATCTATAGCAAAGATAATCGGAATATATAGTCTGTTTTCTTGTGCTACTTTCGGGTTATGCAGTTAAGAAGGATGCTAGGCTCTCTTAATCATGAATAAGAAAATCCAACCAGCATTGTGTGTGATAACAGGTCTGCTATTGCGCTTGCCAGGAATCCGGTTTTTTATGGAAGAAGAAAACACATTGATATCAAGTAGAGTTGGTAAATAACATGAAGGTAGTTGTGAGTTTCTTTCCTAGTTCAAGTTGTTGAAATATTCACAAAGTCTCTGAAGTCTGATACGTTTGTCAATCTACGAAAAGGGTTTGGAATGATTACCTTACACAGTCTTGGTTCGAGGGAGGATGTTGGAAATCAAATCTACCCAAGAATATATTTGGAATCTGAACAATATTTCAAATTTGCATTAGTATACATATTTGAGAAGTTTTGAGTTTTCTAGAAGATTGTTTGGTTTAGGAATCTACTTTGTTTAGAGTTTGATCCTACTCTTCTGTTTAGGAATTTGAGTTTTATTAGGAAGTGGTTTTGGTTGTTTATTTTTAGAACTCTGGTTGTATGGGACAATACAAATAGGTTGTTAAGCCATGAAGTAATACACACCAGAATCTATTATCGTTTTGAGTAATTGAATTCTTCTTTGGTTATTATCTTTCTTAAAGTCTTTGTATATCAAATTTGTATAGTCATCAAAACCGATATTTTTATTAGCCAAAATCGTTTCGGTTCAGAAACGAGCCGAGTCGGTACATTAAAAAATAGTCGATTCTGGTTAACCGACAATTTCTTTGTATTGGTTTGTCTGGTTAACATTGGTTTTGTTTCGTTATCCAATAGGGCCTGATTTCATGTTGCTGCAAAGAAAAATTTTGATTGAAAAGGGTAAAATATATTACAGAAGAGTGTCACTCAAGGTGACAAAAATACAACAGCTCAAAGAAGAGCATACTGATAGGTGTTGTAAACACCGTGATATTTATCTATTGTTTATGCTTTCTTTGCGAGTTTTCTTGTAAATTGTGTATCTTATTATTACTTTTGAGCTAATCAGGTACTCTGGAGTCATTTGGAGCAAAAGAAAGAGAAAGCATCCATTTGGAGCGAAAAGAGCGAAAAGACCAATTCACAAAGCTTGAGCGGCTAGCTACGGTTGAGAAAAGAAGTGAATAGGCAGTCGGTTCCGCGAAACTGACAAGCCAAGTATCACTGTGGCGGCCCATAT
The DNA here is from genome assembly GCA_023531295.1 of Papaver armeniacum. Taxonomy (NCBI): domain Eukaryota; kingdom Viridiplantae; phylum Streptophyta; class Magnoliopsida; order Ranunculales; family Papaveraceae; genus Papaver; species Papaver armeniacum. Next base: position 28,917 of record JAJJWW010009359.1, on the reverse strand, counting down.
CGTGAGTGGGGTGCCTGTAGCAATTTCAATCATTACCAAGCCCAACAAGAGAAGTGTTTTTTTTCTCCTCTCAATCATTTCATTCTCAACTTCAAAGGAGCTGTGAGAATTGAACCACACAGAGAAATAGGTTTTGTTTCCTAAAATCAGAGAAGATTAAAGATGGATTTTCGGTAGATCGAATTAGAATACAGTGAAGATCAGAGGTGAGTGAAATTTAGGGTTTCTTAAGGCTCGAATTCATGAATCTGTGATGGAGATTTACTGGGAAATGGTGGTTATGCTGAACCGAGAAGAAATTGGGTTTTGAATCAGCGGTTTGGGGAGGAATTTGGTGATGTTGTTGTCATGGATTTAAATCAGCAATTAGGTGCTCAAATTGCAGCAGATGATTGATAATAAGAAACCAAGAAAAGTTGGGTTTGATTTGAAATCGAGAACTGGAAATTGTAAATCGGAGAGGGCTTATGAGAAATTAGGTTTTGATGATGGAACTGAAGTTCGAAATTGGGGTAGTTTAGTGGAGTTTCAAGGCTCGAAATAAATCAAGAAATGAGGTTTGATGTTGGTGTTGGTGTTGAATTCGGCAGGAGCAGAGTGGGTTTTGTCCATGAAGATCATTCGAGATGAATCATCAGACAAAGGTGGTTTATGAGTTGAGTTTATGCTATCTGAGACTTGTTTAGACTCTGAGAAGAGCAAGGAAGATGAATTTTCTGTAGAGGGGAGTCTTGGGTTTGTATCTTGAAATGGAATTGATAATGAAGATGGGTTTGAATGTGGTGATTGTAACAGATTGTATGTGAATTACAGGGAATGAATATGAAATGGAGATGAGGTGGATGTGTGCTAGTGATTGCAGGGTAGCTAGAGAGGGAGTGTGGCAGAAGTATGGCTGGAGAGTTGTGGTATTGCTAGTTGCTTCTGGTGATGATTTGAATTACGAGGACTGAATTTCGGAGTTAAGCCATGGATTTCTGGAGTGGAGATGAGAATGTGCAATGGCTCATGGTGTTGGTATCTGAGAAGGAGATGGCATGGAAGTGCAGGTATATATTTCACTGGCTATATTCAAGGGAAGTGGAATGAACCAACAGATGGAGCTGAGTCTCTGGTGAAACTGCAGGTGGTGGTTTGCAGCTGCAGTTTTAGATGATTCAGATGGAGGTTGGCTTTGCGGTGGTTGTGAGCAGTGCAGTTGGCTGTAGGTTTAGATGTATGTTTAGATTGGTGCAGGTATGCAGAGCTGGAGCTGGTGTTTAGCAGTGTGTATGAATGGTTGCAATGATTTCAAGGATTGGTGGATAACAGTGGTGATGGCCAAAGAACTGAGCTGCATTTGGTTACGGAGGCAATGATGCTTCTAATGTTGATGTTGTGGCAGGTGAAGTTGTGAGACTTCAGGGTATTGGCTTATGCTGCTGTTGGAAATTGGGATATGAAGCTGCTGTTAGTGAATGTGTTATTGGATTGGAGAATGTGGAGGCTGGAAGATGTGCGCGAGTCGGTGTTGGCGTTGCAGAGAAGGCCTTGTGTTAATGCAGCTGATGTGTGGAAGTGACAGAGATAGTGTGCAAGCCATTATGGCTGGAAGTGCACTGGTAATGCACAATGATTGTGCAGCACATTGCAGGCCTGTGCAATGGCCTGAGCCAAGACTAATCATCTCAATCAGCCAAGGCAGTGACTGACTCACAACCTGACTCAGCTGAGTTAGAGTTTGACTAGGTGCTGGCCAGAGTTGACTCCACCAGCCGAGTTGACTCATTGACCGGTGACCGGGTGGACTTTGCCGGTCACCTGAAATAGTTTGCCGACGACTTTTTCGGCTAGAATAATAGCTTTCCGGCGACAGTTTTTGGGCAGAGTTTTTACATGGGTTTTTTATCACATATGGGCTTGGTGGACCACATGGGTTTTGGGCTATGAAGACCTAATTTTAGAAGTAGGAGAAAAGCTACAAAAGGAAAAGTTTCTACAACTTTGATGATATATTATTCTTGGAACTTGGAGAGAGCCGTTTTTGTTGACGCTTCTAGGGTTTAGAAACATGAAACTTCTCTTTCTTCTTGTTATGAACTCCATGAATATGAGTACCTAGTTTTCTTTTGGTTATGGATTAGTTGGATTTCCAAACATGAGTTGTTGTTCAATAAATTAGTTTTCTCTCATATTATCGTTTATGATTCACCATTAATATTGTCATATGATTGAATGTTTGTTTTGTCAAGTTGAAAATTGGTAGAACTCACATGCATGTCTTTTGCTAGATTAGGTTATTATACGCAAAAAGTGATAATTCCCCGATTTGAAGTAGCATAAATATGATTATAGTTTGTAGTGATATATTCTTATGATCTTATGTGAACCATAACCTTTGTTAAATCGGATTAGTGCTTTTACACGTTCGATTGCTTTGATTGGCCTGATTTCATAGAACCTATTGCATCTAGGTAATTAAACTTGATTAGTGCTTTTACACGTTGGGTTGTTCTTTTTTAGATAGAATTCATATTCGCATCTTTTAATGTGTTTGTTGATGACAAGAGGAGATTAGCGGGATATTCTTGCGATCAAGGTATTCTAGGGCCTTTGATAAAAGTTGAGATTAAAATATCAATTCTAGTTATTGTGTTGAAAACATGTTTGTGATTGAAGACGAAATCCATGACCAATACTTTCTCATTCTTGATTTGCGTGTTTACTTTTATTGTTTTGCTTTTATTTTATTTTAGTTTATAAAAATCGAAAAACCCCATTTGTTTATATAAGAACCAGAAACATATTGACAACCAAGACCTCTTCGTGGGAACGATCCTTTCTTGCCCTTGCTTCATTATATATTTTGATTAGTAAGAAAGTGTAATTTATTTTTGACGCCTCGACAAATGATCAAATTTTGGCGCCGTTGCTTGGGGAGGCATACGACTTGTTATTAAGTTTTAGTTTCTTTTTATAATTTCTTTTATCTTTGCTTTTCTTGTTCTTGTCTTGTTTCTCACTTGTTTGCGAGAATTGTTTTCAGTACCTAATCCTGGCTTCTAAAGAATGGAACTACCCAAGGTGCGGGATATTTACTCGAAGAGGCACAATACTCCAACCAAGTCAAGACACAACAGAAAATCAAGAGTTAGAAGTGGAAAAAGAGTTACAAATAGAAGGAGAAAAAGAGGTTCCATTCGTAGACGAACCACAAGTTGAAGAAGAAGAAACAATGGGTGATGCAAATCGTTCACTCAAGGAGTTAGCTTCTCATAGGCTTGATACACAATAGGGGTGTATTCAAACGAACTCTACTTTTGAGATAAAGCCGGGGTTGCTTAGAAATTACCAAAATTCCATGGCATGGTGAATGAAGACCCAAACAAACATCTTATGGATTTCCACACCATTTTCACGGCTATGCTTCCAGCGGATGTTGAGGCGGATGGTGCAATGTTGAAAGTTTCCGTTTCTCTTTGATGGATAGTGCTAAGGATTGGTTGTACTATTTACCTCCCGGAAGTGTCACAACATGGAATGGGTTGAAGAAACTCTTTTTAGAGAGATATTTTCCTGCATCAAAGGCGACTCAAATTCGCAAGGAGATTTGTGGGATGAAGCAAAATGTGGGAGAATACTTATATGAATGTTGGGAACGATACAAGAGATTGGTGGCAAGCTGCCCTCACCACCAATTCAGTGACGCTATGATCATCCAATTCTTCTATGAAGGACTCCAATCAAGTGATAGGAATCTTATTGACGCTGCGGGTGGTGGTGCACTAGTGAACAAAACGGTGGCACAAGCTAGAGAGTTGATTGAAAACATGGCAGCGAACTCCCAACAATTTTTGAGTCGTGGTTCGGATGTACTTCTAAGAAGAGTGAATGAAGTGAGCGAGGTTGAGGAACTTCGCCAACAAATGGGTAACATGTCGTAAAATGATGCAACAAGTTGCAGCGCGGTTATACCAAGTTCCTCTCAAACTTATGAGGACGAGCAAGATAATGCAATCTTTCCAAATCAACAAAGACGGTATGATCCCTACTCAAACACTTACAATCCGGGATGGAGAGATCACCCCAATTTTAGCTATGCCAACAAGCAAGGAGCGGTTCAACAACCTACCTTCAAATTTCCAAGTGGATTTCAACCTCAACAACAACAATTCCAGCCGAGACAACAATTTCAAAGAACTACAAGCAACAACAATCAATGCAAAATCAAGGTTCCGATATTGATTCAAAGCTTCAAAAATGATGCAAGGTATTTCTACCATGTTTAAAGAAAGTCAACAGAAACTAAGAGTGCTATCAAGGAGTTGCAAACACAAATGGGCTCCATGGCTATTGAGTTGAACCAATTGAAGGCACAAAATAGTGGGAAACTCCCTTCTCAAATTTATTAACCCAAAAGAGGGTGTCAATGCTATTACGTTGATAAGTGGTACACAACTTGTGCAACCCGAAGTTACTGATTCGGCAAGGTGGAAACACCCAAGGAACCTGTTTTGGAGGAGAATAATGAGGATTGTCCCCAAACTTACAGGGTACCTATTCCTAACTCTAAAACTCTGTTTCTACTTATGTTCCTCCTTTACCTTTTCCTCGCAGATTTGCAAGTTCTAAGAAGGCGGAATTAGAAAATGAGATTTTAGACGTTCTAAAGAAGATCCATGTGAACATACCACTCATTGATGCTATTAAGCAAGTTCCAAAGTATGCAAAGGTGTTGAAGGACTTGTAAACCAACAAACAAAGGCTCAAAGGTAATGAAGTGCTTAGTGTGGTGGAGAATGCTTGACAATCTTACAACACAAACTCCCACTTAAGTGCAAGGATCCCGGTAGTTTTGATATTCCCATCACAATTGGTAACACAACATTTAACAAAGCTATGTTGGATTTAGGTGCATGCGTTAATGTTATGCTCGTCAATGTATAATTCACTTGATCTTGGTCCTCTTAAAAAGGCTGAAATTGTATTGCAATTAGCCGATCGCTCTAATGTCTACCCAATGGGTATTGTTGAGGATGTTCTTGTGCAGGTTAATCAACTTGTATTTCTAGCTGACTTTTGCGTGTTAGAGATGGATGAAGGTTCACCGGACTCGTCTCTTCCATTGCTACTTGGGCGTCCCTTCATGAAAACGGCGAAAACCATAATTGATGTGGACAAGGGAACGCTAACCATGGAGTTTGATGGAGAAACAATACGTTTCAACATTTTCGAGACGATGAGATATCCTAGTGATGTCCACTCTTGTTTCTCCATTGATGTTATGGATACATTGGAAAAGAACTTAAAGTTAATGGGCACCGGTTGAAACCATATTATGAGAATTTCACTTCCGAAGTGGTGGAAGGAGTTAACTTTGTGGATGTGCTCCTCCGGAGGAGTCATAGAAAGCAAGGAGATAGTCGGGTGACGACTTTAAACCAAGCGCTAAATGGGAGGCAACCCATCGGATGAGTATTTTTTGTCTTGTATTTATTTCTTTTCTTGTTTTTATTTTTTCTGATTTTTTTTAGAATTTCCCACCTTGACTTACTTTGGACGATTCAATTACATTGAGGACAATGTAAAGTTTAAGTGTGGGGGAGTGGTTAAGCATTTGCGTTGTAAATTTTGAAATTTTCAACTTTTGTGTAAACTAGTGAATAAGAAAACTCCAACTTATGGTTAGTTTAGAGTCACATAGTATAGATGTCGCTAAGATTACATCGATATTCTCATAAGAGTGACCGAACTTAGAGATGACAGAGAACATGATCGGGTTTCTTAATTGTATGAGAGTTAAAGTTGGATTTAACCATGCTGGCAAATAAGGTGCTGACTGAATTCGGTATTAGAGTAGTGATCCCCTATAGTGGAGACTACCCATGTTACATAATATGAGGCACCAACCTTCAATTCTTTGTACCCTGCTTCAAATTTGTGCTTTTAGAGTGTGTGTCACCGTACGTAAACTCCGGGCAGAATGGTGAGCTGCCCAACCTCCCACCATAGAAGCACTATTTTGATCTCTTGAGTGCTATTTTTATCAACCATGATGGTGACATCGAATTGCTAACTTACATACCACTTGTAATCTTGTTCGCGATTAGCACCATCCACCTTATCTCTCTACACCAACAGTCCATAGAAACACCATCATCATCAACAAGAGGAGCATCACAAATTTGAAGGAAAGTTGAACACGTTCATGGTTTACAAGCAACGATGTAAGTGATCAGATTTCAGATTCAAGTAAAGCAACAAAACAAGGAGCAGAATTTTTATAAGTTGAAGACTATTGTACAAGAGTGAAAATTATCAAGATGAGAGTTCGAGAAGTCTATGATATCAAGACATATAAGTTGTGAAGAATCAAGCGGTAAAGTACTTACACCATGGCCTTTGTACTTGCATTTTTATTTGTATTTTCAGTTTGTGTTTATTTCTCTTGTCTCATAAAAAAAAAATAAAGAAATAAAGAAATGAATAAAAGAAAATGAAAAAAAAAAATTGATAAAAAAAATATATATATATATATGTATTTTGGGTTTGTATGTTCGTTTTTAGTTTTGTATTCTTTCAATAAATCCAATGGAAGAGGGAATATTTACAAAGAAGTTTCAAGCAATAAGGAATTAGAGGAAAGAATCACATTGTCGAGATTCTCTCGAAGTTCAAGATTTATCATCAAGAGTTGAAGACCGAAGACGTTTCTATGGATGTTGTGAGAGTGGTGCTACCGCACGTCGAACGGATAACGAGGTAAGTAAGCATATTCCCACCTTCGTTAAATGGTTGATTTCCTTTCTTAGAGATCGTCAGAAAAATGGGTTTTCAAAAATGATAAAAGATGTGGGTTTTTAAATATTTCGGAGGGTTTTTACCTTCCTACCATTCAACGTGTCATGCAGATTCTCTCTTCATTCCAACCTCGGACACGTGTGTGACCCATAAAAAGCTATTTATTATTGAGAGCAACTTCATAAAACCCTTTCTTGTGAGGCGAGTCAAGACTTTTGATCACTCAACCCGAATTTCTTTCGAAAAGGGATGGTTATTTCTCTCTCAACTTTTAAGAATGAGATTGTGTTCATTTATGTGTCTAACTTCTTATGACTAGTGTGCAGAATTTCTATATCTTCTTAGCGCATTGGATGCTATCATTTCGGAGAACTAGTACGTTGGAAAAGTAGGTTTTGTGGGTATATCTCTAGTAAACCCTCACGAGACTATAACTCGTCCACTAGGGACACCTAGGGGTTCAAAAGGCTTGTTATTTATGCTAAGAGTAAATCAGTAGCCTCGACAACACGGAGTTGTATGTATTCTTTAGAATAAGTTTAGTTTTGTTTGATTTGCTCGAGGACTAGCAAAGTCTAAGTGTGGGGAATTTGATAGGTGTTGTAAACACCGTGATATTTATCTATTGTTTATGCTTTCTTTGCGAGTTTTTTCTTGTAAATTATGTATCTTATTATTACATTTGAGCTAATCAGTACTGGAGTCATTTGGAGCAAAAGAAAGAGAAAGCATCCATTTGGAGCGAAAAGACCAATTTACAGGCGAGCGAAGATAGCTACGGTTGAGCAAAGAAGTGAATAGGCATTCGGTTCCGCGAAACTGACAAGCCAAGTATCACTGTGGCGGCCCATATCGTGAGTGGGGTGCCTGTAGCAATTTCCATCATTACCAAGCCCAACAAGAGAAGTGTTTTTTTTCTCCTCTCAATCATTTCATTCTCAACTTCAGAGGAGCTGTGAGAATTGAACCACACAGAGAAATAGGTTTTGTTTCCTAAAATCAAAGAAGATTAAAGATGGATTTTCGGTAGATCGAATTAGAACACAGTGAAGATCAGAGGTGAGTGAAATTTAGGGTTTCTTAAGGCTCGAATTCATGAATCATGATGGAGATTTCTTGGGAAATGGTGGTTATGCTGGAACCGAGAAGAAATTGGGTTTCAATCACGGTTTGGGGAGGAATTTGGTGATGTTGTTGTCATGGATTTGAATCGACAATTAGGTGCTCGGGTTACGTGAGATGATTGATAATAAGAAACCAAGAAAAGTTGGGTTTGATTTGAAATCGAGAACTGGAAATTGTAAATCGGAAAGGGCTTATGAGAAATTAGGTTTTGATGATGGAACTGAAGTTCGAAATTGGGGTAGTTTAGTGGAGTTTCAAGGCTCGAAATAAATCAAGAAATGAGGTTTGATGTTGGTGTTGGTGTTGAATTCGGCAGGAGCAGAGTGGGTTTTGTCCATGAAGATCATTCGAGATGAATCATCAGACAAAGGTGGTTTATGAGTTGAGTTTATGCTATCTGGAAACTTGTTTAGACTCCGAGAAGAGCAAGGAAGATGAATTTCTTTGTCAGGGGAGTCTAGGGTTTGTATCTTGAAATGGAATTGATAATGAAGATGGGTTTGAATGTGGTGATTTTAACAGATTGTATGTGAATTACAGGGAATGAATATGAAATGGAGATGAGGTGGATGTGTTCTAGTGATTGCAGGGTAGCTAGAGAGGGAGTGTGGCAGAAGTATGGCTGGAGAGTTGTGGTATTACTAGTTGCTTCTGGTGATGATTTGAATTGCAGGTACTGAATTGCAGGTTAAGCCATGGATTTCTGGAGTGGAGATGAGAATGTGCAATGGCTCATGGTGTTGGTATCTGAGAAGGAGATGGCATGGAAGTGCAGGTATATATTTCACTGGCTATATTCAAGGGAAGTGGAATGAACCTACGATGGATCTGAGTCTCTGGTGAAACTGCAGGTGGTGGTTTGCAGTTGCAGTTTTAGATGATTCAGATGGAGGTTGGCTTTGCGGTGGTTGTGAGCAGTGCAGTTGGCTGTAGGTTTAGATGTATGTTTAGATTGGTGCAGGTATGCAGAGCTGGAGCTGGTGTTTAGTAGTGTGTATGAATGGTTGCAATGATTTCAAGGATTGGTGGATAACAGTGGTGATGGCAAAAGAACTGAGCTGCATTTGGTTACGGAGGCAATGATGCTTCTAATGTTGATGTTGTGGCAGGTGAAGTTGTGAGACTTCAGGGTATTGGCTTATGCTGCTGTTGGAAATTGGGATATGAAGCTGCTGTTAGTGAATGTGTTATTGGATTTGAGAATGTGGAGGCTGGAAGATGTGCGCGAGTCGGTGTTGGCGTTGCAGAGAAGGCCTTGTGTTAATGCAGCTGATGTGTGGAAGTGACAGAGATAGTGTGCAAGCCATTATGGTCGAAGTGCACCGGTAATGCACAATGATTGTGCAGCACATTGCAGTCCTGTGCAATGGCCTGAGCCAAGACTAATCAGCTCAATCAGCCAAGGCAGTGACTGACTCACAACCTGACTTGGATGAGTTAAAGTTTGACTAGGTGCCTGACCGAGTTGACTCACTGACCGAGTTGACTCATTGACCGGTGACCGGGTGGACTTTGCCGGTCACCTGAAATAGTTTGCCGCGACTTTTCCGGCCAATTTCCTAGGCGAATACCGACTTTTCCATGACAGTTTTTACATGGTTTTACATTTTTTTCACATATGGGCTTGGTGGACCACATGGGTTTTGGGCTATGAAGACCTAATTTTAGAAGTAGGAGAAAAGCTACAAAAGGAAAAGTTTCTACAACTTTGATGATATATTATTCTTGGAACTTGGAGAGAGCCGTTTTTGTTGACGCTTCTAGGGTTTAGAAACATGAAACTTCTTCTCTTTATTCTTGTGATGAACTCCATGAATATGAGTACCTAGTTTTCTTTTGGTTATGGATTAGTTGGATTTCCAAACATGAGTTTTTGTTCAATAAATTAGTTTTCTCTCATATTATCGTTTATGATTCACCATTAATATTGTCATATGATTGAATGTTTGTTTTGTCAAGTTGCAAATTGGTAGAACTCACATGCATGTCTTTTGCTAGATTAGGGTTATTATACGCAAAAGTGATAATTCTGATTTGAAGTAGCATAAATATGATTATAGTTTGTAGTGATATATTCTTATGATCTTATGTGAACCATAACCTTTGTTAAATCGGATTAGTGTTTTTACACGTTCGATTGCTTTGATTGGCCTGATTTCATATAACATATTGCATCTAGGGAATTAAACTTGATTAGTGCTTTTACACGTTGGGTTGTTCTTTTAGATAGAATTCATATTCGCATCTTTTAATGTGTTTGTTGATGACAAGAGGAGATTAGCGGGATTTCTTGCGATCAAGGTATTCTAGGGCCTTTGATAAAAGTTGAGATTAAAATATCAATTCTAGTTATTGTGTTGAAAACATGTTTGTGATTGAAGACGAAATCCATGACCAATACTTTCTCATTCTTGATTTGCGTGTTTACTTTTTATTGTTTTGCTTTTATTTTATTTTAGTTTATAAAAATTAGAAAACCCCATTTGTTTATATAATAACCGAAACATATTGACAACCAAGACCTCTCTGTGGGAACGATCTTTTCTTGCCCTTGCTTCATTATATATTTTGAGTAGTAAGAAAGTGTAATTTATTTTTGACGCCTACGACAGCGATCACATACAACAAAAAAAATTCAAGGACGGTTCACAAAAACTTCCCAATTACTGATTAAAGTTAAAAGAGCGAAACCATCAAAAGACTTGGTATGAATCAACCAATTGAATATAGTGCACTTTACTGCAATGATAAGTTGCTTATTATTCCTAAATTAACCAAGTCTCCTGTTTTCTTGTTTTTGGTTTCGTAATTCTCCAATTCCTAGGCAAACCCAATGTGATTTGCTGTAAATCAAAACTACAACAAAACGATGTAATCAATAAGTGAAAGTATTAATCCAAGATAAAAAAAAATATTTCATTAAGATCTGAACAATACTCAAACTCAGATGATAATGTATTTTCTACATCAAGTCATTTTCCCATTTGCAAAATACATATCTACTCGTCGAGGGCTTCTTGGGGGTAGCAGCCTCCCAAGATCTGTGTGGACCTGACAGGTCAGGCCACAAGGGTCTGAAGTCTAGACTGTAGCATACTTGTTCATACTCTAAATCAAATATAGTTTTGAATTCAAGCAATCACGATGTCCACCGGACACCATGGATGCTTGTTAGGAATCAATGGGCATCTCCTGTAGATGTGAATTCTCTATACATACCCGACGTAGCGATGTTCGATTCACAATTATCTTAACAAAATATTGTTCTAATCTCTTTTTCTTTGGCATCATTAGAAATTCTTTTTAATGTGTTTTTGGCCGAATAAGGGAGTGTTATCTTTAACTTAATTACTACCTCCTTTCTATAAAAGTGGTAGTATCTCTTTTATAGAAACGGAGTCGGTACTTTGTTTATCCGAAAGTATTAACTTCCGGAAGAAATTGTAGTCAAACAATTTTGTGTTCATACGTCTTCCATTCCTCTTTTTAGACCAAAAATTCCAACGAATCATAAAACGGACTTGTATGATTGGAGGTGAATCACAAAAATTCTCATCTACTCCTTTAAAGCCCTAAGCCATGCGAGGCCATGCGTTGCGCGGTGAGAATACCCACCCTTGGGTGAGCGTCACTGCCCCTTTGAAATTGCTCTATTCCCCTTTTTCTCAAATTACGTGAATTTAACAGTGAATACCGGTTTTTTCCAGTTTTTTCACACAAACCTTCCCGCGAAACGAGAAAAAAAAAAGTCTTTCCGTAAAACAAAAACTAAAGAAAGCTAAAGGAAGAAAAACTAGAAAAACAAAACCCTAGAACCAGAGCATAATTGAGATACGTTTTCGATTCACATGTATCTCTCAAAACGCATCCATGCTCATCGTTTTCTCCATTCTCTTTGATTTTCGAGTAATCAGCGTGGCGTTTAGATCATGTTCTTATTAGCGTGGCTTTTAGAGTAAACGAAATCGGGGTTTGCTTATTTCGCGGTTTCGATTTTGCGGACTAGGGTTTATTGAGGTTTCAGTTTTCACTTCAATCCAAATCGCTGGTATGGTATCGCTTGATTCATTCTCTTCTTATAGTTTGGTTTTGAAAATCATTGTTTGATCAAAACCCCTATATTTATATCCGATTTCGATTCTTGATAGGTTAGCCTAACGGGAAACTAAAATCATCTTGTAAGATCTTTGTTCGATTACATCTTTAGTTTTTATCATCTCATTAATCGTTTTTGATTGCGGGTTTTAGCTAATCAGAGATTGCTTAGTTAACTGATCATGTTTAGATAACATATTTGTTACTGATCATGGGTTTTCATAGTTGGGTTTCCATGACAAGTTTAATAAGGTTAATATCGATATGAATTGATTAGATTGCCCACTCACTTTAATGGTCTTTCATTGACTTGACTTATGTTTATTTCTTAGAAAATGGTCCTAAGTTGTTGCCCACGAGTTTATTTCACTCGCATTAAAGCTTGGTCATAACCATCTTTCGTCTTGGGGTAATTGCTTAAAATTTTTCAATTGGATTTGGTAATCTAAACTTTATTCAATTTATAGATCAATTTTGGTTTATGTTATGTGGTTGACTAAGAAAAACTAGATGACCAGCTGCAGCACTTGCCAAACCCAATTTTAGGCAAGCCAACAAACGAAAGAGGGAATTCTTTCGGTGGAACACCACCATTCTTTGCACTTGATGCTTATTAGGCCTCTTCCTATGGGTATGGCAAAAAAAATGTAGTTTGGCATGCCAGGTGGCATGGCAAATGAGTTTCCCCACTATGGTAGATATGCCAAACTTGATTAAAAACATATATTTAATTGTGTTGGGTGGGACCCTAATGAATAAAAAATATATTTGTGTTTGTGTGGTGGGGTATTTATAAAAGTTTTAGTGTTATAATATATTTAGTGGGACCCTTTAAATATAAAAATATATTAGAATAATGAAAAGTAGGAGAGAAGGATAATTTATATATATATAAAATTACTCGGAGATAAAGTGAATATCGCTGAATTACTTTGGAGATAAAGTGAATATCATTTGGAGATAAAGAGAATATCGCCACGATAGAGTCTCTGTCGCTCACTTCAGCGATAGAATCTCTATCGCTCGATAGAGACTTTGTCTCCTATGCCTATATGCCGGGAATAACATATTGGCATATGAGTTTGTGATTTGGCATACCCATAGTGGGTGCATATATGCCAAATATCGTTGTTTGGCATACCCATAGGAAGAGGCCTTATGTGTCCATTACTTTGTTTAATTTATGTTTCACCCAGTTTGACGATCTAGACTTCAGAACATACACCTGACAGGGTATTTATATTGCGCATAAGTTGTTTTAAATTTTAATTTATTTTGGTTTTTCAAAAACGATCACCAACACCCAGGTGCTTCAGAGGCTCGGTGAGCAGCCTTGCCAAATGCGAGAACTCATCATTGAAAATCTCAGGTATAGACACTTTAATGTCTTAATGCATGAACCTAATTAGGCACTTTAATGTCTTAATTTATGTTTCACCCAGTTTGACGATCTAGACTTCATGCATTAAGACATTAAAGTGTCAATACAGGTTATTTGTATTGCGCATAAGTTGTTTTTAAATTTTAATTTATTTTTGGTTTTTCAAAAACGATCACCAACACCCAGGTGCTTCAGAGGCTCGGTGAGCAGCCTTGCCAAATGCGAGAACTCATCATTGAAAATCTCAGGTATAGACACTTTAATGTCTTAATGCATGAACCTAATTAGGCTCTTAATTCATGTGGAATTTACAAGCCTCTATTTTTTTTTACCTATCTCTTTGGTTCATTCTATAAGTTCAACTCTTAAACATTTTGTTGTATTTTAATTTTACCTATCTCTTTAGTTCATTCTATAAGTTTAACTCTTAAACATTTTGTTGTATTTTAATTTTTGTTATACAGTAGGATGATTTGTGATATACGTCGAGATCAATAACATTGGTAGAAGCTTTTGTTTTGGTCATAATCCAATCTGTTTTCTTATACCCGATTTAGACTTGCAGTATACTGGTGCAGAAGCTCTAAGATTTCGTTACTCCACTGGAAATTCCAGGGGCCTCTAAGACTTGGGTTGAGGTATCTATTTCTCTGTATTGGAAGGGAACTTTTTAAAATAAATAACTAAACTGCGATTCTTTTAGCGGTAGCGGTATAGACACTAAAAATGCGAGTTTCTTCGCTATGCATTCTACCCTCAATTTACATGTTTAGAAGAAGAGTTTTAAGTTCACCATTAATAATTTTGGCATCAAAGATTATTTCTTATAAGCTGAATTCATCACTAGCATACTCACCTTGCTATGAAAACGCACTAATACGTATTCCAATATGCATGTTATTGAGTTGATTCATATATTTTATGGCAATGCGAGTGCACTTGCGTTTCCTACCTTGAAGGAAATAGGGTTTGTGGTCTACTTTCGGGTATCCTACATTTCCTACCTTCTCCATAACACGGGTTGTGAGTTGTTCTGGATATTACAATCTCTAAAGATTTTAATAGATATATCTACGGTAACTAATTTATGTATTGTATTGAATCTTTATATACATTTGGCTAAAGTATGACTATAACGGTTTGAGAATCGTCTGTTGTTGGCATAAAATCCATCGATGCTAATATTTCAACCATTATCCAATCGGTAATCCGGAATTTCAATTTAGCTTGAGATTTCCTTATTGTGTTTCTTAACTATGATATGCATGTTATTAGAGTTTCACAAAGCAAAAAGCGATGGAAAGGGAAACTAAACTAAATCCATCCAACCGGTCTGTTCTAATACACATCGTCACGAGAGAAGGGATAGATGACATACCCTTGAAAAAGCCACCACTGATAAAATCTTATTGCTATATCTGCTAATAATCTCTAATTAGTTGTATGTTATTCTAGAGAGCTCTAACTCAATAAATCTACATTTAAGACTTGCTGATTTTACTCTTATTAATCCTAGGTACTAATATATCATATACAGTCAACTTTGAGATCATAATTAGAATCTACATTAACACCATTTTATGCAATTTGTGGTTGTTGAACTTTGGTGGCATCTGCATCATTCTCTCAATTTGACCACAGATGCATTGCTTTGCCCTATTGCTTATTTGATCGGTATGAGTACCGCCTCTCTTTCTATTCTTCCATGTCCCTTTCTTTTTTCCCATTGTAAAACTAAGGAGTGACGGGGTAGAGATGTATTTAGAAAGTCTTTGAGACCTTATTAAGGTACAATGGCTGCTCTTAAGCTTAGTGAATTATTCTTTAGAATCATAATTATATGACTCCAGGCTCCATTATACGATTCATAGCTTGGAGATTTCTCAATATATATGTGTGCTAACTCATTCTTTATATTTCTTTCACTCTTTCATTCTATTTTTCCAGGTGCAATTGTCTCCGTGGGTTAACGGATGTCTTTTCATTAATGCATATAGGCATTTCTATTTCTTTATAGTTATTGCTATTGTTACACTACGGTAAAAAGCACCAAGGTTTGGCTGTTTTACAACCCAACATTAGGATTATTAAAATGCATCTATATTTTATGACCCACTATACTTTTTCGGTAATGCATCTATATTTTATGACTAATTATACTTTTTTGGTAATGCATCATTATGATTGTATATCATTGTATATCATGCATGTTTTATGTGTTCACAATTTATTTTTTTAGGGCGGAGCCGAGCCACACCAAATCTAAACTGCATAGCATAGGGCAAGGCGTAACCGAGCCACACCAAATTAAATTGGGACGGGGCGAGATGACGCCGAGCTTTACCAAATCAAAAATATGGTTAAAACAATTGGCGAGGCGTGCCGAGCCACACCATACTCCGGGACGGGCGGGGAGGCGAATTTAGCTTTACCAAATCAAAAATATAGTCAAAAGAAAAAGATGCATGGTGCGTAGCACTGGCCCAACTATGCCATTCTATTTGCATTTGTAATTTGTAAATTGAATTGGCGAAACAAGTTTACGGAGCCGCACAAAATCTAGTGTTAATTAACACCAACATTTACCAAAGAAATAGTATTTAAACCGTATGGAATTCTCTCTTTCTTCTTTTCCTATTTTCTAAGATGTGCATGAATCAGCTAGTATCCAAACGGCAAAGTCCACATTTTTGGCCTGATGGAAAAGATCAACTAATAGGAAAGCTCGTGACCGACTACTTTGTTCAATTCCGTTCAGCAAAGCCTAATTTTAAAATTTGAGTTTGGGAATTTTGTTCAAGATACTTGGGCCAAATTTCTAGTTTTATAATTATATGTCACTGTCCACGAGCACGAATCGACCTAACCAAACATAAACAACAATTTTCTCGAGACTAAAAGTGATGGTCAATTGTTGCATTTTTGTGCAACTATGCGTCTCAAACCCAAAAGTACCGGACAAGTTTTCCTGTCCTCACACTTTAGCTACTTTAGGTAACATTTGGGACAAGTTTTCTTGTCAAAGGCAATGATGTTTTGGTTCCATTTTGGATCTTTAGTTTACAATGTAGTCCATAATTTTGATATCATCGTGTGCTTTTCGTCATGCACGCTTCTGCAGGGACACCAAAACCAGCTTTAAAAAAAAATCACTTGGTTAAATACTCACAAATCAAACATGGAATGCATTGCCACCGTCCGATTTTTAATCATTTTTGGAGTCATCTTTTTAATGTTACCACAAAAATTCAGAATTTAAAGCTTAGATTTGTTCTTCATCAATATAATTATTTTTACAAAAATTCTTAACAGACTAAGAAAAAAACCGAGAGAAAAAACCGCCCCTCACAGCCCACCCATACACGTCTCCCGACAGCGGGACCCACTGGGACTCGCCAAAAAAAAAAAGAAACTGTGAAAGGCGGTTTTAACAGGGTTTTTTTTTTGTTTTCCCTATTTCCTAGCTCTATTTTTCCTATTTCCCATCTATATTAATTCCCATCCCCAATTATCCTAAGTACAATCCAAATAAATTCTAAAAGATTCTAAATCCTATCTATTCCTAATTTGACTTTAGTTTTTACACCCTGCTTATCTTATATCCACCCGCCTGTAAAAACCCTAAGATCAAAATCCTTTATCCCACCATCGTAGCCACCCTCTTTTCCCTTACCGCGCCACCTTCTTCTTCCCTGGCCGGCCACCGCCTCGGATCCTTTTTTTTTTTCTACATTATTCAACCCTAATAATTTACTTTGATGAATATGATTGTGTATTGAAATTATTGTTCAAATCCCATTTGAATTTTTATATTGAGATATCGGTTTGTGGTATGTGCTTTGTTTGTTATACTGTAACTTTGATTGGTTTCGATAACTCCGGATTATGAATCATAATCTATCAAAAGCATTGAGATTCCGTTCACATTAGGTCAATTAAAATTCAAAACAAAATTAGTTCTATGTGTTAACATTTGATTTGATAGGAACTGCCATTAACGCCTGTTAATGCACCCAAAAATTGCAATATACTATACAAATTGTATTCGTTTCTTTCTCTACGTTTTTGTTGTCATGTGTGAGTTTATGAAAATATGTACAAACAGATAATGGTTAGAGAAATGAAAGATTAATGAAGAAGAAGACGTCCAATAAAAGTTATAGTCAACTTGACCTTTTATAGGTGGTACATAGGAAATACCAATGGTGAAAAATAAATTGATTTTAGAAATTGTGATTGGTTGGGAAATAGGAAAAGTGGGGATTGGAAATAGGAAAAACCTTCTCGGTCTGTTAAGAATGATTGTTATTTTTATCATCGGCATACATTTTTTTTTAAAGAATAATAATTTCATCCTACTTAATAATCTAATTTGCTATCACAAAAATAATCAAAAAACAAAGAAATCCTCATTTTTGTTGTTAGTTGTAGGATTACTCAAACCCTCCACCCAATGATCTCTACTCTTCTTCATTTCATCTTCCTCTACCACAACTTCATCAGAACCGTTAAAAACAATATGTACAAATGTCTTCACATCAATTCCATTAATCACCATCATATCCTCCTCAACACCATTTTCTTCCACCACATTCGGAGATGGAATATACGGTGGTCTAGAGATTTGCAATATCTTTTCCCAATTTAACCCTAGAAAAAATTCATGATTCTTGATTTCATCCAAACATATTCTTTGTGTCGGATCCTTTTCTAGTAATTTCCCTATTAAATCTCTCAACGCCGTTTTCTCGCCAACCAATTGTGGAGTTAATGTCAAAATCCGAAAAAACGTTTCTTGCCGATTTACTCCCCGAAACGGTGTCTTCCCGTATAACATCTCATACAACACAACCCCAAGACCCCACCAATCAACGGAGAAATCATGACCGTTCCCTGATATAATCTCCGGCGCTACGTATTCTTCCGTTCCGACAAACGAGTTTGATTTTTCCGAGTCGGATCTGACCGAGTTAACTCTTGCTTCGGGATGTCGATCCGATTCATCTGAACTGATTCCAGAACTGCAGAAGTTAAAAATCGGGAACCGTTTTTTCTTCTTCTTTTCTTCGGAGGAGATTGAATTATTAATTGGAGATCGAGATTGGAAATTTTCCGATTTCATTGAGATTTTGGTAGAAAGATCGAAATCAACGAGCATTAAATGTCCGTTCTCCTGAACCAAAATATTTTCCGGCTTCAAATCTCTGTAAACGATCCCTAATCCGTGTAAATACTCCAATGCAAGTACTAATTCAGCAGCAAAAAACCTAAAAATCAACAAAAATAAAACAAAATCAACAAACAAAATATAGAAAGTAGTCATGTACAGATCAAAATGAATTAAGATTTGAGAAACTGAAATGAGATCTGAAATTGATGAAAAAAAGTACCTGATAATGTCATCGGAGAACATTTTCTCCGACTGTTTTTTCCTTAGAGAACTAAGATCACCGCCATTACAATAATCAATAGCGAAACCAACAATTTCATCAGTAACAATAACACCTTTGAGTTTAGGCAATAAAGGATGATCAAACAATTTCAACACATCTCTTTCAAACCAAATCCTTCTATATAAATCTTCTTCTGTTGCTGTTTCTGATGATGATCCTCCTTTTTCTTCTTGATTCTTCTTGTTCTTATTTTTGTTTTGGATAAATGATTTTGAAATGACCTTCAAAGCTAAGGTTTGTTGTTGTTCTTGGACTTGAAATACAACTCCTTTGGCTCCTCTGCCTAATACTGATAATGCTTTTAAACTCTGTAAATCAATTTGTTGATTTTCTTCTATCATGTTTTTCTTCAAAGACTTGGACTGATGATTCAAGTGAGGAGGAGGAGAGATTTTTGGAGATTACTTTAATTTAAGAAAAGAAGAAATGAAATCTGTTCTGCAGAGATTATTTATATGATGGGGGGATTTGGGTTATCTTGGTGAGGAAGGTTTCTTGATTAGTTGACAGTTGATTATGGTGTGATTCCTTGCGAGTTCCTCTCTGGCTCTTCCCCAAGAAAACGTGAGGAATAAAAAAGGGGTTGGTTTGATTCAAATAAAATAGGAGGAAATGATGACGGAAAAGGGAAAAGAGAATATTGAAAGTCTAAGATGATGAACGGCGCTACCGGGTATATTGATTCATTGAATGTTGGCATGTGGCATGGGCATAGTTAACACTATGGATAAATTGGCTAATGTATGGATAGAGTTTGGGTACTTGGGTAAGTTTCATATGCATTGGCATGGACAGAAATGTGCTAGAACAGTGCTAGTTGCATCTTTGTACAAACACAATATTTAATGGCCGGAGACTTTTTACAGGCGTCTTTTAGGGGCGGCCTTGAAAAGAATTAGGGCGGCAAAACGACAAAAAGCTATCATGTCAGTAGGTTATTTCACAATCGGTAGGTTATTTTCGGGCGTTTTTTTTAATCCCAAACTACCCTTTACAAATCGGTAGATAACTATACAATCATTAGTTAATCCACAATCGGGAGTAAATTTGGTTTGTATAACTTCCGAATATAAAGTAAAATCCTTTATCTTTTGAATTTTGACTATCCTATAATCGGTAGTCAAAATAGTTATCTTGACTCACGATTAAAGTAGACCTTTGGCAAATATCCTACCATAATCGGTAGGGAATTTAGGTTATTTAACTCCCGAATATAGAGTAGCCCCAAAATGAGATTTTGCGAAAATCCTTTTTTTTAGAATTTTGGTTGAGCCTATAATCGGTAAGAAAGGAAGAGTTATCATGACTTCCCGATTATCTGAATCGCTCTCTTTACAAATATCCTACCATAATCGGTAGTCAAAATAGTTCGTATAACTACCGAATATAGAGTAGCCCCAAAATCGATTTTGCAAAATCCTTTTTTTTTGAAATTTTGGTTGAGCCTATAATCGGTAGTAAATGAAGTTATCCTAACTTCCGATTATCCTTGCTCTCTTTGCAAATATTCAACCATATTAGGTAGTCAAAATAGTTCATATAACTACCGAATATGTAGAGTAGCCCCAAAATCGATTTTGCAAAAATCCTTTTTTTTTTGGAATTTTGGTTGACACATAATCGGTAAGAAAGGAAGAGTTATCATGACTTAGATTATACAGTGCTCTCTTTACAAATATCCTACTGCCATAATCGGTAGTCAAGATAGTTCATATAACTACCGAATATAGAGTAGCCCCAAATTGATTTTGCAAAATCCTATCGAAATTCAATTTTCTTGTAGAAAAAAATTTCTACGAGACGCGCCCCCTAGACCCAGACGACTGTCGGGTCCGAACCTGTCCGGGAGGGGCTACGCCCCAGGACCCCCCTAGACCCCCTGTATAGCGTACCGGGCATTGTATTCATGCCGCACCGAGCTTTTCAACTGCATTGGTTGAGCCTATAATCGGTAATAAATGAAGGTATCCGACTTAGAATATAGAGTTGCCCCAAAATGAGATTTTGCAAAAATCTCTATTTTTCTAATTTGGTTGAGCCTATAATCGGTAGTCAAAATAGTTCGTATAACTCAGGAATATAGAGTTGTCCCAAAAATGAAATTTTGCAATCGGTAGCTAAAAAAACCTAAACTCACCGATTATGAAGGGGGTATACAAGTATTTTCAAACTATTTTGTCTTTTTGTGTCGCCCCTAATTCTTTCGGGTCGCCCACTAAAGACGCCGGGAGCTTTTAATCTTCTATTTTTAAGTAGCAAGTCCCATGACTCCCCATCTCATTGAGTTTTTTTTTTTTTTTTTTTTTTTTTTTTACACAACACAAAGAAAAAAAAAACTACATAGCATGAATGTCGTCTTTGGATACAAGACGCAATACAAGAGGGGGGTTTGGAAGAGAACCACCACATGTTGGAATAATGGTTTAAGGCAAACTTGGCGAGAGTATAGGCCACTGAATTCCCATCTCTTTTGTTGAAAACTATCTTGAACTCTGTGATTTTCTTCAGTTGTGCTCTGATCTGGAAAACAACCTGATGCAATCTCCACGGAATGTGCATTGTCCCATTTGTTAGTATTCTGACCACTGTCTCGGCATCACTTTCAAAGATAACTTTTTTCGGTTTAGAGATTACTGCAAATTCAGAAGCTAAAAGTAAGGCTCTTGTTTCAGCCTCTACAGGGTTTAACACATCACGGGACATGGGCCACATCCTTTGAACTTGATGTTATAGTCTCTAGAAACAACAGCCCAAGCTCCTTTGAAATTTTTGAAAGCCGCATCCATATTAATCTTGGTCCAATCTGTTTCTGGTGGCCTCCATTTGGTCGCAGGCTGCTTAGGAATACATATCTGGACTTCATGTTCTTCTTCAAGAAGTAGAGGTATGGAGTAGTTGAACCAATAAACAACTTCTTTAATAATGCTCTGAATGGTCTGGTCTTTGTTGTCAAAAACCTTTATATTTATGTTATTCTAGAGTGCCCACATAATACAGCTGCCCATTTTGAAAACATCAAAATTACCTCTCCGTTAGCCATCCTGCAATAACTTGCTTTATGCTCATGCCAGAGTTAGTCTCAGTTCTACAACCAATGGGTGAACCAAAGAAGGTTGTGGTGGCCACAAGACAATGTAGGAAGAGATGCTCAAGGTCTTCAATAGCAGCTCTACAAGATCTGCATTCTTGATTAATGCCTATAATGTGCTTCCCTAGCTTTTTAAAGATAGCTAAACCATCATGAAGAACTCTCCATATAAAGATAAGAATTTTTGGAGCAAGGTTTCTGACTTTCCAAAAAGTTTTCCAAGGAAAATTATCACTGTAGCTAGTAGAAGTACTAGGTTGTTTATCTTTGACAGTCTTAATGAAGGAATTGCAAGAGAACATACCATTGGGATGAGGCTCCCATATCAGTTTGTCTTCAATAGCTTCTTCACGATCAGGCAGATAAATGCTCAGGATTTGAGATGCTGAATGAGGCTGGAACAATTGATTGATAAAGTTTGCATTCCATCTTGTGGGTTCATGCAAAATAATGTCAGCCACTTTGTTGATGTTCTCCATTGATATGTTGTCTTTCAGCTCAGGTCTGCCATTCGAGTGATTGTTGAGCCAAGGGTCCTTGGTTATATGAATACTTTCTCCGTTGCCAACACTCCAAATGCACCCTTCTTTATCTCCTCTCTGCGGTCAATGATGACTTTCCAAGTGGAAGAACTTCTAGAATTTGTTGTAGCTTCCCATAAGGATTTGTCCCTGAAATACTTAACATGCATAATAGTGCCCCAAACACAGTTTCTATCTTCAAGTAGTCTCCAAGCCAATTTAGCTATTTGACCTCTATTTAGGTGAGTCAGAGATCTGATACCTAAGCCTCCAGTTGCTTTTTCCTCCAAGAACATGTTCCAGTTGATGAAGTGTGTTTTTCTGGTGGAATAGTTGTGTCCCCACCAGAAATTCCGAATAGTTCTTTCCAATTTAGCTAAAACAACTTTTGGAAGCAGAGAGGTAGCCATAAAGTACTGAGGAATCATCTCGAGAACATGTTTGATTAGGACAATCTTACCTGCATGATTAAGGTAAATTCTCTTCCAGCCAGCTAGTTTGTTTTCAATCTTCTCAATTAGAAAATCAAAAGAGTCAATTTTGTAGGTGGATTTGAGTAGTTGGAAACAAGATATTTATCATTACTCTCCATTTGTTTGACTCCAAGAAATTCAGCTACATGACTGCGTCTTTCTCCACTGACCCAT
Source organism: Papaver armeniacum (assembly GCA_023531295.1). NCBI lineage: Eukaryota > Viridiplantae > Streptophyta > Magnoliopsida > Ranunculales > Papaveraceae > Papaver > Papaver armeniacum. Next base: position 5,827 of record JAJJWW010009359.1, on the reverse strand, counting down.
TTGCTGAAAAATATAGCGGATTTCTCTAGGTTTGCCTGTTGACCAGACCATTCGGCATAGATGAATAAGATGTCTTGAAGGCTTTGAATAGTTCTGTCATCGAGAGTGTCGAAGAAGAAGAGATCGTCTGCGAACATGAGGTGGGAAATATATGGAGCCCATCTGTTAACCCTATAGCCGTTGTATAAGCAACTCGATTCCATCTTGTGAATCATCCAAGATAAACCTTGAGCACAAAGGATAAAAAGATAAGGTGAGAGAGGGCATCCCTGTCTCAACACTCTCCCACTGTAAAAGTGCCCTTCAGGGTCCCATTTACAATAATATAAAACGAAGCAGTTGTAACACAGTTCATAATAAGGTTGTAGGTACTACCCCTAATGCCATAAGCTTTAAGACATTGGCCAATAAAACTCCAAGATACCCTATCATAGGCTTTGCTGATATCAATCTTGAGTGCAAAAGCTCCTAAAACAGAGTTACATTGATTCATGGAATGAATTAGTTCTTTGGCAGTTAAAACATTGTCAATAATGAATCTTCCCGGAACAAAAGCAGACTGGGCTTTGTCCACTAGGTTATCGAGCATGGGTTTTAGTCTCTGAGCAATAATTTTGACCACAATCTTGTATAGAATATTACAAAGAGTTATAGGTCTGTACTCAAGTGGTTTTGAAGGATGTTTAACTTTAGGAATCAAGACTATATTAGTATGATTTAGGCCCTCAGGGATACTAGAAGAAGCAAAGGCATGTGTAATAAGAGAAGTTACCTCTGTACCCACTTTGTCCCAGCATTTTTTGAAGAAAATAGGCGGCATACCATCCGGTCCTGGTGATTTGAGGGAGCCCATACTTTTGAGTACTTTCCAGATCTCTTCTTGAGTAGGAATATCGCCCATGGATTTGTTCTCCTCCTCTGTGATTTGAGTATCAGAACTGAAGTTAACAGTGAAGGCAATCTCTTGAGGATCCATGTTGAAATTGCTGGAGAAGTGATGAATGAGTAGCTTGGATATGTTATCATGGCCTGAGACCCAATTGTTTTTACTATCTCTTAGCGCTTCAATAGCATTCTTCTTTCTTCTCTGCTTGACTGCCATATGAAAAACTTGGGTATTTTTATCAACGTTCGGGATCCAGTTGTTTTTATTCCTTTGCTGCCAGAATTTTCTCTCAACTTCCATTAGCTCCTCAATTTTTGACTTTAGATTGTCTTCTTCTGTTCTGATATTTTGAAGATGAGCAGGTTTCTGTAACTCTAGGAGCTCTTTCTTTGTTTCCTCAACCGTAGTAGTTATATTTCCAAAAGTTTTCTTCCCCCAAACAGCGAGACTATTGCCAGCATCTCTAAGTTTTTCAATAGTACTACCAGTAGCATTGTCCCAAGCATTGTGGACTTCAGCTTGAAATTCAGGGTGAGCAGTCTAGTGATACTCGAATCTGCACCCTGGTTTTCTACGCTTACAAATTTTGTAAATATTTAAGTAAATTGGAGAGTGTTCGCTTCCTAGCCTGGGAAAATAAAACACTGCAGCTTCAGGGAACATCATCCACCAATTTGACGAACAAAGGACTCTGTCTAGTCTAGCATAAATTGGAGCAGAAGTAATAGCATTATTGGTCCAAGTGAACGCAGGCCCGCAATAACCCATATCAATTAAACCTCTATCTTGAATCATTCTTTTAAATTCTCTATTGTGGTTATTGTTATCAAATCTTCCACCACTTTTCTCCTTCATAGTTCTAATTGAGTTGAGGTCACCCATTATGCAATAGTTATTACTTAAAGTATCAATGTACTTAGAGAGCGAAGACCAAAAGGAGTTTCTATCATTTCTAATAGGAGGTCCATATACACAGAGTAAGTCCCAGGTAGGATTAATAACCTAGCTAACTTCACAGTGGATCAGATTGTTATTAATCTTAACTATGTTGATCTTTATATTATCATGCCAGAGGAGAATCAGCCCTCCCTTTCTTCCCACTGAAGGAACAATGAAATAGTTCTGAAAATTGAACTGCCCAATGGTTCTATCAGCTTTAATACTATCTAATTTAGTTTCAGACAAGAAGACTATACTAGGATTGCAAGCCTTCAAGAAGGAATTTACGTGTCGAATTGTCGAGGGATTACCTAACCCTTGAAAATTCCAACAGTAGATTAACATTGGGCTTGTGGCTGATTTAGGAAAGCCACCACACCCATATTAAAATGATTATTCAGAGATAATTTAGTTCTATACTTTGGATTCACCTGATCGATGTCCATTGGTGTGGGATTGCGTTTTCTTCCAATTAAGATTTCCTCCTCTCCAACACCTTCATGTGGATCAATTTCCTTCCTCTTTCTAGCATCTCTTTTCCATTGTCCATGTTTCTTCTTTCTTGTCTTTTTGGATTCCTCGGGGCAATAGAGAATTCTGAGTCATTTTCATTGCTTGGGAAATTATAATTAAATGAAACCTGTTTAGGGTTTATCACCTGAGTAACGGAGGTTGTCTGTGTTGATAAGATCTCTCTTTTACGTGTTGCTTCTTTCACTAGAATCTAAGATGTCTTTTCTGTAAACTAGATTTTGGATTTGAGAATCTGAGTGGGTTATTACGTTTCAGTCTCGTCTCGCTTGTTAATTCATGATGTGCGGTACCATCACTTTCAAGTAAATCGCTTCCAGCTATACCATTGGCTGTCATCCATGTGTTCTGCTCTGATACATCGTTTATGTGCTGAATTGCTGACACGGTCTGTGATTCAATCCCCACCCTTGATTCTAGAGCTTGTGTTGAACTCGTGAACTCTGAAATAACAGCAGGATCGATGTTGTGTCTCAGAGCTGACAATATGAGACTCTCATTGTTTTCGGCCAGTAATCCTGTTCTCCTCCACGTTTCCATTCTCACCATAGTCTCTGTTATTTGTTCTTGACTGAAGATTTGAAATGGCCGGATTGCACATTTTAGCTGGAATAATAATCGGAGTTATTGAAACTTTATCTCCGCCTTTGAAGTCGACTCTAATTTCTTAAATATAGTTACCAAGTCTAGGGTCCTCCATTTTTGCACTGAAATCTTCCGGAGATAACTTCATCTTTTCTAAGTTTGCAGACAACACAGGACATTGTTTCATGGCGTGTCCAAATAGACCACAGATATAACACAATCTGGGTAGTTTTTCATACCAAAATTGAGTTGTACGAACTTTCTTAGAAGCAAGGGTGACCTTCATCTCTTTTGGTAATGGTTTTGTTATATCAATTTGAACCCTAATCCTGGCATATTTCCCCACTTAGCATCATCTTCTTCTGTAATATTTTGAGGATTTCCAAATCTCTTTGCCATATTATAGATCTTCTTACTGTTTAACATACTGATTGGTAGCCCATGGATTTGGATCCAAAACCACACATATTTGAACTCATATTCCTCTGGAAGTAGATCACCAGCCCATCTTTCCATCACCATTAATTCATTGTTTAAAGCCCATGGGGAACCTTTCAGCACCGCTTCCATGTCACAAAGATTTTCAAAACTTACTTTATAAATATTGTTACCTAGATCTGATATTGAGAAATCACTAGAAGTTTTCCAGGCTTTAACTAGCATCTCTTTGAGGATAAAGATGACATGACCTCTCCCTGTAACTAGTTTGAACACCAGGCATCTTTTCCATTCTGGTAGTTGTTCCTCTTGGGATTCTTCTCCTTCATATTCTAACTCTCTATTATTATACATTAAATTGAACACCCTCTTTATTATATCTTCAAAATATGTAGGGTTCAAGGTATGTATGTCTGTATTTTTAGAAAGTTAGATACTCACACATGACATGACCCATCTATGAGCCACCGAATTGTTTGGAGAAGGCCGGAGGAATACATATCCATTCCGTTTTGAAACTACAAAAATATTTACACTCTCACTAATTGGAAAATTATACTTGAATGCCTAACCACTGCTTTTAGCTAAAAAGTTTGCCAAGATCCCATACCCACTCACAATTTTCTATGACAATAAAGAATTTTGGGGTCTCTATGTCATTCAAAAGAATGACATCTTTTGACTACCAAAGAGTGAAAATGAAAAAAAGAAATAACACTGTCTCATAAATTTAGAATGATTAATTGGGATATGAAAACTAATTGGGGATATAGCTACAAGACAAAATAGGAGTCCCAATAGTAATTAAGGTCACCCCTTATGTAATTATTTTTTTAATTCTAATTTACCCCTCACTAATTAGGTTTAGTGGTTAATAATAATTAGTAAAAATCTTAAGTATTTGGGGATAGATTAGTGTGTATTTTTATTTGTGTTTGGGTGAGAGTAGAAGGAGGGAAAAAAATATTTGAGAGGAATTTCTTTTTTGAAAATGGAAGATGATTGTGATGAGAGAAGGTTGAAAATTTGATTTTTTCTTTGAATCCACCATTGTTGCAGCTGAAAAAGCTTGGTGCCGGCATGGTATTCAACCAAAAACCCATGCGGGCAATTGTTGGAAATGTTCATAAATTGTTTGCCACTATCCGGGGGGGTTTGGGGGGGCGTAGCCCACGATTTTTTTTCTGGTTTTGATCTTCAGAATGTTGATTTTTACGGTTTTGAGCAGTGCCGGCATGGTAATCTAGTTTTGAGCATCTTGAGGTACATGTTCCGGCATAGTATTTTGCTTAAATTTCTATCTTGGGAACAGGATGAAAAGTATCCAGAATGTTGATTTTTTTCACTTGACTCCGGCATTGATAGGAAATTCTCGAACATGCCGGTATCATGTTCCGGCATATGGTCTTCATCAATTCCGGCATGGTCTTCATGGGTTTGGGGAAGTAATTCATATCCCCAATTAATTCCCATATCCCCCAATTAATTATTCTAAATTTAGACTGAGATATTAAACACACGAGATATTAGGTGAATTTCAGACTAGTATTTTCGAGTCCAAATTTGTTCACACTCCTCTAACGAGTGTATATTTCACATGTTCTTCTGATTGGTTGATTATTTAACTGATGACCCATTACCCTCCATGTTTAGAATCACGACCCTCATTACATAACTCCCTAAATTAAATCAAGGGTAAAAATTGAAATGTAAAATATACACTCGTTAAGGAGTGTGCACGGATTCGGGCTCGGTATTTTCCTTGATCAACATTGTTCTTAGTGGATTTCGCTTTATGTGTAATAGGGAAGGAACCCGATCAATGCAAACATAGCTAACTGTCAATGTAAGACGATGAATAAGTCAATTCTCCTAGCTGGGTTGTCTTGCCATGACAGTTAGCTATCTAGGATGCCATTACTACACCCACCGATAGTGCACATGTTTTCCAAGACTTCTTTTCCATGAAAATAAATGTGATAGGCACTTAAAGCACATCATATCACAAGGACAAACTAAATTTTCTCACTTGTGATTTTCCACTTGTGATTTTCCACCAAAAAGCATGAAATATTAAAAGCATCATTACAAAGGCAATGTAAAAAGTAGAAGAAAAAAATTAATTATGAAAAAAAAGAGAAAATTGCAGAAGAAGTTTGATAGTAACGGGAGAGTTTAGTGTTTTGAGCTTATATTTGTTTATAATTTTGCTTCACTGGAACAGAGGTACAAAAGCTCCGACATTATAATTTAAAGAAATGGTCAAGAATCTCTATAATTATTTTCAATTATCATTTTTGAAACTTGGATTTTTCAGAATTTATATTATTCAACATATGACATCCCACTAATAATCTAGTAATTAACTAATCTTGACAATTACTATTGTGCTGTCACATATTTCTAGAAGCAAAAGGCCACGGGAGGAGATACTATAAAGAGATCCTT
>JAJJWW010009358.1:790518-840027 GCA_023531295.1 Papaver armeniacum | reverse complement strand
CTCACAGCCACAGAAACCACGAACGATGTGAGTGGACTACTATAAGTCGGAGACTTCGGAAGAACGATGAATCCATCCATCCAAAGGTAAGATGCCTTTACAAAGATTAGATTCCTCCAAACCTTAAACATATCCGGTTTTGGCGACATCTAGAGGCATAACCGGCTCAGAGCACGAAACCACGAACGATGTGAGTGGACTACTATAAGTCGGAGACTTCGGAATGACGATGAATCCATCCATCCAAAGGTAAGATGCCTTTACAAAGATTAGATTCCTCCAAACCTTAAACATATCCGGTTTTGGCAACATCTAGATGGCATAACCAGCTACTGACAACTATAAGGCTATTATGGTCTCTACGAGACTATAAGTGCTATTATGGTCTTTACGTAAACCGTGGATAGCAGCTGCATGCTAAGAATATTCGTAAACAAGGGTTGTTCAGATGTATTGGACCCAAGAGCATACGTCGATGCAGGCATTTCTCTTCACTGAACAACCTTGTTTACATTGACAGGTTTCCTCGTGTGCCATTCACATGCGTGACTGATGCTTCCACCCAGGACAAAGCGAACTAGAGGATGTTTCTCACCTTGGTCTTTATCTCCCATCTCTATTAGGGTTCATTTTCTTACCTTTTTAGGTCTCTCTCTCGTTACGCGGTGCGATCTTCTTCTCTTTTATCGTCAATTTCAGATAAATTAAAAGATTTTATGGTTTCAATCATTAATTTATCGATTAAATCGTCTTTTATCATCATGGTTTCGATTTTAGGTTTTTTCATCGTTTGTTTTTAGGGTTTCATACGTGAATCGATTTTAGGGTTTTTTTTATAATACGATTTGTTAATATGTTGGTCTTTTATCATCATCCATGTCTTGATCTGTTAATCTAATTGATTTCTTGGTTCAATCATTGGTTAAATCTTATTAATCTAATGCATGAATGTTTTTCTGATTTCATCTTAGGGTTTGAAGAACTTTTGAGGAACTGCGAAGAACTTAGAAGGTATAATTTCGGTTAATAGATTCAAATGTTAATTTCTATTTGTATGATCTGTTTTTGGTCTATTGTTTTGTGTTTATTTCTATTTTGTGGTACAAAATATAGTGCAGTTTTAGGGTGTTTGTTTTATTGATTTTGAGATTAATAGATTTGTGAACTTAGGTAGTTTTCTAGGATTTGTGGTGATTTTCAAAAAATTATACAATCCTTACATTAATCTGCCTCGATGTCTATATGATGTTGCTCAAATCTTTTATTTCTCATCTTACTCTTCATGTTTTCTTGTTGACTCAAAAGAGCTCATTTTTCTTCTTCCACAGACACACCCACATATCTTCTTCTAGGAATCCCTCACGTTGTTCTTGACATGTTTGACCCTCATGTGTGATTGCACAATTTGCAAGTTCAATTTCATGTATAACTCCTTATATCTTTGTAAAATTCGGATGAATTACTACTTCACCTTTAAACAATGAGTTATTACTTCCATATCTAGAGAATTACAAATGGGCGCATACCTACATACCGGTTATGTTTTTTCCTATGTTTCGATTCACAGTGTTTTTGTCATCTTCTGTATGATGCATGGAACAAAAATCTTTGTTCTTTTTCCCAATGGAAGATGGGTGCGCAAACGTGAAGTAGCGTCGTACACCGGGAATTGGTTACAATATGTGCTTTCCCAAGAAAGTGTGGTTTCGAGAACTAAAGAGGAAAGCAATGAGGCTACAGTTTCTTCGGGGGGACACAATTTAAAATATACGGTCTTATAATAGTTGATGTTACGAGATGAAACGGCGGATATTGATTGCTGGAGAAGAAACTTGCATTCATATGTTGAAGATCGCCGGGAATTCCATTGTTTTCTTAATAGCACATGAAAATGAAAATGTAACAATAGATTATTCCTCACGGTAACTCCACTACAGTTGTATTAGTAACGTGTGTCTAAAAGATTCACCATTAGCCCACGTGATCCCAGAATGGGTTCCTCCCGTCAATGATAAGCTCCGGCGATGTACGATGCAGCAACAACGGAGATGGCATTAGTAATAAGTTTATCATCTCCCTCTAATTGTTTTTCTTTATTATCGTTTCAAATAGTTGTGTCACAGAATATTTGGGCAATATTTCATGACTTGTGGATCTTACTTTACTTTCCTTGTAAAGTACCCTCGTAACTATGTTATGTTATATTCGACATTATTTTCAGCAATTTTGTAGTTTTGTCATTCCAAACACTCACACCACTCTATTAATATGTTTATCTATTTGAGGAGGCGATTATGTTCCTAAAGCTAAGAGGCGTCTTGGAATATCTTGGGACCCACCATATCTTGTTGAGTTACCCGCCTACATGATGCTCCTTCGCTCCTAAATACTGTGGATTCTACCCACCTTCCCCACCCTCCGGGGGGTGAAGTGGTATCAGACTGCGTCATGTCAAAGATTCAAAAACAAGAACCAGCAAGGCGCTATTAGGATCGTCGAATACTAGATGATTTTGAGACCTTGTATAAGTCATCAGGTCCAACGTTCTTCGTGTCATATGTAAAGATCCGACGGGGCGTGCGGTTAGTCTATGTCTGCAAAGAAGATGCCTTCTCTTGGTGACAGGAAATCACTAGAATCGCGGCTCCACATGGTTGTCACGGGAACAACATGAACCCCCTCCTCAAGAAAAAACGATGGCTCATGCAATGGCCGTACTCTTCCCGCAAAGAACTTTGCCCGGGTGTGACATTGTGTATTCACCACGGCAGCGTGTGAAGACATGAAGAGAACATGGTATAATCATCACCTACAAGCGGGGGCCTCATTTGGTTGTAAATGGGAATTAAGCGGTTAGAGTTCTCTGACAGTCGTACCAGCACCTTGTCAGTTACAGTTACATGCTTGCAAAACACAACCCCGGAACGAAAACGGCGATAGAAACCGATACAAAAAGGTGGATTCTTGTATTATTTTTTGCGGCGGGAGTATCCTTACATGGATTCAAGACTTTACGTAGACCGCATTTCATGGATGGTACGCATCTAAGTGGGGAACACAAAGGAACTCTTTTCGGCAGTGGGTATGATGCCAATGAAAAAATGTACCCTATAGCGTTTGCAATACGTTGATTACGAAGGCGGTGATTCCTTTATAGTTCATGCAAAAGTTATTAGATGCACTTGGTCGCAAGTATTCGATGAAACGAGGATCTAGTTGTGTGTTGAGACGGATCTCAAAGCTTAAGATTAGCAATTACTTAAAGTGTTTCATGCAGACATGCCATGTGTCTGCGTGTACCATCTTAAAGGTATCTAACAACAACACTTTATAATGGTGTTACATTTGTTAGTACTCATCTCACTAAGTTTAACCCTTAAGCTTTGTAGCGTGGGACAGCTCCTAGATTATCTTTACCCTTAGTCTTTTGAGCACAAAACAGCCACAAATACACTTATATCTTGTCATTTTTGAATCTTTAGAACATAAATATTTCATTAGTATTCAATTAATTTTATTTTAAACAATATAGTTGTAGGGCTTTTGCGATGTAGTTTACATATAACATTGAGGGCATATTCGGTTGTCATTTTTCTGAATACGGTGAATATTATAAGGAGGTACCACAATGTGGCAGCTTTGAGGCATTGAGAGCTGCGACGTACGGGATGGTTATCGAAGGGCTATATGAAGTCAAAAGGATAAGTCGGTTTTGCCTATGTGATGGAAGTTCATCCAAGGCATTGGGCTAGGGTGAAAGCCGCGAAAGTCAGATATACTCTCATGACAACAAACATCGTTGAGGTTGGAATAACGCATTAACTTTTGAGTGCTAGAAAACTCCCATAACCCATTTAGTGGACTTCATACGGTCCGCGGTGATGGGATGGTTCTCCAATAGTAGAGAACTGGGCGCAAACATAACGATCATTTGAGTGATCATCTCTAAGGAACATACTTAAAGGCGGTGGGAATTAGCGAAAATGTTTGAAGCAGGGCAATCTCATAAAGATATCTTTGAGTGAATGAGGGAAAGTGCAGATCAGCACATTGTCAGGTTGAATGAGAAGTCATGCACTTACAGGGTCTTTACTTTATGAGCATTTGCCATGTCCACACGTCCTCGCCGTATATCGGAAATATCGAGTTCATATGTTCTCTCTATGTGGAGATTACTATTTAAGAGGCAGAGATGGAGAGCTATGTATGCGCCTCAAATCATTTCGGTCCTTAGCCGGGATCCGGAATGTGCCAAAAGGATGTTCTTTGCGGAGAAAGTGTTGCCCAATAATGGAAAGCCAAAGGGTCGTCGGGGTGGTGGAAGCGACGTCTCTCTAGTGCTGAAAAACATGCCAAACCCGGTGAAAAAAGGAAGTGCGGTAAGTGCCACCGGGTAGGCCCTTAACTCTAGGTCATGTGTATAAATTTTGAAAACGGTAGTTTTTACCACCTTTCTGATATACTTTTCGTCCTATGTGTTGATTATGTTTAAAATTCATCGTCCTGTTTGTAAATCAACAGATAACCCGGTTGTAGTAGATTTTTAACATGATATAGATTTGATTATTTAGCGACTGATATAGATTTTTGGTATATTGGAATGGACTCGAGCATGTCCATTTAACATGAATTTTTAAATAAGTGTGGCCTTTCTATTGGTTCTAAATTGCTTTGAAACCATATAAGACCTTGAGCATTAGTGATTCACTGTCTTAAGTTAAGCATTAGAGGTCCCAAATCAACAAATAGAGACCTTTGAACCACAAAAAAAAGAGTCGTGCATAATGCAATTTCAAGAAGATGACCCGATTACAAGGTAATTTTTGTAAGTCTCTCAATGCCATCAAGCCATTTTGAGTAACCCTCCTTTATACACTATTATGAGGACGGATATGACATACCGACTTCAATTACACGTTTGGCAAAAAAAAATCGAAAATGTCTCAGTAAGAAAAATTAAAAAATGTTTGATTGCGGATATGAGGGCGGATACATAGTCAAGGCAAGTCAAATTGGCAAGACTCAAAATGCTACAATATTGGTGTTTGTGCAAAAGAGTTGTGCCTCCCAGACAAACTACGCAGTGATGCGGGTGAACTAATGCTTTACTTTTACAAGGCTTTTACGGGAAAGAAAAATGAATGTGTAGGCCTTGGTGGGGAGTGATCAGCAGTTCGTTAGTGGTTAGCATCAGCCCGTGACCCATCCCAACTCTGTGACCAATGGATTACGGACTCCCGCCTGATTTCTTATTATCAAGGCTGTGGTGACATGAACCACATTGCGTGAAGAGGAATGGCCATTATTTTTGATCAGTCAATGGTGAAAAGTTAAATTGACCGGTCAAGAATACATCGTTGGTTTTGTATTGACAGGATGTAAGCACGTGGAATAAGTAGTTGGGGATGGTGGTCTAAAACAAATGTGTGACGTTAAATGTGGGTGGGTAGATAAAGGTATGGATGTACAGATGAGCAATTACTACCTCATTTTATTACAGCTTCCTCATACGACACTCAACTGTGTTGAACTAGGACAAGGTATAGAGAGATTAAGAGAGATTTTACAGGTCCATTATTGCGGTCTATGAGGGTTTAGTTGATTACATTAAATGGCGAAGAGGAAAGCGACAAAGCTGGTAAGTTCATTGGAGAATTTTGAACTTTTATACTATAACGCTCTTTAAGTTGTTGAGTATGAATGCTTTAAATTCGGGTTGTACAAATATTACATTTACTAGATCATGTTGGGTTTAAGGTGGTATCTATAGATTATTGCATTGATTGTTTTCGGTTAGTAGTTGGTGTTGATGATGGCAAGAAGAATATTGGATCTAGATGATACTGGTAGCATTTAAATCATTGAAGATGTGTTTTCTTTTTGTTGGATCCCATGATTGATGTATTTGATGTGTGTAAATACCAATTTCAATTTTATTTATTTTTTCAGCAAAAGAAAACAAAAAATGAATTAGACTTTGTTTGTCAAGTGGTCATTTGGGATGATGTAAAAGTGGGGGCCGTTTTAATTTAATTATCAAAGCAAGGCGAGTTCATTGCTTAACAAACCACCTTAAACCCAACATGCGGATTTGTTCATGTTGTAAATCGGTGTTGTGTGTTTAAAAAACTAAAATCGATAAAGATGAATTTTTGACTTTCTGTCTTTTAGAAATTACGAGAATGGAGGACCACTTTGTCCATCGATATTCTGTACCACATGGGGGTGTTGAACTTTTATTGTACTTAGATTTACTCTTTTTTTCTCGGGGAAAGTAGCTGGCTGCAAGAAAATTGGGATCTAGCGACTCATTGATTAGGTGGGTACAAGAAATTTACATTTTAGCGTACGGAGCTGCGCAAATATGTATGAGATATGTTGTGTGACTAAAAAATTGCTTTGCTAAGAATTGGACCAACCATCTTTCTTTGGAAGAGATATCTTTGACTAAAATGAATGACAAATTTTGGTGGCAGGATATCTCAATCATCGGCTATCGTTGGTAAAACTGTAAAAGTACTATTCACTGTAATATTTCAATGGCGAAATATTTTGTTCTTTGAAAAAATACATACGTTGGTAGGGTGACGGAGTTATAGATATTGCAATTTATAAGAAGTTTAAACTTCTTGAATTTCAGTTGGTGGAGGTGTTTGATGTGGTTGGCTAAGGATTTAACCACGATATTTTGAAGGTCATGTGTTTGCTCCACTAAAGTTTGGTTAAGTTGAAGGTTTGGCGTAAAAATAATTGGTTGGTTAAGTAGCCCAGGTGGATTGGTAAAAGAATTCCAACCAACACGGGTCGTCGACATTCATTAGTGAGGCCCTCAGCCAACAGCAATTTGAGCTGCTAAAATCCAATTATTGACACTATATAGGGGAAAAAAACAATTCTTTAAACGTACATGACAACAAAGTTTGTAATGATACACAGTCTATAACATATATAACCCTTTACAAAAGAAGCTATAACTTATAACCTTGAACTCGCTCTCCAATTGCGATGCCTGACCACCGATTACCTCCGGCCCCAACCTCCACCACTAGCGAGGCTAGTTACCATCACCATGACCAAGCTTTATCGAACTCATTAATTCCCTATCCAAGCATCCATTCACTGCACCACTTGATTGATCCATACAACAACTTTTAGTAATTATCCTTGACCATTTGAATTCTATTAGAAAGAATTCCGGATGTAAGAACAACGAAAGGTAACATCGAGTCTCACAAGAAATTTATGAAAAATGCCTAGTGTGGGTTATGTAAAACCATATATCATTACCAATTGCAGTGTATAGTGAGAATTTATGACAAGACTTGGAGTGCTGGTACCTTGACAAAAGTCTGGAGACAATTATAACCCCAATCTTTGAAAACTACACATTACATATAGAATCAAAACATGCTTTCCGTAGATTTGTTGAAGGAATCAAAATGAAAAATTGAGTTGTTTGATATATTTTACCCTAAATGCATATGACATGTCAAATCATGATTGGACCCACCTTCCCACGTTAGACAACTATTCATACGGTTTCGTAATTGAAACGTTAATGAGTTGAGAGATAGTTTCAAACTACCGGACTTGTAATTGTAGAGTGGGTTGGTCAGCAGCTCCCCAATATCATTGACAACTACTTTTATGTTATCTCCTTCTTCATCAATCACATAGTGAGCATCACAACAGGACACAAGGCAAGAGAGCATAGCCTCTTGTAGGCGTCCCCCTTGCTACAAAAGCATGACAACACGGGACTAAAGTGGCCTTGCAAGGTAAAAGTTTATTACCTTTGAGGTAGGGCATAGTAGGCCTCTGTTACCACTAAAAGATACCTTGTTAAGAGTGTCACATAAATTTGTTTTTAGGAGCAGAAATATGATGACACTCATGTTTAGGAACCAATGGGGTATCTTGCCATTCCAATGTATCGTAGCCGAAACCATTGGAATACAAGCAGCACCCATCATGATAAGTGGTGATGCTCCAATCACAAACATAAAAAATAAGTTCGGTAGAGTCATATATAGCATAAATATAGGAATTTGTAAGTGCTCATTATTATTAAGGACTTAAATATTAGTAGAAAACTCCAATGCTCACCATGTACTCGAAGATGAAGAAAAGCTCATTGTTTTCTTGAACAATCTCCCTTCAACTTGACAATATTAGGGTGATTTAACATGCGCGGGGACTGCAAATAGATTTCAAACCCACGCTTAGAAGTCAAGCTCAAAAGCAATTAGCATGCTAATGATCTTACGCACTATATTAATGAGAAACAACAAGGTGATATCAATCATTTTCAAGATAACAAATAACAAAAGGTGATACATAAAAAGACCTTGAACATACCTTTACTTCACGTAGAATTCATACATTCCTCCCACAAGTAAAATTTTCTCTTCATTTTCTTGATACGCAGCCTACCGTTATTGGCCAGACAAAATTTTACGTTACTACAAATCAGAAAACCCGGTTTTCAATTCTAAAGTACAAATGAGACGAAGGAAAGAGGAACGAATGCAAGGGCAAATTGCAATATCCTTTAAATTAAGGTATTTGTCTAGGGAACTAGACAACGGAAAAATATCATATTTCAACTCCAGGATCCAGAGCTGCTTGCTTTTTATTCGTAAGTTCCACTTGGAAGAAGGTGAGTGAAGTGAGCACTAACAACACATCCAAACGTGAAATACCATAAGTAGATTTATTTGAAATTACAAAACAAATTTTTCTATTTAGTATTCCCGGAAGAGAGATGATCGATACATTCTTATTTCTACTTGTTCTGTGAGGCTTAATGTTTTGATTAGGTCCTACACAAGAACTACTAAACCAAGCAGTTCTAAGCGGGATGTTTCACTTACAATCTCATTTGTTTCAAAGTTTAGTGCTTTATATACACTTCCACATGTTCCATCACCAAGCTCTTGCAAATTTTATATACGAAACCATACGCAACAAAACAACTTGTCCTTTCTGAGAGTTTAAGTGGAACATGATGGTAATAATAATAATATGAGAAATTCGATAAAAAATAACTCACCTCTCCGTTATTCTAACAATTGTACTGTTACAAGATTGTGTTTGTATCAATGAACTTCTAACAACCTCCGGATGGGAGCCTTTATGCGGCAATGTAACGCCTATCACTTGCTTGTACGCAGTATCTTTGCAAATATGAAGAATAAAGTGGAAAGTCCACGTTTCATAATAAGAGTGATTAAGCGTCACCGGTGGTTCTTCTTTCATCTCATACATCCCACCCTGCACCAACAAAACCAAAAATTATAATTAGATCATTATACGGGTTCAAATCGGCTGTAAATACTGAAATTACAATATCGATGATGACAATGCTTGGGTGGTAAACACGGCGATCAAGTAAAACCACAATTCTCCTTTATTCTTGTCATTGAACACATTATGAGCTTGCTTGACTCTGGAAAATTGCTAATTTGGCATGATCAATCCCACAATCAACACGTTCATAGGAATCTATACCCATCTCGACCTGAACATCGTCAAGGCGTCCCCCAAATAGATTCCATTAGAGCTGACATTTGATTGCCACATCAACGACATTGGAACAAGAAATATGGTCACAAGTCGGATAACATGATCGGTATACCACTGGATATTAAATGAGAACACAACAAGAATTGGCTCATAAAAATCTTGTTCTACAAGTCCTATACACGGTAGATGATTAGTACTCTTAAGCCTTGATTTTTTAAGCCTTGCTTTTTGTCGAAAGGATCGTATCAAGTACTTTTAGCTTGCCACTTGCTTTTATTCCAACGTTGAAACTCTTCTTGAGGACCTTTACGTGGCGTTTTGTAAAGAAGAATTCACAAAATAGGGATGGTGCCCAACCTTTGCCAAAAACATATCCAACATAAACTATTTAGTCCTTATGATACCTACGAAGAAAATATTTAAAGTAAAAAAAGAAACAACACTCAACATATTGGTTAAGTATCGGATATGAAGCTAATATTTCCCATCTAAACACATAATGAACCAACCACTCACGACTAAAGAAGTAGGTCTCACCTTCTGGTAGAAATAACAACATCACGAAGAGCCTCCAAAGTTTCGGTTACGGAGCATGAGCAAGTAATACTGAATTAGAAAGGAGGATGTCACAATTTGCTCAAAGGCTATGGAAAGCTTGGCGGGAACCAGTATTCGACAAACTTGGAATCAAAAGCGTAACAATAAAAGGCTTCTCCTTGATTTTCTCAACATTGTCATTAGAATCTTTTCTTCATAAACTATTGTTATCGTATCAGTTACCGAGAATCGCAATTCCAATTTCTGGTATCAAATTGGATTCTCTTGCTCCAGGCAAAAAGAACACAGATTCTTTTTTTCTTCTTAAGACAAGCGAAACAATGCCAATCACCGGGTGGCACATCCTTGATCAGGGTATCTACGCATTTGAGATGTGATTCTTTTTTGCAACCCTTGTCGTTGCATCCCACCTATAATTTAACATCAAAAAAAACAATTCAAGTCATTAGGGACATAAATTACCTAACACCAATCACCTAGCAAAAAAATTCCGGACATGGTTCACCTACAAGGCTACTACAATTGACCATCATTTTATTGGGAATTCCTTGAACAATCCCAGATGAATATGTTTTGGTAAACATGCCTAAATCATACCTATAACAAGGTTGAACTTGAATAAGACATCTTGAATACTGACTCTATTAAAATGAGGTCAACTATTTATCAACTTACGGCTAAAGCGGACGGGGGAGGGAAGAAAAAACAAAATCAATGTAATTGATGCAACATCTACTTTTAAACACATCTCGGTGCGGGTGAAGTTAGACTTAAGAGCTATTCCGAAATCAAATTTTTAATCAAATTTAGACTTAGAGCATTCGCTAATCAAATTTCTGTTTTCCTTCCTTGTTTTGCACCTTCAATTGCTAATGAGAAATGACTTCACAATTAGGTATTCCAATGCCATGAAATAAATCAACAAACATGAATAAAGCAACATTCACTCACAAGAGCGTTCGGTACTTCCACCAAGTTTGCGGGTGACATAAATATTATCATCACTTGCCATTTTGCGCACTGACCTTCGTTTGTACATCCTTTGAACATTCTTCACTAACTCCTCCACAAACCTTGCCATTAAGCTTCCGTCCATCCTAATGCAAAGTAAATAAGACCAACAATGTAATTAGAACCATTTCATACGGGACTAATACACACAATCAACTAAAAATACTCGAAAAAAATCGACAGCAACATGCCGCTAATTAGAATAACACAAAATTACCTCTTCTCGGTTCCACATGAACTGTATCCTCTCGCTTTAATCTCAACACCCTTAAGCTTAATTTCCTTTGCACCGGCCACCATTATGCTCAATTTCCATGGACCTACTACTACCATCTCCTAGTTTGCCCTTGACCCCTTGAGCCAAATCCACTTTTAGACCCTCTATCAAACTTCTTCTTCTTCTTATCTAGCAAAATCAATCAATAGAAACAAAATTGAAATTACCCTCATAAAAACAACAAAAAAAAAATCAAAATCAAAATACACAAAATAGAACTCACCTGATTTCTCATCCTCCATCCTTCTTTGGTTTTTGAGTAAAATTTCTCTGTACTTAGCAAACACTCACCTTTCTTAGCGCCTTCAGCCACCATTATTAGAATACGGTGATCCCTCTCGCTTCTTTTTCTCCTCCCCTCCTCTTCATTTTTTTTGTCTAAAACTAACAAATCAAACCCGTTATTAGAACCATATATATACCACAGAACTCGTATAATTCTGTGTGATAAGATTTACAAATCTAAAATCCAACAACATAATCATTAAGAACACCCAATTTTGTTTGACAAAAATTCTGGATGACTTCTACAAGTAAAAATGAGGGAGAAGTTATACTAAGACCGAAGATCTTCAAAAAAAAAAAAAAAAATGAAGATCTTTGAATACTCTTCTAGCAATTTCTCTGATAGAAGAAAATCTAATAATAAATTAAAACCCTGTCAACAAAATCAAACATTAACTTCAAAGATGAAAACTAAAGAAAATTAAATTGCAAACCCTAACTTTTACCTGATAAAATTTGTAGAATACCAAATCCCTAAAAAATACGAAAAGGAATCGGTGAAGATAAAAAGAAAATGGGTTTAATTGGTTAAAGAACAAAAGAAAATGGGTTTGTTAACAAGGTAAGGGTTTCAAAGAAATGGTTTTAGATTTCATGGTAGGTTTTTTTTTCTGGTTTATAGAATTAATTCTTAGGTTGATGAAGGTCGATTCGGTTTAGTAATTATCAAATGGATCTGGAGAGATGAAGAAGGGTACAAGAAGAAATAGTTTTTTTCTTTACGGTTCTTAATAGAGAGATAAAATAAGGAGATTGTAGAACCTGGGAGGAGATCGAGAGAAGGACAAGGAAGTAAACACAAGCCTACAACCTTTGAGATTTAGCATTCTAAGAATTGAGAACATCATCTCCATATTGTAAACAAGGTGAGGGAGAACGAGAGAGACCAAGAGACTAGTGAAAAGGCGGAGAAAAATCTATTTTCTCTCTCTCCATTGGGATGGATAAGGCGAGCTCGTTTTTAACGCAAATCCTAACAATTGAATTAAAAATATCTGGGTCCAAGAGCAGCCTTGGTATCTCATCAACTCCAATAAGGAGGAAGTCGTGGATTTTGATCCCCACCGTTATAGAGGGGTTTAGCGGAGTGGGGTCTAGCAGTGGGGCTGGTCCAACCGTCGGATTTGGGTGAGGCCTTGATTCGGCTTTGAGCTTATCAAAAAGAAATCTACTGTTGAAACAATACGATTTACGCGTCGTTGCACAAGTCAACTAAAGTCCTCACACAAAGGCACTTTGACTTAATCAACGACCGATAACTAGTATCGTTGTTTAAGTCAACAAAGTCTTAACGAACGAAATTTTGACTTTAGTAAGGGCACTTTTCATATGAGGTTACATTGCAATATTTACTTTGTGTTGATTCATAATGTCTCAGATAGCCCATTTTCCACTAGTGAACCACACCAATGAACTGATGAGTTAGTATAAGTGTCTACCATCAGATTAACATGGCGGACTACTCATAGTGGGTTGAAGTATTTACCTTATGCTGTACTTTATAGTTGCCAAGCACTCACAACTGAAAACCACTACCAACGCCAACATATTGATGGTTGGTATAGTTTCTACCAACATATCCTTTTGGTGGGCAAGACGAGTGACAAAAAACATTTACCTTCAAGGGTATATTTTGGTTACCCAGTCATGGTGTCTAAAGGCCAATAACAACAAATATGATATTTCTGTTGTTAAACTATTGTTACTAAAACGTTTCAACCTCTATCGTTGCTGAAAAATTGGTGGTTAGAGGTTTTTGTCCACCGGAGCTGTTTTTAGTTACAACAAATTGTTGCTGAAAAGTTCCACTTACTGCAGTTGGTAAGAAAATAGTCGCTAAAGCCAAGTTTTCTTGTAGTGTAGTTATTTGTTTTCTTATGCATCTTCCAACAACTTGATGTGGACCAATCAAAGATTCTCATGCCCCAATTCTCAACAACCGGATGTGGTGTGCCCCTTTAATCCGTTTTCCTTTTCTTTCTTGCAGCGCCACAACCGAGCCCGATGTTGAGAATGTTCCCCTTTGAAATTGGGTGAAGAGGCCAAAGGGAAGGAAAAGGAGAAGCCCACAAGCGGGAATCGACGAGGAGCTGCCGATACCGATGACAATATACGAGTGGTTATTCTAGTATGGAATTTGATTGGTCTTTTAGTGATCTAGTGATAATGAAACCGATAGGGTAAAAATGAAAAAAATCGACATCTGGGAAGAAATGTTGAGGGAAATAGTTACGAGATACATAACAAGTGGGATAAGGTGTAAGACTAAAAGCATTAGGAAAAAAATCTTCGAGCAAGTATAAAGTTAAAGTCTCTACAAAAAAGCACGCAAAGCACTCCATGACCCGCCTTATACAGCACGTATGGATCCTATATAAATAGCTTTCTGTAACTCTAAAGCCTTGTATGTATGGTGTGTGTTAAGTTTTTCAACTTGGTTATGTGTATGTTGTTGATATGATTCCTTTTTTTCAATTGTTTGAACTCACTTTAGTACCTGAGATGTGCCTAGATTGTTGAAACGAACCACGGAAGCATTGCTAGTTGGACCATCCACCCAGAGACTAAAAGAGTTTGAAGGCTTATGTATTGCGTATAGGGCATCCATTGAAGGGTTTAATGATGGATGCGGAGACCAATTATAGATTAGCCTGGTCCTTGCTAAACAAGTATGTATGGTGGAACAAGATTGTTCATACCTCTCATGGATGGTAACAATGGCATGTATCCTATTGCCATTTACATCTGCGAGAGGGAAGAATGAAAGAATGGGACAAATTTTGTCTATCATCGCTTCGTTCGAAGAACACCAAAAGGGCAATTACATTTTTTCACGACTTCTCAAATGGTGAGACACCGGAATCTCATATCTATCGATTATGTATATGTTTTTGATGCGGCTAATGTGCTCGAATCTTGTCCTTACGGGCATCGATATTTCTTGTTGACCGAACTTCCGGGATGTTAACCATTTTCATGACTATGTGCTCGTAAGTTTTATCAGATATCCGTATTGGGTTTGTTGAACTGAATCTCGTAAAAAAGCATTAGATGCAAGAAAGTCTTACAACCTTGTTGACCACCAAAGGAATCTAGTAAAATTGATGAGCTTCAAAGGTGTTGGGTTGAAGTGTGGGGGCAATCAAGTTGTGCTAGGCACTGCGTATGACCTTACGCCGTTGTCGCAAATGGTAAACATCTTGACAAGCAAGGCGTTTGATCTCATGGATGGCAGAGCTCAAGTGTTTGCCCATATGCCCCGGTTCGTAATGGGTTTTGAAGCTAAGCTTATCCAAAATTGTTTTTGACAAGGCGAAGGAATGGAATCATGGAAGGATGGACGTATGCGTTAGAGGGCAAGTTCAAAATTAGGGGATCAAATACTTCGTAAAGACTTGTCGCATCATCACGTCCAATTTGGCGGCGCAGCCAACACCACACTTTGGTGCATTTAATATATGCAACAGGCC
Organism: Papaver armeniacum; assembly: GCA_023531295.1. Lineage (NCBI taxonomy): Eukaryota > Viridiplantae > Streptophyta > Magnoliopsida > Ranunculales > Papaveraceae > Papaver > Papaver armeniacum. Next base: position 824,901 of record JAJJWW010009358.1, on the reverse strand, counting down.
AAGTAGGAATGTCTCTTTTGTTACGAAAAACGTGCGAATGCGGAAAATGGCAGATATCAGGTGTACCTTGTGTGCATGCTGTGGCAGTTATTGCTCAACATTGTTCTCTTTATAAACATAGTCCAGCACTCTATGAAAAGTAAGTCATCATTCATGTGCATTTTATATTATATTACAGGTTATGTACTAACACTGTTCTCATGGTTCTCGGCTATGTTCACGAGTATTTCACTTTGTCGAGATGTACATGGTATCATATATGCTGGCATTATTTACCAATCGCCCGGCATTCCCGAAACGCTGCAGGTACCTGGTATCAACCCACCACCATTAAAGAAGATTAGGCGGCTTTCCTAGGACAAAGGCCTCACTGATAAGGTAAAAAGTTGAAAATGAGGCGACCAGCAGAGAGCCACTCATCAATCTTAGGGTATTTATTTTGGGTATTTTGAGGCCACACTTAAACCTTTTATTTTGGGTATTTATTTTTTGATTTGGTGATTCTCAAAAAAAAGACAATTATTGTTCGTTGCTCGTTTTCACCAACATTGGTGCTTAGTGTTATGTAAAATTGAACAAGCTTAATTATTTATCCGCATGAACAACATTATGAAGTCGAGTATTTGATTTACAACTTGAACAAGATTATCATTGATCCATTTCATAGTATATGGGTGCGTATTGAATATGTGGTGTACTAATCGTATCTTTGGGGTGTCTTGAATTAGTGGAAATATACTGGATTAATATTTACCTTAATCCCAAACCATATGTGGACATCAAGGGTCAAAGGGTATCTTAGCCATTAGTTATTTTCAGTCACACTTTTGGAAGATATTGGGAATCAGTCACACTTTTGGAAGAAAGTCACTTATCGTCATATTTTGTGTATTCGATTTCGATAATGTATCCCGCTAAAGTTTGAAGTCCGAACACTACCGTAGCTTTTCGGTTCATATTTTGTGTGCCGTTATACCACATTTGAAGTTCGAATCGACATCGAGCTTCAAATTTATCTATTTCGATAATGTATCCTCGCTAAGGTTGTAGTCCGAACCCTCTGTGGAGCTTTTCGGTTCATATTTTGTGTGCCGTTATACCACATTTGAAGTTCATGCGGATAAATATTAAGGCTGTTTTGATATATCCATGCTAGAAACCGGGGAATATCTACAACTATTAAGGCTATTATGGTCTTTCCGTATCACTGTGGATAAGTACTGCACGCTAAGAATAATTGTAAACAAGGGTTGTTGGATTTTTAGAACTTGCACTAATTTTTGAAAATCCTATTTTTTTTATTTTATTTTTGAAGGATTGTGCTTTGTCAAATTAATACTATTATTTTTGTTTGAATCATATAAATTTGTGTTTAGTCGATAAATTGAAGAGTAAATTGAAGAGTAGAAATCAACTACCTTTTGTCGGAAGGGGCCTAGGACAGAAATATCCACTCAAACTGTGCGGGGAGTATCTACAACTATAAGGCTATTATGGTCTCTACAACTATTATGTGCGGGGGAGTATCCAAAGGGTCGTCGGGGTGGTGGAAAGCGACGTCTCTCTAGTCTTGAAAAACATGCCAAACCCGGTGAAAAAAAGGAAGTGCGGTAAGTGCCACCCACGGTGTAGGTCATAACTCTAGGTCATGTGTATAAATTTTGAAACAGGTAGTTTTACCACCTTTCCCCGGATATACTTTTATCCCTATGTGTTGATTATGTTTTAAAATTCATCGTCCTGGATTTGTAAATCAACAAGATAACCCAGTTTGTAGTAGATTTTTAACATGATATAGTTCTCCAAATACTCTGCTACAAGGATTTTCTTCTTCTACAAAAGGTGTGGTTGCATTTAAAAAAAAAAGACATGGCAAACCAACCATGAGCAAAGCCAGTTGAGTTCATCGACATAATACTTGCATATCCAAAATGCCATGTACCCTCATTCAAAGTTGAGCCGCACAAACAAAAGATAAAGGGGTCACTTCGGATGATAGAGGCCACACTTGAATATATATTTACTTCCCACAATTCACCACATGGGATATTACCTCAAGGAACCTGTTTCTTGTAGATTTGAACAATTTATTTCCGACGATATCGCAGAATTTGACTTTTATCAATATCTTCCAAATCTATCCCCACGATTAGATGCTCGGCGAACTTCAAGGCATATACCCCGCATGAGGTTCTAATATATGCGTAAAACCGAGTTGGCATCGAAATGTATATCATTATTTACTTAGCTTACAAAACAACCAACATCTCAAAGTAAATTGGGATGGAATAGAAGTCGGGTGTCGGAAAAGAGAAGTTACATGTCGGGTTGTTGAGGGCAAGCCTCAACAAACTCGGATACCAATCCGTATCAATGTAGTTCTCCAAATACTCTGCTATGCGCGTGATTTCGGTGGATAAACTCCGTCGATTTAGAATCACGTGGCGGTCTCATGGAATCATATATATAAATGTTTTGATGTTCTAAGTCGATACGTCCGCCACCCAAAGTGTTTTTTTTTTTTACGATATGCACCACACCATACAACATAGAGACTCTTTCCCACGGTTTAGCCCCACCAAGTGGCAATATCCCATTTTCATATTCTTTCAATTTAGCGGTGTTAACTGCGAAGGCTTCCCATTCACATAAGGTCATGGAACAAAACCAAAGGTTAGTTAAAACAATACATTACTCAATTAAAAATAATCTCAGTATCTTACGTAACATACTTCAAAATGAGTGTCTATAGTGGTCCATCTGCCACGGGTGCCAAGATTTGATTCGCGCATGAGGCGCAACATGATGTTGATATGTTTATATGAAAACACAAAAGAAATAAGTTGAACCCACACAAAAACTAAAACTGTTATCATCATAGAGTAAAAATCTGATATCAATGTTGTAGTTTAATTAAACTTAACATACATCCATCCCTAAAATCCCATCCTTGTCGAGCAATGTTTTAAAATCTTGACAGCTTAACCAGTCGCCTCTAGGACCGTCATCACTATGCCACACAATAACAACACGATAGCTAAGAGTTACTTTCTAAATAAACAAGTACATCAAGAAAATAACCGATATATCGTGGACACTCACCCTTGGTATATGAAATCATTCACATCATTTATGTCCCGCTCGTTATCACCATTAACTTTGAAATTTCGAAAAAAATTCTCCCTAACAATGTGCAGCCATCATCAATTAAAATCCCCAATTCTTCTCGCCCTTATTCTCGACATCCACGACTATTCTTTTTCTTACCACGCTTCCTTCTTACCAACTTCATTCTCACCTAATGTGATTCACACGTGATTACATCTCGCAAAAACCTTACCTTTTTGGGAGCCGTCTCATCAGCAAAACACTCATTCTCTTCTTAGGAATTGTGCAGTAGTCAATCCAGGAGTAGTAAATCCAGGAGTAGCATATGGTGACTTCAATGGTTTCCCAGGCTTCTTTTTCCTAACACCCTCAAGTACATTCTCATTGGCCCGACACGATGACTGTGCCTCATCATGTTGTTCTCTTTTCTGTTTTGCGATGTTCAGACATATCGGCCTACATATCCTGGGAGGGCGGAGACAATGAAATGGAATTTCAATCATGGAGAAACAGTCGGAGAAAAAGAAAGATACACCCAGCATTAATAACCATAATCTAAACAAAGCAAGAGAAACATACACCCGAGAATAACAACCTAATCTTAAACATAAATTTTTATTTGTACCAAAGAAGACATGCACGAAATACTTACAATTTTTTCGGGAGTCGCCAGATAGAGAGTCATATGAACCACTCTGCTTGATTCTTCCTTATGGCCTCCACCAATGTCGCATGAGGTGCTACTATATGCATAAATGTAGTTGGCATCGATTATATCATTATCTATTACTTGCAACAACCAAAATCCCTAGATAAATTGGAAATAGAACACAAATGTCGAAAAGAGTAGTTAGTTACTTATTCGTTGATCAAAGCCACAGGGAATCGGATCGGCAACTTCCTTCATTAAAAATGTTCTAGTTATCTATCTCGTTATCGTCTTTAGATTCAATACCAAACCTCAAGTTTAGAAGATTCCATTCGTCTCAAGTATTCCGCAAAATCTTGAGGTATTTCTGCTCAAGGGCGTTAAATGCTTTCTCGAAGGACGACCTGTCATGTTATATCAAAACAAAGTCAAATTAACATGAAGCCACCGACCAATACAAAAAAACACACACGACGTCCTGGAAATCATTTTCAACCCTTAGTATCCGGATTCATCACTAGTCAAGTTTTCCTTTTAACTTATGTGCATAACAAATTAACAAGACTTATCTCGAAATTTTTTATTTTTGGCACAACCACAATTTGCAAATTTACTCACAATAGTTTTCTTTATCGCGGTCATATCCTCGTCTCACTTCCATCGATCCGCAAAGACGCACTGTCTCAACGTTAGAATGCTCTACTTGAGTCTTCAATCCATTCACGTCGCTACGAAGTTGACCTAAACGAGAATCCATACTCTCTTCGTCTTCCCATCTTCCAGATCTCATCTTCATGCTCCATACCATCCGGGGCATTTCCGGAACACGACCTTCATACTTCCGTAATGACCTTGACCTCGAGATCCTCCCACTTGTTTATAACCGAGGGGTCCTTCACTACCCAAGAATTTCTAACCTTACGAATCCTCGTGATAACACCTCATTTCTTCACCCACCCTCATTTCGAACATGCCACTGATTCACATAGTCACATTGATGTCGAACGACTTTCGTGCACAACACGTCAAGAATAAGAGGGCGCCACCCTTCAACCGTATTCTTTTGTCCCCATTCTCCACGCACATCCGGCAACAACGAAAGGAACCAAACTCGCGTAAAAACAAAAACTATGAAAACAACAATTACCGGATACTAGACATGCGAAAAATATCAGTCAATCACTCTTACCACCAACACTTGTGGCATTCCTTTTGGCTTGACCGTTGGTTTACTAATCATATTTCTTGCGAGTCTCTTTTTCATTTGAGATTTGATTGCAGAGTCACTTTCAAACGTAGTCGCCTTGTAAACCCTCTCGCCCCATGGATAATTGTTGAACTCGAGAGATTGTCCACCAAGTGCCACAAATCGTCGAATTCCATGTATGTCTTGTGTCCCCAACAAAAACATGTTGACCACATACACTAATGCCACCATCACCCTATCTTAAAACGGACAGGGAATTGGTTATACGTCTTTATATACAGCCCGACGGTCATGCATTTTATTAGATATGGTTGACCGGCATCACTTGTTTTACTATCACCGGTTTTCTCTGTCAACCTTCTCTACCCGATCCTGTGAGACTGTTTTGCAAAATAGAAAGTCATACAAATCCTGTCCCACGATTGCTTTATTTTGGGAAAAATATTTTTGCCTGAGTTTTGAGTCTTTTGACTCCCTCGATTGAGACCCCGATTGAGAGTCAACATCAAGAGCTCTAACCCTCGAATCCCGAAATCTAAGACCGGATATCAGAGCAAAGTCCGTCTTTCCGAAACACAATTCTTTGTCTGCAACTCTAAAATACATTTCTTCATTTTGCCTTCTTTCAGGTTCGACTTTGATCTGCCGACTCATTAGAAAACAAAATATTGCAGTAGACCAACTTTGTTCTTTGGGAATGTCCATTAAATGCCCGATCGCAGTTGTCCTGAACAAGTCTTTCTCATCTTCAGAAAGCACCTTCCACAAGTCTTGTAGTGTTCCCAAGCTCGAGTAATTGCTCATACCAAAGGCAAATCCCCTGGTTTTGAGAGGGTAGACAAACCCACTCGCGAAACACAATAAAAAGTTGAAAGAAACAATGAATAAGTTACAAATAATTGGTTGAAGTATCTAAAACGTTATCCGAAAGCAAATACTCATCTTGCTAGAAGTTCCTATTTTTACCTGTCAGTCCCAAACTGCACTAGGAACTTCAAAATATAAAGGTGGTCCTCCACTCACTTCCAATTTAATCGCCTTCATAATACTCTTCTTGGTCCTCTTCTTGGGAAGTCTACCAACCCATTGATTATACCTACAAATACCGAATTTAGAAAGAAAGCCCACAGCATTAAACATGAATATGAGAGATTAGAGACTATTGAGAAATATAAAGGAGGTTTGCCTTTTGCTATACACACAGAACTTCGTTATTTTCAAGTAATTGACATTGACGATGCTTGTAAGAAAGTCAAGTTTCCATAATAATATGTTCCATTTGTGTGTACTATTATCCACGGTGTTCTTCTATATTGTGCAACTATTATCCACAACAAGAATAATATGTTGTACAGAAATATCTACAACTTATTATGGTCGCTAAAACTTGTGCAGGAAATATCCACAACAAAAATCTTACCAGATCTCTCTCCTACTCGATATAAATCTTCGAAACAATTATCTATTGATCCTAACTCAATAATCTAATTCATCAGAAACAAATGACTACAGCTAGAGAACAAGATTTGTCTCAAGACTATGTTAAGGGGAAAGGTTCAAAGCATGCGAAGTGGTACTCAAAAGTAGAAAACAACTTAAAGGAAAACATTGTACTGTTCTTTCAAAACAAGCAATAAAGATAAAAAGTTTATTGCAATCTGTCAGTTCTTTTTATTCTACTTGTGCAGCTATTCTCTATCTATCATTTTGGGGCTACAAACTGATTTCTCTAGTGGTATCAGAGCAAGAAGTTAAGTAAGCAATGTTTCCAGCGATGATTGGAAGGGCTTCGATCCAAGGGTAACAAGGTATTAACGTTACCCTTGGAAGAGGACATCTCTGTTTCATCATCATCATCACCATCACTGAAATGATAAAAGGACATCTGTTTCATCATCATCATCACCCAATCCAAGAAAAAACACTATGGAGGAAGATATGGCTAAACTAATGGAGATGATAAAAGGATTACAACAAACACAACAAGAAAAAAAACAGTTCCAAGTCAAATATAGAAAAACATCCAGAGTTCATAGATGATTCGCCATTCAAAGTGGAGACAAGAATCGAAATCGCTACTTACAACTTAGAATTAGACCCGAGAAGTTAGATGGATGGCTCAAGTCTTTGGAGGTTTATTTCAGCACCAAGGATTTCCACTGAAGAGCAACATGTAAGTTTCGCTAGACTAAGACTTGAAGGACATGCCTAATCAAGGGAAGAAGCGTATATGTCGAGGTTTCGCTAGACTAAGACTTGAGCAGCGAGTAAGTTTCGCAGTGAAGCACCAAAAGAACTACTTGGAAGCAATTCACAATCGCTATCCAATCGCTTATGGTTCGAGCTAAATCTAACGATAAGTAAACAAAATGACAACTCCACCTAAGCATTCTGAACCCGCTAAAAGATCAACAACATGACTGTACCCATTGCGGGATAGTTATTCAAGATCCAACATCGATATTTCTCCTATGTCATGAAATGTAATGTTGAATACAACTATCCGAATAAGACTAGCACCGTTTTCATCCGATTTAGACCACAAACAAAGAATCCTTTGAATTGAAAACTTTTCTTTTCAAAGAAAAACCAATCTAAAGAAATCACAAAAGAATTAATAAAGCAATGTAGCACATTATGATTTACTTATAGAATACAAAGACACTCTCATGCTTCAATAAATTCTTCATGTAACTGATACACACCAATTGAATGAAAACCTTCTGTCATAGTTTAAAAATTAAAATTCCCCAACAATCAATAAAAAGATCGGGATTTTTTCCAAATCAACAATTACACAAAAATCTTAATTTAACTAATTACCTTTAAGAGAATCTCAATCCGTTCCAAAAATATCACAAAGACCACCAAAGAATCGGTCTTTTAGAACGCTTCAAAAAAAAAAAAAAAAAGAATAACTCATCTTAAAAATCAAAATTTTAACTTGTAATATCACAAATTCTTTATGCCGTCCATATCTCTAGGTACACAAAACTTATTCTTCTTTGAAACCCAAAAATTCCATGAACCCTAAATTTCATTCAAATCCAAAAAATCCAAGCTATCAAGATTGTGATTTTCCAAATTGAAAATAGAACATGTATTTATATCAAAAACCCATCTAAAAAAGTGAAACCGAGATTAAAAAAACTACTTCGATTTGTTTGACCTAAATCAGGTGTGCTTCTCTTAAGAAAACTTCAGAATAGCTTGTACCGACCTAGAATAATCCTTGATTTGAAGAAGAAACAACAAAATGAGATTCTGATAAACAAAACAATGAAGATGAATAGGTTAAGTTTGATTTAGAAAGCGAGAAATCTCTGGGTTAGGTTCTCGCCCAGTTTCGAGAGAGAGAAATGTTTCAAATTATGGACCTAAATCAATTTGAAAGGTGGTGTATTATAATACAGTAGGTATTGGTTTTCTAATCAGTGGTTTCCTAACAAAGACTCGTGTCTCGACACCCACCGTATAAAGGGTATCTTAGCCATTATGAAAATACAGACATAGTTTTGGTCAAGTATTTGTATTTGTTTCATTGTCGGTCAAATTATTGGGAATCAATCATATTTTCGGCCATTTCTACCACATAATGAGCCTCAAATCAAACAAAATACAAACTAAAAACCTTAAATAAAAAATAAAATTTTGCTGAAGGGTTTACCATATGTAACAGGAATCTTCAATTGCATCGTTCAAGGCGTTCCGGAATGATATCTAGTAGTCGGTGAAAAACATAACTTAGAGGAGGAATCATCAACACAAAAAAGAGTTTGAAATCTTGCATTCCAATGTTCAAATCATTACGAAACAAGATGTTGGAACTTGGAAGGTGTGTTGGACTTGAGTTTTGAAAGGAGATATCATTATGCTAGAGAATCATCAACAAAAAAAGTCAAGGGCTTCATCATCTTCTTCTTTTGGTAGTTTCAGATGAATCAGGGGAGTATTAGTAGCAATAATTGTATTCAGATCGGTGAGAGATAACCAAATTCTTGAAGAAAATTTTCTAGATCTGGACCAGAAGAAAAAATGAAGAAGAGAGTTACGTCGGCTGAAGATATATGTTAAGGGAACTTTATGTTTTTAGGTCATGGGAGAAAACCAGATGCATGATCCAACGGTTAAACACATTTTTAGGGTGATAGATACCTAGATATCTTATCAAGGTTTAGTTCAACCAGGTGTATTTTGTCTGAGCCTTGGCTTGGCTATATTTTAATTTTAGCTAAGCCAAGGATTACGGTAGCTCACTGTGGTGCAGTTGAATTAGATTAGGCCACTTTTCACTGTCTATACCTAGAAATCTATTTGATCGAGTTCCCTGTAAATGTCCTCTATTGAAGTTTCCATGTGCAGCCTCCTCGGCCTTGCCAGCATGTAACTGTTTCGTATGGCTTCTTGGTTACTGGTAAGATATTAATCCAAAATTGAAATCATTATGAACACAGTACTAATCCAAAACGATGACATATTAACAATATATGTAAATACAAGAAGCATTTCCCATGAAACACTTAAATTCGACTCCCCAATCGAGCTTCAGTAACCATAGATAACAAACTTTTTTCATGCCCAATACGCAAACTATTGTTGCAGTTACAGTTAACAAACCGCGAGTATTCTCCTCGAAGAAATACTACTGATGCCGGTGGTGATGCCCCAGCTGTTAAAATGTGAACACGGTAGGTCAGTTGTTCTATTACCAGGCTCATTGGCTAACATATTTAGCACAACTAGTGCGGCACGCATATGGGTCACTCTATACGGAAGGATCAAAGTATAAATTGACACAACATCAAATTTACAAACACATCTGTCGGGTCGCGCCAGCTGCGGCCATGCCCCAAGGGAAGCACCATCCGTTCAAACGAAACATTCCCAGGGTCCATAGAAAGATGGGTTGCTTTGGCACAGATCAATCGACCAAAGTATCAAAGGTCGCGGATGAAAAGGCCATGCTGACAAATTTTAACCCCATTTGATCTCACTCGCTATGAGGTCGTTCGAGTTCCCACTGAAAATCAAAATCACCTCACCGCTCATTAACAAACTCTCGTAAGTAACTTCGAGATTAAATCAAGCTTTATCCACACCATTATTGATTAAAATTAGAGGCTGAATTTCTGGTGGACAAAGAGTAAGCCCTTCAAGAACTTTAGAGTAGGAGTGAAAATCAATAACCATGAGTTTTGATTCACTCTGATGACATAAGAGTATCCTATACGTTCTTGTTATGTGGTGCATTTGTTGTATAATAGTATCCCAAAAAGAATAAGAACATGACACATGTATGTTAATCATTTTAATCAAGCCTCATATGCATCCTCATCAACCAAAATCATATTTTGAAAATTGAGCTCTCATTTTAAGTTAAGGGTCTTTCATAGGAAAATTCTAGCATAAGACCACCAACCGCAATTCAACAGGTTCCTTACTTTGATACAAAATTGCAAATCAGAGAAGAAAATTTATAGGGAAAATCAAAGAAAGAATTCGGAAGTAATACAGATCTTTATTTAAGTTGTTTTCAAATTTCACAAAATCAAAAGAGGTACAAGTGATCATATTTGGACTGTAATTCCCGATCTCCCTCTACCCGGTATCTCATATGTATCAGCAGAGTTGAATTCCCCTTTTCCAATTAATTTCTTGATATCACAACCCCTTGTAAGAGCATCCAATTAGTATTTCAATAGTTTCCCTTGCTACTGGTTGTTCCGATGTTTAATTTCAATGAGTAATCTCCAATTCTAATGCCATCTCCGAAAAATTTCATCCACATACATATCATTCACAACAGTAGCAGTGGATAGTCATGGAGATTAATCCTCCTTTGGGTTGATGTACCGGGAAGAGTTGGAGATCCATTTGTCCCGTTTCCCTGCACAAAAAAATAAAAAAAATGATGTGCCTAAAATCAAACGAAGTAAAAACTAAAAGAAAATCCAAAAGAAAAGAGATGAAGGGTTTACCAAATACAACAGATTACAGATCTGCTATTAAGACCGAAACATGATCTTAAAACAAACTTGTCTTGAGAGGAGAGATCATTATGCTAGTAAATTATCAGAAGCATGATAAGTTTATCATCTCTTCTGGTAGTTTAGGAGGAATGACGAGAGTAGTAGTAGTAAGAATTACGCTGTTCTTATTTTGAGATCTGGTGACAAGAAGAAAAATGAAATTTATTTTATAGCTGTGTTTCGACGGCTGAATATAGATTTAGGGTAGTTCATTTTTTAGGGTACAAGAGAAAAATGTATAGATGATGATCCAATGGTGGAGACATCTTTAGGGGAATAGATATGGATACCAAAATATCCATTAGAGTATTGTGTTGGCTCGTAATGTTTGGTTCTAGCGGTTGTAGTTTGGTTTGGCACATTGCCGGCCCGTATGAGATAACACGTTTTTGCATCAGTGGGACAAAAGATCCTCGATGTATCAGTATATTTTGGTATCGGTTTCGTACCGGTTTTTATTTGATTGATACAAGACATATAGTCGATTAATAATTCATAAATGTAATTTAACAACCAAATTTTGTATCACTGTTTTAAACAGACACTAATCAGTCTACAAGATTACTTTACACTTGTAGTGTTTGGTTTTGTTAATGATGCATATTCCTTAACCGGTCACACAAAGTGGGTTACTTGTCATTCAATAAAGTAACTTTATATTGCCAAAGAGTGGCTGCACAACCTCACAAAAGAGGGTTTGATAAGATTTGGTGGACACGAACAACGAATGGTCTTCTTAGTGTCAAATTTGCTATAAAACTATCCTAAACAGTAGAATGGGTTCAAATATTTTCCCTAATTCTAGTGTAATGTCATTTGGCAAACAACTATACCTGCTAGAAACTGTTTCTGTGGAATTATCTACAAGGTTGTTGACATGCTAGAAACTGTTTCTAACTGTCCATTTGCAGCTATGTTGTAAAGGCGCGCCAAGGGGCGCCTAGTCAATAAACACCCAAGGCGCCAAAGTGAGCAAACTTTTGTTATCTAATTTTTTTCTGTGGGCGCCTAGGCGTTAGGTGAAGGGCCTGGCACCTGCCTCGCCTAGCCCCTAATAAAAAATGGTTTTGCAGGAATCAAAATAACCAATTCAGCACTTGATTCTAACTTGCCTAGCGTAATTCTGAATATATAAGGATATTCAGGAATGGTTTAAGAAGTGGTTCTCTACTATGCCAGGCTCTAATAGCTTAGGCAGAAACTTGTTCAAACCGCAGGACTTGGTATGTGGTTCTTATGGAAAACCATATGTAGTCTGATTTCTGAAAATGTGCAAGTGTTACCAGTAAACGTTATTAGTCATGTTGACCAATACATTACTAGCTGGGAGAAAAGTCTTGTCATCCATGATAATGGTTGATAGTCTGTGGATGCTAGAATAAATAACAATATAAGATAGAGCTCTCCTATTGCTCCTGCTGTAAAGATCAATTTTAGTACAAGTTTTCGTAATGAATCAAACTATTGTGGAATTGGACTAATTTCACGTTTCTGAAGGCACAGCTACTATACCATTGAGAGAATTTGACGAGGAGTAAGCTGAGGCTTCAAGTGCTTTGCAGGCCATTATATGGGCAACAGAGAGGAGCATACAGAACCTGCAATTGGAGGGTGATAATAGCACCATTGCGACAGCTATAAATTAGAAAGTCTTTACAGAAATGTAGTGGTGTTCCAAGTGAAGAAAATAGTCCGGCTGATTTGTTAGCCAATGAAGCATAAATTTCCATGGTAGCATTTCCTGTTCTATGACTATCTTGAGCCACCAAAGCCATATTTTTGAAAATGGAGCTCTCATTTTAAGTTAAAGGTCTTTGAGTACTTAACATAAAATTACAAATCAGAGAACAAAATTATAAAACCAGCAAAAAGAAAGAATCTGAAAGTAATCCAGAACTCCAGGTTTATTCAAGTGTCTTCAAAATCCACAAATCAAAGAGGTATAAGTGATCACAATTTAAAATACAGTTCCACTGACTTCCCTAGTTCTACAATTCCAAGTGTGAGTTAAATTCCCTTTTACCAGTTCACTTCTTGCAAGCACAGCCCCTTGTTGATCCAGTATTTAATTTCACAGAGTAATATCCAAGAATTTATTCAACTTATGCCATCAGCTCCACCTTAGAAGGAGGTACTCTATGCACATAGCTCATCCACGCCATGGAGATTCCTCCTGTTTGGGATGTTTTTTTTTTGGTAGATGTGGAGATCCGTTTGCCCACTTTACCTGTACACACACAAGATTAAGTAAAAACTAGTAACCCTACAAAATAGAATCAAAATAAATAAAATATGAAGAGTTTACCAAATCTAACAGATTTCAATCTTCCATTGTAACCCTAATGGCTTTAGCAAACAAGATACAAGAGAGGATAAAACTTGTTTTTTGAGAGGAGAAATCATTATGCTAGTGATGAATTATGAACAGCAAGATAAGGAGACATAAAGAAATTTCAGGAGAATCCATCATAGAGAAAGAAATTTGGTTTTAGATTTTGAGATCCAGATGAGAAGAAAAATGAAGAAGAAGTTGTTTTTATAGATGTTGCGGCGGCTGAATAGAGAATTAGGGTACTTCAGTTTTTTAGGGTACAAGAGAAAACTTATATAGAGGATGATCCAACGGTCCAGGATTTTTTAGGGAATATCATACCCTTTCAGAAATTTAGCCACATTGCCGTATGTGTGTTTTGTTGAAAGGCAAAGCGGACAGAAAACACTTAAATACCACTCCCCTTGAGGTGGCATTCAAACTTTTGGGAAGCACAAATTTCTAAGTCTTATCGGTAGTAGCTGTTTTAGGAAGAGACTCTTCAAACCAACAACAGTTTTAGGCACCATATGGTTAGGCATTTTCATCCAGCAAAGCTTTTATAATCTTATTTCCGTTAATCTCCTTCGTCGAACTATTGTTTGAAATCTCCGCTTGTTCCAATGCCATCTCTAACTTCACACGATCAAACACTTCAATCATCAAGTATTCTTCCCAAGTCACCGACCGAGCCAACCATGGCTCGATACCAATTGTTGGGGTTTCTCTCTAGTAACGCCAACTACTTACGTCACAGTGCTCTATCAAACATACATACTAACAACCCAAATATAGATATAGCAAAGCAAAAAAAGCATAAAACGATTAACGAGTAAACAAAAAAAGGCATACCACGACAGGAGATTTATAGTGTTCGGCAATGTGACTACGTCCACTTGCGATGATGATCCTTATTATTATTATGAAAACCTCCTAAGAACAAATACAAGAACACCTTATGGTGTTAGCCACTTATGACTCTCTAGCATTAGAACCATGACTAGAAGACAACCTTGGCTCAACCACTCTCTTGATACCTAGCATCACAGCACCATTGATGTGATTACATATAACCCTTGAAGAACATTCTCCTCGTTGTAACCTCACGCCAAATATAAGAAACACTCATGGCAGCCTCAACTTTCTCTCTTGACCCTTGTTGATGGTGGTTTTTAAACAAAGGGTAAAATCGTAAAACCCAAATAACCTAATGTCACCAGTGACACATTTATTAGGACAATTAATGCATGTAGTCAGTAATTAATAGGGGTATTTTTTCAAGGGTTACAACGAACAAAACCCTAATTCCCCTCCGTGCCAATGGCAAATCATGCCACCACACCTAGCCCAAGCTACACCTGCGTGCCAATGGCAAATCATGCCAATACACAAAAACGCAAAGCATGCCAACCATGTTAGCTGCACCTGCGTGCTAATGGCAAATCATGTCACCACACCAAAATGCGCCAAAGCATGCCAACCATGTTAGCCGCACCTCCGCGCCAATGGCAAATCATGCCAACCACACCTGCCCCGAGCTAGTCGCGCCATGCCAAACACACTCGCTTGGCCCTAGCCTACGCTGGCCACGCCACGCCAAGCCAAACACCCTTACCTTGGCCTAGCCGCGCCACCAAAGTTGCGCCCGCACCTAGGCTTGCAAACCATGCAACCTAGGCCAAATCGTCACGCATGCCATTGGCACATGCCAACACGCCGCTGGTAGCTTTTTCTACCAAGGCGCGGACCCAAATGGCCGGCGTGCCATTGGCACATGCCAACACGCCGTGGCTTTTTTCACCAAGGCGCGACCCAAATTGGCCACGATGCCATTGCACATGCCAACACGCTCATTTGGTAGCTTTTTCTACCAAGGCGCGACCCAAATGGCCGAGCGTGCCATTGGCACATGCCAACGCTGGGCCAAGCTTTCCTTACCAGGGCGCGACCCAAGTTGGCCACGCATGCCATTGGCACATGCCAACACGCTCGCCGGTAGCATTTCTACCCGGGCGCGTCCAAGTTGACCACGCATGCCATTGGCACATGCCAACACGCTCGCTGGTAGCTTTTCCTACCAGGACGCGACCCCTAATGGCCGAGCATGCCATTGGCACATGCCGACACGCATCGCTGGTAGCTTTCTTACGAGGACATAGCCCTGTGGCCATGCGTGCCATTGACACATGCCAAACACACGCCGGTAGCCTAACTACGCAAACCGTGCAACCTACCACCAAGGCATTCCACACACGCCATTGGCACTTGTCACACACGTCACTAGCAGCTCTGGCATTGCCACTTACACTCAACGTACAACCTACCACCGAGGCATTCCGCACATGCCATTGGCACATGCCACACACGCCACTAGCAGCTCTGGCATTGCCACTTCCACTGAAGGTGCAACCCACAACAAAGGCATTCCGCACATGCCAATGGCACATGTCACACGCGCCACTAGCAGCGCCACTTGCGCTTGAGGTGCAACCAACACTCGAGACATCAACACAAATCGGGATGCTTTCCCGGGGTCTTGGTTTGGCGGTCACAGACTTTTGCGCCGTACACTACGCTCACATTAAGAAAGCAATGAATAGGAATAAAGCGGTCAAATAAATGAGGAAATAATGGTGAAAACGTTTTCACCCATAAACACCATGTTACCACCTCCTCCCATTATTTCACCCTTTACTCTCTTCCTTCATGAGGCCGGGGACGTTTGATCTCGACTTGTATAAATAGGTCTTACCTATTTCCACCGAACAACAAGTCTCTGGTCAGGAGAAAAATACAACACTCTCGGAAAAGGAAACTTTGCAAGCTCTCAAAAAGCTTTCATCTCTTGCAAGCTTCCTAAGCTTTCACTTTCTCGATACAAGTCGAGACACTACTCTCCCGAACTGTTCCGGTCTCAACACCTTTCTTTGCTTCCTCCCCAAATCAACCCTTCTCCTCCACTTTGTGATCGAAGCAAGTCCGGAACGGCCATTTCTTGGTTTAGGCCGGACTTGTACATTGATCTCTCGACCTATAAAGTGCTCACGTGCAGACATTTGTTTAGGGTTTAAACCAGTTTTCTCACTCACCTACCGAATTTACCAAAATCGGCGAAAACGATTTCTACCCATAAACAATTGGCGACCACAGCGGGAGGATTGATTTATCGGTTACAATACCAACTCCGACTCCCGATTTCGTTTCTGAACGTCAAATCCCAACATGGTGGAACTCAGTCGGAGCGGCTGCGGAATACCGGCCTGAGAACATATCCCCTCGATGTTAGCGTCTCTCCTAATAACGTTGTTACATCACCGGCTGACTACAGTAACATCGAATGCACTCCCTCAAGCATAACACCGTCAATCACCAGGCCCAGAGCCGCTGCCTCCTGTAATGTCTCTGCACAACCCTCTAATCACGGTAACAAAAATATCTCTTCGGGTGTCACGCCACCAGTCACCAGGGCCGGAGCCGCCGCTACGACCCCTAATGCTTCGTCTAGCATGGCGCCTCCGACCACAAATAAGGTTCCTACTACCCCCGTCGACGGGACGAGAAACCGGAGGGAGGCGAGAGGAAGTCGTCCTTATGTCACCATCGGTTTGATGGAACGACGGGAGATGCTCGCCGAGCCCCCGAAGGATATGGTTTCAACGCGAAGGAGGTACTCATCGTTCTCAAAACCACCCGACAGAGCGACTACCACGTGAGTCGCGTCCTCCAAAGCGGCTTAGGAACATCTCCAACAACCACGACGCCTTGACCTCGGCGGAGCACGCCTCCACGGATGAAGAAACTCGCGTTAGAATCCCGTTGGAAAGAGATCAGCCGCCCAACTTCGTCACGCGAGAAGATCTTGAACAACTCCTCCCCAACCGAATCAAGAATGATGAATTGGACGTGCATCATCACCAACCCCCTTACCCCTCCGAAATACAGAGAATCCCTCTCCCGAGGGGGTACTCTTCTCCTCAATTTACCCTGTACGATGGTACCAGGAATGCACATGAGCATGTCTCCCGTTTCCTAGAATCCCTAGGTGAACATGAATATAATCACGTTATTCGTTTAAGGGAATTTTCAAAATCACTTACTGGAAGGGCGTATACATGGTACAATAGCATCCCACCGAACAAAGATTCCCAAACCCAGGAGTAGCATGGTCACCGCGTTTCAAGAAATACTTCTTCGTGTCTGAACAAGTTACTTTCTCAGACCTCGGAAGAATGTACCAGTTGGATAACGAACATCCGAATGATTTCGCCAAAAGGTTCAGGGTTCAATCACTCGACTATCATGACCCAAACGTGACCGAGCAACAACCGGTGAACGCATGCATCAATGGTATGGTTCCTATTTACTGCGCCCTGCTAGAAAACTTGCACTTCCAAATTTTCTCCGAACTCCATGAAGCCGCTAGAAGATATGCAACAACAGCACCAGCATTACTGGAAAGAGCTAGGCCAACTCGAACTGAAGACACGCGTGAAACTCGCGGGCGTAGACGCCTCATCAGCCAGCAATTTAATGCCGGCTCATCCTCCGTGAACATAGTAAACGAAAGGGGAAAAAGGAAAGCCCCAATTACGGGTCACCAGCCAAAACATGAAGCGCCGGCGCAATAGGAACCCCCGCCACGGAAGACCATCACTAAAACTCCCATGCAACATCATGAGACCGAAGGAAATACCCTTGATTTCTCGTTTCCCATCGAGGAGGTGATTGACCTCCTAGAAGCCTGGGTTCAAGATGATGTTATCGACCGGCCACCTCCCGGACGTCCACCAACCGAGGCCGAGATGGCGAACCCCAAATCTTGCCATTACCACGGGTTCGTTTCACCACCCGACTAGCGATTGCAACAGACTAATGCATATTTTCAAAGAAAGGATAGAAGCGAGAGAACTCCAACTAGGAGATGAAAGAGTGCATCGAGACCCACTCCCAATAAGAAACTGCGGGTCCTCTGGGGACTCCGTGCACGAGACTGTACAATCCATGATGCAATATGTATGCGAAATTCTCTATCTTTCCAAGGTGCAACGCCAAGATATTTTCGCAACTCTCAATCGCGTTGTATCCGGAAAACGACTTTTTCTTTCCTCGGAAACCACGCCAGGGGCCCAAGCTTTCCAAACATGCGGAACCAAAAAGGAGAACTGGGGACTGCTAACCACGTCCCGTTTAAGAGGTAACAAAGTAGATCATGACATGATATTGGGACGTTTATGGGTGCTCGACAACAAAGCGAAATTGGATGTGCACCCTCTGCCGACGTCCACGCCCGAAGGAATTTCCAACAAATCATCCCACCGGTTATCACACCAACGAACTACCGAAGAAACCCGACATCCGGAGAGGACCCGTTAGCGCTAGCTCATGGTTTTCAAATGCAAGTAAGTCTGACCGAGCAACCTTTTCGCAAACCGCCTTTCCTTCCCCATTCCGTCATGGGGACTCGGCCAAGACATCGGCACGAACGCTGTCAAGAAATGTGAATGGGGAGCTGGACCATTTGAACGCTTTGCAAGAAGCTTGGAAAATTCTATTGAAACCAACGAAGCCAAGACTCAAACGGTTGCACGACGTCTGAACCCGTTTTCAGTCGGAGATGTAGTGGTTAAGGAAAGCTCATTTCAAGTTGGGAGGATAACAGTAAAAATGGCTATTCAAACTGATTCGCCCATTGAAGGAGAGGACGAGCTGTATCTGGTTGCGGATACCCTTTTGGGAGGATATTGCAAGCTCATTAATGCAGACACACCTGAAGGCGTGATAATTCACTCGCGATGGCTCAAGGACTCGAATCCCTAAAATGTTGTACTTCCCAGTCACTCCCCCTTTTTAGTATTTCCTTTACAATTCCTCTTAGTAGTTGTACTTCCCCAAGATGAATACACCATTTGTATTTTTCCCTGGGGATTCCCTTTCCCGTCAAAAAAAAAAAAGGGGGGCATAAATACATATTTTTCCAAGCAAATCCTCCAGATATCTGAGAATACATCAGATAAACCCAGAAAACCATTGCAGAGCCATCATACCACAACCTCTTTCAAAAAATATATATGAAGCAAAATGTTGACTGATGAAGAAGAAGGAAAAGATGAGTTTACAAAAAAAAAAACATCAGGGGAACTAAGCAACTAACAGAAATAACAAAAGGGAGGAACTAGCCCTCGAAGGATGGAGCACAAGTCCCCTCGGGCAAGGCTATCTTCAAGCACTTCCCTCAGCAATCCTTCGGGCAACAAAGGTTCCATTCAACGGTTTTAGCGAGAGCAACCTCAACATCCCATCCCAGAAGCGACCCACGCCGGCGGTGTCCTCCCCGACGACCCCGGTCCAAAGATACGCCACCATGACCCCTCCGGTATCACCAAACACACCTTTGGCATCAACTTCGAGAGGGTATCTCCTTTCCGTCATATGCTCCTTCGAAGGTTTCTCATGACACTTCGAGTTTTGATTCATCCACATCGTAGTCAAGAATCATGGCGCTCTCCTCCAAGACCACCACACGTTCACTTTTCCGTCGTTTCAACCTAGAAACGATCATCCGCCCCATGCCGGATCGAGGAAAGGCTTTGCCACACCGAAACCTCTCAACATGCCAAGACTCTTCCTTGTTCTCTTGCCCCTCTTCCATGCTTACTGAACCCAAGAAAGTCCGAACATTCACCTGTTCTTCATGGGGATAGATGAAAAGGAGGTCCTTAATGATTTCACTAGCTTCGTGGAACGGAGATTCAATCCCAACCAATGCTTCCTCAAGAGAATAAGACCGATCTCCTCCAAGTCTGAAGTCCTTCTCCGAAGATTTAAAGGCGTAGCCATCCCTGGAGGGTCCCATCATACACTGCAAAAGATGGGGAAAATGATCCAGTTCTATCATATCTATACACATATAAAAAGAGGATAACACGAGCAGAGAAGAAGAAGAAAACATACCGGTATGATCTTCTTAGCCCGAATAACCCTAGTCGGTGTGCTTTTGCAAGAGTCGGACCTCGCGCCTTCACCTGGAGAATCTGGCTGGTTAGAAGATGATTCATTTCTGTGCGACATGACAAAGAGAGAAGCTCGACAAGAAGAACCCTTTTCTCAAACGAGGGAGACGATATAATTATTTTGGGTATGAATACGGAACCTTAAAAAAGGAAAGGAAGCAATGAGGGACATAACGCTTCCAGATTTTAGCATGAATAATGCCCTGATTGAAGCCGTGCGTGAAGGAAGGCAAAATAAGGAAAACTTTGCTATATGTAAAAACACCTACTCCCTCCTTGTTTGCACCGGTCGCATCAAGCTTGCGCCAGTTTCCAATCTCCCAAGCCACACCGGCCCCACCAACTGCGCCAACTTCCCAATGACCGCCCAAGTCACGCCAGCAAGCACGTTCAGCTTCCCCACCTTGCGCCGGTCCCGCCAGCTAGCACGCCCAGTTTCCCAACTCGCAACAACTTCTCAATGCCGCCCAACTTCCTGTCTCTCACGACGCTAACTTCCCAATTGTACCAGCCTCCCGATTTGCGCAAAACTGCCAGAGGCAAGGATTCCAAATCCTATTTATAAAAAGGTCAGACGAGCCTCCTCAATTCTCTTTACAGTTTGTTGTTGATAGTTCGTCACCATCTTATGCTTATCTCGCAACAAAGCTCCTGTTCCGAGCTAAGCAGGGGACTTAATGTTGATGGTGGTTTTTAAACAAAGGGTAAAATCGTAAAACCCCAAATAACCTAATGTCACCAGTGACACATTTATTAGGACATTTAATGCATGTAGTCGGTAATTAATAGGGGGTATTTTTCAAATTAGGTTACAACGAACAAAACCCTAATTCCCCTCCGTGCCAATGGCAAATCATGCCAGCCACACCTAGCCCAAGCTAGCCGCACCTCTGTGCCAATGGAAAATCATGCCAGCCACACCAAAATGCGCCAAAGCATGCCAACCATGTTAGCCGCACCTCCGTGCCAATGGCAAATCATGCCAGCCACACCTAGCCCAAGCTAGCCGCGCCATGCCGAATGCACTCTGCCTTGGCCCTAGCTACGCTAATCACACCACGCCAAGCGGACACATTTACCTTGGCCTAGCCGCACCTCTCGTGCCAATGGCAAATCATGCCGCCCACACCAAACGCGCCAAAGCATGCCAACCATGTTAGCCGCACCTCCGTGCCAATGGCAAATCATGCCCACCACACCTAGCCCAAGCTAGCCGCACCTCGTGCCAATGGCAAATCATGCCACCACACCAAACGCGCCAAATTATGCCAACCATGTTAGCCGCACCTCCGTTCCAATGGAAAATCATGCCAGCCACACCTAGCCCAAGCTAGCCACACCTCTGTGCCAATGGCAAATCATGCCAGCCACACCAAACGCGCCAAAGCATGCCAACCATGCTAGCCACACCTCTCGTGCCAATGGCAAATCATGCCCGACCACATTTGGCCCGAGCTAGCCGCGCCATGCCAAACGCACTCGCCTTGGCCCTAGCTACGCTAGTCACGTCACGCCAAGCCAAGCATTACGCCTTGGCCCTAGCCACGCCATGCCAAAATGGCGCCCTCGCCTAGGCTTGCAAACCATGCAACCTAGGCCAAATTAACCACGCATGCCATTGGCACGTGCCAACACGCTGCTGGTATCTTTTCCCACCAGGGCGACCAAGTTGGCCACGCATGCCATTGGCACATGCCAACACGCTCGCTGGTAGCTTTCACCGTGGCGCGACCCTAATTTTCCATGCCATTAGCACATGCCAACGCGCTCGTTGGTAGCTTTCCTACCGGGACGCGACCCCTAGTTGGCACGCATGCCATTGGCACATGCCAACACGCCATTGGTAGCTGTTCCCTACCAGGGCGGCGACCCAAGTTGGCCACGCATGCCATTGGCACATGCCAACACGCTCGCCGGTAGCTTTTCCTACCAGGGCGCAACCCCTAATGGCCGAGCATGCTATTGGCACATGCCAACACGCATCGCTGGTAGCTTTCTTACCAGGACATAGACCTAATGGCCATGCGTGCCATTGACACATGCCAAACACACACGGTGGTAGCCTAACTCGCAAACCGTGCAACCTACCACCAAGGCATTCCACACACGCCATTGGCACTTGCCACACACGTCACTAGCAGCTCTGGCATTGCCACTTACACTCAATGTACAACCTACCACCAAGGCATTCCGCACATACCATTGGCACATGCCACACACGCCACTAGCAGGTCTGGCATTGCCACTTGCACTCAAGGTGCAACCCAACAAAGGCATTCCGCACATGCCAATGGCACATGCCACACGCGCCACTTGCGCTGAGGTGCAACCAACACTCGAGACATCAACACAAACTAGGGATGCTTTCCGGGGTCTTGGTTTGGCGGTCACCGGCTGAGCGTACACTACGCTCACATTAAGAAAGCGTGAATAGGAATAAAGCGGTCAAATAAATGAGGAAATAATGGTGAAAACGTTTTCACCCATAAACACCATGCGGTTACCACCTCCTCCCATTATTTCACCCTTTACTCTCTTCCTTCATGAGGCCAGGGTACGTTTCAATCTCGACTTGTATAAATAGCTCTTACTATTTCCACCCGGACAACAAGTCTCCTTTCGGAGAAAAAAAAATACAACACTCTCAGAAAAGGCAACTTTGCAAGCTCTCCAAAAATCTTTCATCTCTTGGAAGCTTCCTAAGCTTTCACTTTCTGATACAAGTCGAGACACTACTCTCCCAGAATTATTCTGGTCTCAACACCTTTCTTTGCTTCCCTCCCCAAATCAACCCTTCTCATCCACTTTGTGACCGAAGCAAATCTGAACGGCCATTTCTTGGTTTAGGCCGGACATGTACCAGGTTGATCTCTCGAATCTATAAAGTGCTCACGTGCAGCACATTTGTTTAGGGTTTAAACCAGTTTCTCACTCACCTACCGAATTTACCAAAATCGGCGGACACGATTTTTACCCATAAAAAACCCTGCACAACTCCGTTGTGTTTCCTTAATGCTCAAGAAGAAACCTTAGACTCACCATGACACCTCTTCATGAGATAACCACCCAAAGAGGTGGGATGGAATCCCTCACAACTCCATTGTCGATTCCATACATACTCCAAATCAGCTCACGTCTATATATAGTCGACTAATACTTGGAGGTCAAGTATAATACTTCGTGACAAAGTTTCTACTGGTTTCCTAAATATGGAATACTACGGGTTTCCTAAGTGTCGAATACTTGCGCCCGCACCTAGGCTTGCAAACCATGCAACCTAGGCCAAATCGGCCACGCATGCCATTGGCACATGCCAACACGCTCGCCGGGTAGCTTTTTCTACCAAGGCGCGACCCAAATGGCCGAGCGTGCCATTGGCACATGCCAACACGCTCGCTGGTAGCTTTTTCTACCAAGGCGCGACCCAAATTGGCCACACGCATGCCATTGGCACATGCCAACACGCTCGCTGGTAGATTTTTCTACCAAGGCGCGACCCAAATGGCCGAGCGTTCCATTGGCACATGCCAACGCGCTCGCTGGTAGCTTTCCCTACCAGGACGCGACCCAAGTTGTCCACGCATGCCATTGGCACATGCCAACACGCTCGCTGGTAGCATTTCCTACCAGAGCGCGACCCAAGTTGACCGCGCATGCCATTGGCACATGCCAACACGCTCGCCGGTAGCTTTTCCTACCAGGACGCGACCCCAAATGGCCGAGCATGCCATTGGCACATGCCGACACGCATCGCGGGTAGCTTTCTTACCCCGGGACATAGCCCTAATGGCCATGCGTGCCATTGACACATGCCAAACACACACGCCTGGTAGCCTAACTCGCAAACCGTGCAACCTACCACCAAGGCATTCCACACACGCCATTGGCACTTGTCACACGTCACTAGCAGCTCTCCGCATTGCCACTTACACTCAACGTACAACCTACCACCGAGGCATTCCGCACATGCCATTGGCACATGCCACACACGCCACTAGCGGCTCTCGGCATTGCCACTTCCACTAAGGTGCAACCCACAACAAAGGCATTCCCGCACATGCCAATGGCACATGTCACACGCGCCACTAGCGGCGCCACTTGCGCTCAGGTGCAACCAACACTCGAGACATCAACACAAACGGGATGCTTTCCGGGGTCTTGGTTTGGCGGTCACTGACTTGCGGCGTACACTACGCTCACATTAAGAAAGCATGAATAGGAATAAAGCGGTCAAATAAATGAGGAAATAATGGTGAAAACGTTTTCACCCATAAACACCATGCGGTTACCACCTCCTCCCATTATTTCACCCTTTACTCTCTTCCTTCATGAGGCCGGGGACGTTCAATCTCGACTTGTATAAATAGGTCTTACCTATTTCCACCGGACAACAAGTCTCGGTCAGGAGAAAAATACAACACTCTCAGAAAAGGAAACTTTGCAAGCTCTCCAAAAGCTTTCATCTCTTGCAAGCTTCCTAAGCTTTCACTTTCTGATACAAGTCGAGACACTACTCTCCCGCACTATTCCGGGTCTCAACACCTTTCTTTGCTTCCCTCCCCAAATCAACCCTTCTCCTCCACTTTGTGACCGAAGCAAGTGCTGGAACGGCCATTTCTTGGTTTAGGCCGGACTTGTCTGAATTGATCTCTCGAATCTATAAAGTGCTCACGTGCGAAGACATTTGTTTAGGGTTTAAACCAGTTTCTCACTCACCTACCAATTTACCAAAATCGGCGAAAACGATTTCTACCCATAAACAATTGGCACTAGTACAAATATGGGCTTTGGTAACAGGTAAAAACTGTCACCAAAATACTTATGTGACAGTTTCGAAAAAAATTTGCACTGTCACTAAAGCCCCTGTTACGAAAGGTATTTAAGAAACTGTTACGTAATCATAATTATAAGGTGACAGTTTCTTCATAAACCTGTCGCTGTTGACAATTTATAGTGACATTTTCTGATAAAAACTGCCACCAGAAACTCAGTTTCTTGTATTAAGGTAACAGTTCCTTTATGAACCTGTCAAAGTTGGCAACTTACCGTAACACTTTCTAAATTAAAACTGTCATTGTAGACCCGAGCTTTACATCTTACAGTGACATTTTATTTGAAGAAACTGTCATGAAACACTTTATACTGTCACATAAGCGGGTACTAAGGTACCTGTTTCTTCATAAAATTTCAATCACATAGTAACTAAGAATACATGCCAAAAATAGAGAATATATTGATTTAAATAAAAATGTTTCTACAGAAGCGTTTGTACAAATGGTTTTACAAAATGCTAATGATAATACAAGTGATTAGCATCAACTATCAAACATTTCAAGCTCAAGACCCCATACGGCCATACACTCTTGCTCAAAAGATGATTATACCTTGTGAGTTTTGTTGCACAATGGGTGTTTTCTGAGTAGCTGTCATGTTTCTTGGGATGGAGATTTCTGTTGTTAAGTTGTTCAACATTACTAAATTTTTCCTTGTCACTGTTAGCTCAAAAAAAACAAAAGAATGCTCTTTGCAATTTATCCTCAACTATCTATGGACGTTGGAGATGGACCGATCAGCTGAATCAGTAGCAAACTTGTACATGCCGATATTACGTACATCTAGAGCATCCAACACTACATTGTCAAAAGAAGCTAAACTCAACTATAACATGATGGAAGCAGCGTCAATTACCACTTCAAAAAAGTAAATAAGAATCAATGGACAGCAATCTATGCAGATAATTAGACATGCGTACCTGAGCATAATACGCAAGTTGTTCACATGCCAACCTTCTAGCTTTGATGAATTCAAAACCAATCCACGATGAAATTTTGTACCTTCAATTGTAGGATAATCAGTCCGGTAGCCATGAAACAGCACACTGACAAAAAGTCAAAATCTATGTGGAATGTTTGCACAAATAACTAAATACTGAAGTTTATGCTATAGAAAAAGCCCATGAAAGATAACTTCAAAGATAAATGGGGAAGTACCTGGACCAATGCATGAATCCGAAGAGGCTCAGAAATAACCTCTTGCATATCTTTCGACAATCTCGATCAAAAAATGTACTTGTCATTTATTCGAAACAGAAAATTTATTTGGATAGAGAGAGCGAGATAATAAAAAAATTCTTGTGCGAGTGGAGTATATACCGAACATAAATTGCTTAGTATCTTCATGCTTGAAGTATCCTCAAATAGCGCCCTTTTACTCTCTGACGTGGTATTCCACAGACAATCATTCATAAATAAGTTGATCAAGGCAGACCTTCAAAGATACATCTTTCAGAACAGGAAGGTTATATACAACTACCTTAGGGGCCAAAAATAACAACAAGGCCCATTACTAAGCCCTAACCTTGAAGAACTAACTGCCACAGAAGAAATTGCAAACTTAACACTTGATCTACTAAGTCAATCAAATGAAGATAATAAGCTTCTGGTACCAATTCGACAATTTCTGAACCAATGACTTTTACTGACACCATTACAACTATCCTACAAAACAAATAAAAATGACAACTTCTTTTTCGGTACGGTTAACTCAAAATCAATTTTTCTTTAAGAAAATTAGAAATAATATATTATAGCTTAACATTGAGAATTGGAGTCAAAAAAATTGGCAATAAGTCAAAAGAAATAAAAGTAAGAGCAAACGACTGCCATGTGCCTGAGTTATTCACTAACGAATACTTCATATCAGCAAAATTTGATATGTACATTTAGTTACTATAAAATAGCCACTACATACACAAATAGGTACAACACTAGCTAGAACGATGTCCATTTGGTCAAGACGTCTAGGTAATCTAATCTCAATTGTCTGGTTATCTGTTAAGTTGTGATAAAAGAATACCAGCATTGCAGTAGAACGCAACACAAATTTCATTTTTATATGAAATTATTTGAGAAGAACTATACCTAGTAGATGAATCTTCAGACACCTGGTGAGTGGAATTATTTATGAACTCGCATAAAATTATCCCGAAGTCCAAGATTTCGGAACTCTATCGATTCTTCATGCCGCAACTTGAATCTGATCACAAATATTAAAGTCAGCAAAAGTTAACATCAGTGAAATTCGATACATTACTGGAATTCTCCAACAAGCTCTATAATACCACTAAATAATTAATCCAACAGTAGACTAATTTTTCATAGAACTTCAATCATGTGAAAACCAAGATGAATTCAACGAATTTTACAATTAACTTCATACAAAAAGATTAAAGAACAATCCCAATTTATTGCACATCCATCAATTGCTTGTCCTGTACGCATCTGCAAATGCACAAAGAGGTTTTGTTTCAATACACATCAAGAAGAGCACATGTGGGTCATGTATTACCACAAAATACAGCAAAATCAATCTGAGCAAACCAAACCCTTGATATGCAAACACACCGAGATATAATGCAACGATCTATAGACTTTTGACATAACTAATGGTATGTTAATTTTGCTTATGAGAATTCTAGTTCTAATTTTGATAAGATAAACCTTCCATATTCCATCATATCTGTGGACCTTTAGCTCGTTCTCTAAGTCCTGGAACCTATCATTCCATCATATCCATAAACCTTTAGCTCTTTCTCCAAGTCCTGGAACCTATCTATCAACCTCCTGAAATTGGAAATAATGATTACAAACAAAAAAACATAAACCCAAATTTTAAAGTTTAAATATTCAAGAAACATTCCATTATGAGAAATTTATAACTAGGGAAGTGCCATAAATTCAGACTCTAAAATTAGTTAATTAGTTAACTTTGACAGAACTTGCAAGAAGACAGAAGGTTAGAATCAAGCACTCCAGAACCAATTTCAAGCATAAGGTTAAACATCGACAACATGAAAACCACTTAATTTGTTTACCATCACACACTCCGGTACCAATTTCACTAATCAATAAACAAATCACACCAACACTCTAAAAATTTGAACCAACAAAGAAGAACTTACAAAACTACCTTAGGCATCAAATACATAGGTCACACACACCGGTGGATGACAAGCTTGAAATTCTACAACATCAAACAAAAAGACACAACAATGATGTTGTTATCCAAATCTAGGGCTTCATAAGAAAGAGAAACAGATTTGGATAAGAAACCTAAATAGAAAAAGTAAGATAAACCAAATCGTAAGCTAGGGATTTCAATTGAAAAAGCCGAAAACTTTTGCCTTATAAGAAATCACCATTTTTGAATCTTTGGGACCACCATCAAAAACCCAATCAGCTAACTCACGACAGTAGTTTTTCCTGAGAGAAAATTCCAGAGATTCATGGAGTTTCTAAAGGAGATAAAACAGATCAGAGAGCTTTAAAGCTCCATTTTTGCACACAAGAAAAAATGGAATAGATCAGACCAAGCGGGATAGACGGTGACTGATCTAGAGATAAGAACTGAAGTAATGGATCAAATGAAAGGGATTAGATTTTTCACCTCTAATAGGAAATACCGAAATAGAGAGAGATGAATGGTATTGAAAGAAATTGTGCGGTTTTAAAAATAGAGAGAGACGGGTGGTACAGTAAAAAAGCTTGAGAGATGCTTAGACAGAATTAATTTAAACAATATATGAAAAACTTAAAGTAGATTAGACAGATACTATGACTGATGTAATTTTGGTGGACTTACCTGGGGTTACATAGATCAGAGGCGCATGGGGTATCATTTTTTTTTTCGTATCCGGCACAAGGAAAATAGGCGCTAAGAGGTTTGAGTAAAAAAAAAAAAAAAAAAAAACGATTTCAAAAAATGAAATTAAAAGACAGACGCATGAGCAAGTTATACACAAGGAAAAGAGATGCTAGGATACTGAACACAATCAACATAGGTCCTAAAGGAAAATACATAAACAAGTTGAAAAAAATCAAGTCGACAAATGCTGGACCTAGATAATTAAATGCAATACAAATTCAAAATCACCAAACAATACAAGGCCTTCACAATACAGAGGATACACAAACATATCAAACAGAATGCATTAAAACTCAGTTGAAGAAATCAGGGGAGACAGAGTAGAGAAAGGAATGAGATTCTATACTAACTTATCAAACAGAAAGCATTAAAACTAAGCTGAAGATTTAAAACAATTTCAAAGGAAATTACACAACCTTGGAATATGATTAAATATCCCACATAGCTCCTTTCTAATCATAAACTCAAATCTAAAGAAACTACACAATCTTAAATTAGGTGATCAAGACAAATGCATGATACTAGGCTGAAGATCAATAACACAATTTCCGAAGAAATTACAGAAACTAGACTATGATTAAAAACTGAAATAGCCTTTTTTTTTTTTCATTTAATAACCATTAAGCGCAATTTCATAAGAAATTACATTAACCCAAATATCCATACAAACCTAGATAATCTCACTATCCCACTTCCTGGATCAAACATGGGGAGAAAGGGCCGTTCTTAATTGCACTACGGCAACAAACCAATTTAACAAAAAAGACAAAAATTGATCTTCAAAATTTGGAACATCAAAAGAGATATCAAGAGAAAACCCCAGCTCTAGTAAGGAAGCATCCATAGAAACACCAATAGCTAATTAAGAAAAATAGAGATAACGAGAGATCCATAAAGGTTTAATTGAGCGGCTCAATTGACCCTAAATCAAAATCTAACACCTATTCATTTTGATAGACCCTAAATTGGCAAACCCTAGTTCTAATCTTCAAGGAAATTACTAGAATTTATATACTAAAAGTTAAATAAACAAAACAGGATCAAGATTGAATCAATGAAACATGAAGAGGAAGGCCTTGTAATTAAAACATAAGCAAATATGAAACGAATTAAAAAAGAGGACCTATCTATTAGCTCAATTAAAAAGGAAGAAAGTGAAAGAAAACCTCGCCCCCGCTAGTCGCCCCTCGTGCCTTAATCAGATTTTTGGTCACAACCCCATGCTCGTGATCTATCTTCACCCCAAGCAGTCCTAAGGTTTACTAAGAGGAGGAGAAAATTGTCGCCATGAAATCGCCAGAGGACGAAGAGAGAGAAAACTGCACTGCAATTTTTTAGAGAGAGACGGGTGGTGATGAAAGAAAAAGGCGAAGGGGCTGGTGCCGCTGGTCGATTGAGGCCCACTAACAAAACAGACCACGACGAGCAGTAATAACTAATTTATGACTCGACCACTAACTTTGTGGTTTAGAAAAAAGGCTTCGTAGTAGATTACATATGAAAGCAAATGGGAGTGGCGGTGATTTAAATAACCGTTACCTATAAGGTTATACTTTGATAACAGTTTTTATACAAAACCGTTCTAATAGGTTGGGAACAGTAACAGTTTATAACTGTCATTATACATCAATGTATAGTATCAGTTTCCTACAAAAGCTGTCACAGACAACTATATAGTAACAGTTTAAAAACTGTGACCATTGTTTCCTACTATTGGCGAGTTCTAATAAAAACTGTTACATATATCTTATAGTCTACTCTTTTGTGATAGTTCAATCATCAATTGTCATGGTTTCTTATTGTGACCTGTCACCAAAGCCCATATTTGTACTAGTGGCTTTGATCACAAGGCTTTGGAGCCATGGAGGTCGCTTCGAAGGGCGAGGATGGTGCTTGAAGGGCGCAAGATCGTTAGCTACCGGAAGGATGCAAGCTGTTAGCACGCAGTAGTGGTTCTGCGCTCAGCATGCGGCGTGCGTATGTGTGCACGGCATGTGCGTGCCGCTAGAGCGCGTCCGGCAAGCGCTACATCGGCCAGGCTGCGTCTGGCACAGCTGCCTCGCATGCGCGTCATCGGTAAGTGTCTGGACTCGTCTTAGAATGGCATCGGCTTGGTGTGGACGCCTGGCTAGGCATGGTAGCGCCGCTTGATTTTGACATGGTGTGACCGTAGGTTGTCGTCATGTCAGCCGGCTTTGCGTGGCTCGGACTCTTGTTCTCATAGGTCCGATTGCCTCTCCCATACGTGAAGCTCAAACAGGAAATCCTTTCCTTATTCAAATTACAAAAGTGTTATGCTCATGAAATGGGTTGCCCCTTTTACCTCGTGATCCTTGTTATCACGTCATGGTGTTAGCTAGAAGGTGGTTAGTGATAAAGTGGGCGCTATATCTCCATCTATGTACTCAGCTGTTTCTCTTTCAATTTGTTTTATTGTTTTCTTGGCTTCAGTGCAAACCATAGCCATAGGTATGCCTTTGATAAACTTGTGGAAATACTTCATCATAAATAATTCTTCGAATGTCACCGTAGTAACGTCCGCTAATAGTGACAGTAAATTATTATTGTGCAAAGTAGGCATGCGTGTGTAGGTGACTTTTTTTTGAAAGGCAAACAAAGCGCCTGGTTTATAGGTTTCTGTCTTTCCTGGATTTCTGGGTTGATAGATAAATGTTACCTTTGACAGTTGGGTTATTCTTTTGGAAATGAATTTTTAGGAGTTGATTGTTTTAGTTAGGTGATTGAAAGTGACGCAAACATCCAGGAAAACCGATGGAACCGTAAGTGTGTAGTAGATGACATGGGATGAAACATAACATGGTTATATGGTTTTATCAACTCAAAAAGCAAACCACGTATTTTTGTCTAGATAAGACTTACTCGGTTTCTGGTCTTCTGATGAGATAAAATTTCCGGGTGCAAGACCAAGTTTTTATCCTTTTTGAGAAACATGAGTCATGGGAAGTCCCCAGCCTTGCGAATCGTTAGCTGAGTTGCCTGAGAATCGTGCCGTTAATCACCCGGGTGGATCGCTGCTTGCTAGCAACTGTGAGAAGTCCCCAGTCATTCCTTGCCTGCTCATGACTCGATAATTGAGCCGTCGAGTAATCGAGTCGGAGTGGATCGCCTTCCTCACCATCTTCGACGCTCTGTGGTCGTAAGAATGACAGATCAGTTGTTGAAAATTGACATTGTAACCGAAGGATCGAACCTCCCACTGTGGTCGCTAATTGTTTATGGGTAAAAATCGTTTCCGCCGATTTTGGTAATTCTAGGTAGAGTGAGAAACTTGGTTTAAACCCTAAACAAATATGCTGCACGTGAGCACTTTCTAGATTCGAGAGATCAACTGCACAAGTCCTGCCTAAACCAAGAAATGGTCAGCTCCAGACTTGCTTCGGTCACAAAGTGGAGGAGAAGGGTTGATTTGGGAGGGAAGCAAAGAAAGGTGTTGAGACCGTGAACACTCTGGGAGAGTAGTGTCTCGACTTGATCGTAAAGTGAAAGCTTGTAAGCTTGCAAGAGATGAAAGATTTTTTGGAGAGCTTGCAAAGTTGCCTTTTCTGAGAGTGTTGTGTTTTTCTCCTGACCGAGACTTGTCGTCTGGTGGAAATAGGTAAGACCTCATTTATACAAGTCGAGACCAAACGCACCTCGCCTCACTGAAGGAAGAGAGTAAAGGGTGAAATAATGGGAGGAGGTGGTAATCCGCATAGGTGTTTATGGTGAAAACGTTTTCACCATTATTTCCTCATTTATTTGACCGCTTTATTCCTATTCACGCTTTCTAATGTGAGCGTAGTGTACACTGCATGTCGCGATCGACAAACCAAGACCTCGGAAAGCATCCCCAGCTTGTATTGATGTCTCGAGTGTTGGTTGCACCTTGAGTGCAAGTGTGCTACTAGAAGTGGTGGCATGTGCCAATGGCATGTGCGTAATGTCTTTGTTGCGGGTTGCACTCGAGCGCAAGTGGCAATGCTGTAGTCGCTAGTGGCGTGAGTGGGATGTGCCAATGGCATGTATGGAATGCCTTGGTGGTAGGTTGTACGCTGAGTGTAAGTGGCAATAAATGGAACTTGCTTAGTGGCGTGTGTGGCATGTGCTGAATGCCTTGGCTGTAGGTTGTCACGGCTTGCAAGTTAGGCTACCAGATGAGGTTTGGCATGTACCAATGGCCAGCGTACGGCTAAGTTGGCCTAGGTTGCGCCGCTTGCAAGTTGGGCTACCGGCAAGACGTGTTTGCGCATGCGCCGGATCGCATGCGTGGCTGCTGATCTATGGCCTGGCAAGAAGCTACCACAGTGACGTGTTGGCATGTGCAATGGCACGCTCGACCATTATGGGCTACTACCAGTTAGAAAAGCTACCAACAGCGTGTTGGCATGTGCCAATGGCATGCTCGGCACATTGGGTCCCACGCCCGGTGAGAGAAAATCTACTACCGAGCGTGTTGGCATATGCACAATGGCATGTTCGGCCATTAGGCCACGCCCATGATGAAAAGCTACCAGCTGAAGCGTAGCTGGCATGTGCCAATGGCATGCTCTGGACATTAGGTCCCTCGCCCGGTGAGAAAAGCTACCGACGAGCGTGTGGCATGTGCGGCAATGGCATGCTCTGGCCATTACGGCCACGCCGCGTGAGTAAAAGCTACCGCAGCGTGTTGGCATGTGCCAATGGCATGCGTGGCCAATTTGGCCTAGGTTGCACGGTTTGCAAAGCTTTAAGGCTGGGCGCTACTTTGGCATGGCGCCAGCTTGGGCAAGGTGTGGTCGTGGCATGATTTGCCATTAGGCAAGGAGGTGCGGCCAGTGCATGGTCGGCATGCTTTGGCGCGTTTGGTGTGTCGGCATGATTTGCCATTAGCACAGCAGGTGCGGCTAGCTTGGGATAGGTGTGGGTTGCATGATTTGCCATTGGCACATGAGGTGTGGCTAGCATGGTTGGCATGCTTTGGCTGCTTAGGCTGTGGTCAGCTTGATTTCCATCGGTACGTAGGCAGCGGCTAGGCCACTGGCTCATGTGGTCAAGATAAGTTGGTCATTGGCAGGAGGTGTGGCTAGCATGGTTGGCATGCTTTGGTGCGATTGGTGTGGGTGCGCATGGATTTGCCATTGGCATGCAGGTGCGGCTAAGCTAATAGGCTAGTGGTCAGCATGATTTGCCATTAGCACTGAGGGTGCTGGCTAGCATGGTTGGCATGCTGCGTGTTTGGTGTGACTAGTATAGCTAGGGCCAAGGCGAGTGCTTTTTGAGCATGTGGCGCTAGCTTGGGCTAGTGTGTCGTGGCATGATTTTCCATTGCACGTAGGAGGAATTAGGGTTTGGTCTCTGGTTTTACAATTTTAACCTAAGCTAAAACC
>JAJJWW010009358.1:600000-790495 GCA_023531295.1 Papaver armeniacum | reverse complement strand
TTGTATTCCATATGTATTGATAGTTTTGTCACTAAAATTGAGAAAGGGGAGATTGTTAGAGCACTTTGCTCGGTCAAACTACTTAAAGCGTTGCTATCTCAAGCTTGTTTGTCAAGTTTAGTTGCCAAAACTATAAGTCTTAATTTCTAGTCTACTTATAGCTAAGTCTCAGATCTGGATAGAAAATGTAGTTAAGCTCTAGACTCCACTTCGCGTTCATCATGCAAAAAAAAAAAAGCGAAGAACTACTCAAAGGAACTGGTGGAACTTCATCGACTAAAATTTATATGGAGACTTGAACTTATCTATCACTCAAAAGTCTATTGTAGTTGCGGAAATCCCACACTACACCCCCTCACTGGATTCTACTTAATTAACTCATTTTGAATATGAATTACTATAGATTTTATTGATTATTTTCTTGAAATGTTTACAAAGAAAGTAAGAACAGAGTTAAAGGAATTACAATCACTCTAAAGTTTCTCTCTCCTAATATCTTGCTCAACCATTCAAAAAGACCTCTCCTACAACAGACTTACTCAACCCTTTATATAGGGTATTACAGTGATGACAAATGCTAAGCTGTCCTTATTTCAGGAATCCTTCGCGAAGCTGTCGCAAGTATGTAAGTGTTCGTCTTCGCGACACTCCTAAATCTCGCCAAGTCTTCACACTTTTCTCATGTTCGGCTGTCATCATGGGTGCGTTGATGAGTGCCAAATAGTGCATATTTATACACCTTTTTATTGGCTTTTACTCATCTTTTGCGCTTAGAAATCGAGATATTATCCTGCATTACGTGTTTTCCTTGTTTTCAAGAATAAATATTTGTATTAATTAATTTTGTGTTTTTAGGTAATAAATAAAGCTTGGAGAATCTGAGAGCCAAAAGAGCGAAGA
Organism: Papaver armeniacum; assembly: GCA_023531295.1. Taxonomy (NCBI): domain Eukaryota; kingdom Viridiplantae; phylum Streptophyta; class Magnoliopsida; order Ranunculales; family Papaveraceae; genus Papaver; species Papaver armeniacum. Next base: position 789,595 of record JAJJWW010009358.1, on the reverse strand, counting down.
ATTGGAGTCAAGTGCCCAAGGAGCAGAAAGCCGAAACCCGCGCGCGCAACAGTTGCAACCCAACAAGTAGCAACTCATCTACAAGACATGGGCTTGAGCTAGACCCGGATCCGAGCCCGATTATCCTGAGCCGTTGAGATCGCATCTAGTTACATCTTACGGTCGCTCACTCATGCGCATCGAAGTTTGCTGCTTCCGCTCAACATCGAATCACATCAAAACCGGCTACCTTTCTCGGCCGTCAGATCCACACCAGCTTCATCCTACGCTCGCTGAGGCCTTCTCCATCAATCTTCGATGCACCGCTCAACACTGAATCACTCACACCCCTATACCCTAATCGACTGATCCATTTCTCTCCATCTCTCTTTCTTCTCCCCTACCTCTCGCAACTCCCTCTCCCCCGACCGTCTCCGCCATAGCCACTCCGCCACCATCTCTTCTCCAACCACATCACCACCTCACCAACAACTCTCTCGATGGCCGCACCATCACCACTACCAACAACCCCAAAGACTAGATATCTCTTTTTTCTAGTTTCTACCAACCCTAGAACCGAATCAGAGACATCTAGAGCTAGGGTTTAGCCAATCAATCAACGAGCACGATTGGACAAGAGCGGAAGAAGCGATTCGGGGAGTATGGGTTTGTGTTATTATCGGTTTTTAAAATAGAATTAGGGTTTGCTGTTTTAGGGTTGGAGTTGCATGTATAAAAGAGAAAGAGTTGTGGGTGTTTGAGACACGCCTGGGCTAGCCAGTGCTTCAATTAAGTTTTAATTTCAATTTGTATCATGTTTTAATTTGATTTGCTAGGGTTGAGATGAAGCCCATGGTCTGTTGCTAATTTTAGTTCATGTGTTGATAATTGTTCTTGATTGAGCTTGATTGTTTAGGATAAACTTAATTTGACACTTCAGCATATTACTTTCACAGTGTCTATCAAGTATTCATTGTAGTCAGAGCATTTCTATGATTGAATGTGTAGCAATTCATACTTCAGGTGTTTATTATTGACCTTTAGACTAATTGTGCCCGAGAAGACAATTAGTACTATGGAAAAATACTCTAATTGCAATTAGATATCCATTTTAGGATGAGTTTGATCACCTGAGTAATGAAACTGATTTGTGATTAGTTGTACTATGACAAGACAACTAATACTAGGAATTAGTTAATTGCCTTAGTTGATAGTAAGTTGTCCATAGAAACCCTGGATGAATGGCAGCCTTGCCATTACAAGGGACAAGAACTTTATCAACCATTGATCTGATTTAGCTGAGACTAGGTGGTGGATTCGACACTCTAGTGCCTTATAATCTAGTCATTCCTTAGTTCACCGTCACAATATCAATTCAAATTGTTTCGCAACAAAACAATTGTGTTACATTATCACTCGAATTCAGTTGAAGAAGCCAAGCCTTAGATCACTTAAGCACACCCTCGTCTCGTGGATCGACCGTACTTGCCGCGTCTCCAATAGACGCCGTGCACTTCACGGTATAACCCGTAGGCCATTAAAAATAACCCATCTTTCGGGCCTACCAAGTTTTTGGCGCCGTTGCCGGGGACTTGGCGCGTGCCCTGTTGGTTGTTGGCTTGTCTCTTCTGCTTTCATTTCATCCCTGTAAATAGTCACACTGCATTGTCATTTTTAGTTCTTTGTTAGTGTAACTTAACTATTCTATCCGTTATTGCATTTAATTTTGTTTACATCATCCATAACTTACATTGCATCAATACCTTCTTAGTGTAACTTAGTTGTTTTCCTTTACTTGCATCTTCATTGTGTGCCTTTTCACCGTTAATCCTCCTGCTGCATGCTAGTTATTGTACTTTGCATCTAGTTAGTTTAATTCTTCATCCACTGTGTCTTAGCTGCAATATTCACTAGCCCCGCAACATCTCCCCCGTCAGTCCAAATAAGAATAACAATTGTTGTCTTTTCCCGTGTTAGCACTATTATCCCGTGGCTCATTTTTTGGGAACTAAGATTGTTTGTTGAGCCAACAGTCGCGGGCCGAGTTGGGTCAGGCTGGCCGTGCTAGCCGTGCTTGCCAAAAGGGAGAAAGACGAGCAAAACCTGATTCTTGAGGTTAGTCCCCGTATGCCACTAAACACCCTAGGTATGCTCTGTGCCATTGATGCTCAACTCTTATGCATGTTTGATCTTGATTCGAGCCTTGTATGAGCTTTGTTCTCCCAATTTCTGCGCATGCTCTATCCTCGTTGCATCCGTGCTTCTACGAACCCATCCCCGCAATTTATGAGCATTCACGTGTGAGAACTAGTGCACCCGTGTATTGTTAGCCCGTACTTGTATGCCCTGTTCGGTGCGGTTAAACCTTACCATGTTGACCCCTGTTGAGCCAAGCCCGAGCATTAACCCGTGCAACCCCCACCCCCGAAGCCGTGGGGCTTTGTTGCAACTTGGCCGACCAAACCGAGCACATAACCTTGTGCTTGAGCCGTGGATTCCCGTGCATTGCCGTAGCTGTGCACACAGCCCGATGACAGAGTTGCCAACTCTGCACCAAGACACCCTGTGGCCCGCAAACTTGCTCACCACCGGCCTCGGCAATTTGCCTTCAACCCAACCGGGCTGGGCCGCCACAAAAGCCCGAGCCGTGTAAGCTAAACCCACTTCGGGCTTGCACATACCAATCGAGCCCAATAAACATAACTGTGCTAACTAATCGAACCCAAAGACCATCAATCTGGGCTTGCACATACATCTCGGGCTTGCACCATCAACTGGGCTCCACATACACTATGCACTAATCATGAGGGCTGAATAGAAAACTTTAACTCAGGCGAGTAAAAGTCCGAGTGGAGAGCTGAGTGAGTGAACTGCACTGTTCACCGAGTTGAACCGACCGAGTTGAGTTGACTCCCTAAATCGCTGAGTCAATCCTAACTCAGCGATTCACCGAGTTGAATCGATTTTCATTTTTCATAATTTGGGCTTACACCAAAACTCAGCCCAACTCAAATTATTTCTGGGCTATACTTTTTCTACTGGGCTTTGTACAATTCTACACAAACTCGGGCTTCAAACAACAAATCCCAAACAAACCAAATCTCACAAAAACCAAGCAACAAGCCCACAACAAACCAAAACCCAACAAAACCAAATGAAACCCAATAAACCAAGCCAATCCCACCAAAACCAAACTTAGTCCACTTCAACTGGGCTTTGAGTTCAATTTGAGAGCTAGACCATGTCAGGATTTTGGTCTGCATCTGGGGATGGAACAAATAAATCCCTTAGAGAGCTTGCTTACGGGCACCTTTCACAGAATGAACACCCCATTTACCATAGTGACTTTAGGGAATTTTATGGGCCTGCTCAGGGCCCTGACCTCACATACCCTAATCATTATGATCACATACATCATCCACCACATGTTGAAAATGAACAATTTTCTCATACCCAGTCATCACTTTTAGACCAATTAGAAGCTCGACTATCTCGCTTTAGATAGGCAATCAGCTTTAGAAAAGCAATCACAAATCTAATTTTTCTAGGCACTATGAAATGCATGCTTGCACCTTATGTGGTGGCTTAGACCACCCCCGCTGAATACTCGTTATATTTTGCATGCTTTTAGACAGTCTAGGGAAAACCATGATAATCCAATGTACGAAGTGTCTAGAAGTGACTATTGGGACCATAATCAACCCGCACACATGCATCATTCACCACAAAGTGGGGAGATGAACAATTTTATACTCCCCAACTCCTAGTTTGCAATCAACAATGGAAACACTTATGGAGCAAAATGCTAGGCTTGAAATGAATGCAATGCATGACCATCCATATAACATTGATAATGAATTTCCTACTGTTGAAAACTCTCCTTCCATTGAACAACAAAATGAATTTCTAGAATTGAATCAAAACCTTGAGCAAAGGTTTGAGAGTTTAGAACTCAAATTGAGTCAAATCCGTGATGCACTAAATGAGGAAAGGAGGAATTTCAAGGTGAAATGAATGTGAAATGCATTTCTATGATGATGATGATGATGAATATGAAGAGCATGTGTATTTTGAAAATGTAGTAGAATCTTTAGGTTCAGAGACGTTAGACGTCTCTTCTGTGAACCCTATGAATGATGCTTCTTCTGATATTCATGCATGTGATATTGATGTGGAACCTGTGCAATTGTCCTGTGAAAATGAACATGATTTACCCTCTTCGACTTTAGGAAAGTGTGTGATGGTGCAAATGATTTTAAAATGAAAACAACCTAGTTGTACCTAACCTCTCTCCTGAGTCACAAATTGAAACTCCTCCACCAAACCTAGGTGTAGTTTGTCACAAAATTGCAAAACCAACTTTTCTAAAAATGCCTAACTTAGGCCTAGAGCTTTGTGCTTCCCAAGTCCTCTTGGACTATTTTGCATCAAAGTATAACACTCTTAAGGAGCCACAGTTGGAATGTGTATATCTGCCTGTTATTAGTAAAACTCATTTTGAGTTAGACCTTTTGCATGATGTACCTTTAAAATTGCAAGACTTTGTGCTTTCAAACACACCCGTTCACAAGTTTAGGTTTGGGGGAAACTCATTCCCATTTGCAGTCTTACTTGCACTCTCATTTTATTTTTGTGTAAGATTGTTGATGTGTGTACATATTTTCTATTGGGTTGATCCTCAACTCTTTAGATTGTTAGTGTATGGTGAATTTTCTTTGTATATATCCAAATAGACTTGTTAAATTTTTCTTTTCTTGATTCGGTTGAGTCTTCTTGCACATATATTATGCTAATCCGATATGATCTCCAAGTGAGAATGTTGGATTCTAGCCTTGACGAATGAAGCTCAACCTTGCTCCCGCCGACATCCCAGAATCTCTTCCCTTTTATCTTATCAAAGATAGTTCTCATGGTACGTGACTGTTTAAATTTTTCCTATCTCGTGACACATTGAGGACAATGTTTGATTTTGGTTTGGGGGTGCATTTTCATTTAGATTTTTTAGTCTTTTATTTTACCTTTTTTATCTTTTAAAAAAAAAAAAAAAAAAAAAAAAAAAAATTCAAAAATTCAAAAACTTTTTGTAAAAACCTCCAACTTTTAGAGATTTTAGAGTCACTAGCATGCTTCTAGCTATGTTTACATAGAGAATCCGACCGAAATAACAAAACTTAGAAGTTACCGGAGAACACAATCGGGTTTCTTAGTTGATTAGAGCGTTAAAGTCGGATTTAACCATACCGAGAGCGAATTAGGTGTTGTTTAGATATTCTAGTAGTAGAATTGTGATCACCCATAGTGGAGACTACCCATTTTACATCAAGTGAGGCACCAACCTTCATTTTTTGTGACTTTCTAGAAAAGTCAGTTAGAGTGTGTGTCACCGTACGTCAATTCCGGTAGGAATGGTGAGCTACCCAACTTCGCACCACTTTCAGCACTACTTTTGATCTCTTGAGTGCTAGTTTTTGTCAATCATGAGGGTGACGTCTAAAGATGAAAACTCCTTCTAAATACCGATTTGTAGTTAGCATCACTCTCTCAATCAGCAAGACCCATAGAAACACATCATCGTCAAGAAGTTTGAGCAAACATCGAATATTGAAAGAAAGTTGAGATAGTCCAAGGTTTATGTGCAACAAAGAAAAGAAAATAGGATGAGAATTAATAAAATTTATAAAATCAAGACAATACAAGTTGTGAAAAATTGAGTGATAAAGTACTTTGTCCATGGAGTTAGTTATTTCATTATTTGTATTTTTATTTTCACTTATAAAAAAAAAATAAAAAAAAAAAAAAAAAAACAATCAAAAAAAAAAAAAAAAAAAATCAATCAAAAAAAAAAAAAAATAAAAAAAAAAAAAAAAAAAAAAAAAAAATATTGTGTTTATTTTCTTATTTTTGCTACCACCATGGTAAAGAAGAGTTCGTAAAGAAAAATCCAAACAACAAGGAATTTGAGTAGAAAAGTTAAAAATTGTCAAGTTTTGTGAAGTTTAAAAGTTCGTCATCAACATTTGAAGACCGAAGACCGAAGATTGAAGACGTTTCTATGGTTCTTATGAGAGATTGATATTAATTGCCGATCGGGTGAGAAGTGAGTGAGTACTCCCACCTCTTACTAATGGTTGATTTTCCTTTCTTAGAGATCATTAGAAAAAGATTCTTTTTGTCCACACTTTTGTGGAGTCTCCAGATTTTATTTCTAAGGTTACCCTTCTTACCTACAACGTGTGTGATTTCTCTCTTTATTCCCGCCTGCACACATGAGAGACTAAAAGCGATCTTTTTGAGTGCAATTATCATAAAACCCTAATGGTGAGGCGAAGTCGAGGCTTATGATCACAATCGAATCCGAATTTTTCATATGGTATGGTTACTTCTCGCTCGCACTTAAGGATGAGAATGCGTTCTTCGATAGTTCTAACTTCGTTACTAGCATGCAGAAACTCTATGTCCTCATAGCTTCTTGGAGGCTTGAGACTCTTTTACACTCTGAAGTTGGAGAAGGTTTTGTGGGTACACCTCTTGTAAACCCTCACGAGACTACAACTCGTCCACTAGGGACACCTAGGGGTTTAAAGGCTTAGTGCATACGCTAAATGCATTCGAGAGACCAAGACAGGGGGTATAGTTAGGATTTCTTATTTTTGTTTTACTTGAGGACAAGTAAAATTCAGGTTTGGGGGTATTTGATGAGTGCCAAATAGTGCATATTTATACACCTTTTTATTGGCATTTTACTCATCTTTTTGCGCTTAGAAATCGATATTATCCCAGCATTCGTGTTTTCTTTGTTTTCAAGAATAAATATTTGTATTAATTAATTTTGTGTTTTTAGGTACTAAATAAAGTCCTGAGAAACTGAGGAGCCAAAAGAGCGAAGAATTGGAGTCGAGTGCCTAAGGAGCAGAGAGCCAAAGCTCACGCGCAACAGTTGCAACCCAACAAGTAGCAACTCATCTACAAGACATGGGCTTGAGCTAGACCCGATCCGAGCCCGATTATCCCGAGCCGTTGAGATCGCATCTAGTTACATCTTACGGCCGCTCCCTCATGCGCATCGGTTTGCTGCTTCCGCTCAACATCGAATCACATCAAAACCGGCTACCTTTCTCGGCCGTCGATCCACACCAGCCTTCATCCTACGCTCGCCGAGGCCTTCTCCATCAATCTTCGATGCACCGCTCAACACCGAATCACTCATACCCCCTATACCCTAATCGACTCGATCCATTTCTCTCCATCTCTCTTTCTTCTCCCCCTACCTCTCGCAACTCCCTCTCCCGACCGTCTCCCCGCCATAGCCACTCCGCCACCATCTCTTTCCAACCACATCACCACCTCACCAACAACTCTCTCGACACCCACCATCACAGCCAACAACCCCAGACTAGATATCTCTTTTTCTAGTTTCTACCAACCCTAGAAACTGAATTAGAGACATCTAGAGCTAGGGTTTAGCCAATCAATCAACTGAGCACGATTGCACAAGAGCGGAAGGCGATCTGTGGTATGGGTTTGTGTTATTATCGGTTTTTAAAATAGAATTAGGGTTTGTCGTTTTAGGGTTGGAGTTGCATGTATAAAAGAGAAAGAGTTGTGGGTGTTTGAGACACGCCCGGCTAGCCAATGCTTCAATTAAGTTTTAATTTGTCAATTTGTTTATTTATTTTGTTTTAATTTGATTTGCTAGGGTTGAGATGAAACCCATGGTCCGTTGCTAATTTTAGTTTATGTGTTGATAATTGTTCTTGATTGAGCTTGATTGTTTAGGATAAACTTAATTTGACACTTCAAAGATATTACTTTCACAGTGTCTATCAAGTATTCATTGTAGTCGAGCATTTCTATGATTGAATGTGTAGCAATTCATACTTCAAAGGTTTATTATTGATCTTTAGACTAATTGTGCCCCGAGAAGACAATTAGTACTATGGAAAAATACTCTAATTGCAATTAGGATATCCATTTTAGGATGAGTTTGATCACCTGAGTAATGAAACTGATTTGTGATTAGTTGTACTATGACAAGACAACTAATACTAGGAATTAGTTAATTGCCTTAGTTGATAGTAAGCTGTCCATAGAAACCCTGGATGAATGGCAGCCTTGCCATTACAAGGGACAAGAACTTTATCAACCATTGATCTGATTTAGCTGAGACTAGGTGGTGGATTCGACACTCTAGTGCCTTATAATCTAGTTTGTTCCTTAGTTCATCGTCACAATATCAATCTAGCCGTTTCGGCAACAAACAACAATTGTGTTACATTATCACCTAGAATTCAGCTTTAAGAAAAGCCTTAGATCACTTCAAAGCACACCTCGTCTCTGTGGATCGACCCGTACTTGCCGCGTCTCCAATAGACGCCGTGCACTTGCGGTATAACCCGTAGGCCATAAAAATAACCCATCTTCGAGGCCTACCAAAATTACGACGACTTTTTAAAACAAGCGCTAAATGGGAGGCAACCCATAGGTTTTGTATCTTAAACCCTTTTATTTTTTGTTTTTATTGTTTTCATATCATATTTGCATCCCCATGTTTAATTTCATTGAGTCCGTAATCTATTTTAGAAGAAAATTATGACGAATACCTTTTCGTCAGAAAAATTCAGACTGCGCATAGTTCTGTCCAGAGACCATAACTGTCAGACCGTTTATCGAAACACTGTTCCCTTTTGACACTTTGTAGAAAACACGTAGATGAATAACTTTTGTGAAATGGAGTTTTACCAAATTCCTTACCAATTTGTACAGTTTTTGCGTTTTATCTGCTGTTACGTCAGAATTCATAATTTTCACTTTACGCATTGAGGACAATGTGAAGTTTAAGTGTGGGGAGTATTTTGCATATAGATTTTTCAATTTTTTGTATATATTTGAATAAAACCTCCAACTTGTAGATATTTTAGAGTCACTAGCATACTTCTAGGTATGTTTACATAGAGATTCTGACCGACATAACTGAACTTAGAAGTGTTAGGGAACTACATTCGGATTTCTTACGAATTGGAGTGTTAAATAATGGATTTAATCATGCCGGTGATGCAAATTAGGAGCAGGGAGAAATGAATTATTAGAGTTGCTGATCAAATCATTAGTGAAGACTACCCATTTTCATATCAACCGAGGCACTGACCAAATTTTCTTTGTAGCCGACTAAAGAGCTTTCTTTTGAGTGTATGTCACCGTACGTTAATTCCGGTTAGAATGGTGAGCTACCCAACCTCCCACCAATAGAATCACTACTCTTTGATCTCTTGAGTGCTAATTTTGTCAATCATGAGGGTGACGTCTATAGACGAAAACCACTTTCTTGTAGTTGCGCGTTAGCACCATTCTCTCTCTCGACAACAATAGATCCATAGAAACACCATCATCATCAACAAGTGGAGCGACATCAAAATTTACAAGGAAAGTTGAAGACGTTTGAGGTTTACAAGCAACAATTCAAGGAAGAGCAAAAACATTTCATATCCAAGTAAAAGCAACAATGAGGGGATTTTTATATACATGTTGCAGACTTCCATATAAAGAGCGGAATTCTATATCTAAGTATGAAGACTTATTACAAGAGCGAAGAAAATCAAAAGATGAGAGTTATTGAAGTTTATGATACGAAGGCATTACAAGTTGTGAAGATCAAAGTGGTAACGTACTTCTTTCATGGCCATGTTAATTTTATTTCATATTTATTGTTTTAGTTGCAATCTCTCTTCAAAAAAAAAATAAAAAAAAAAAATAAAAAAAAATAAATAATATATATATATATATATATATATATACACAAAGAGATTTGCATTTAGGTTGTTATTTGTTCAATAAGGCCATGTGGAAGAAAAATATATAAAGAAGTTTCAAGCAACAAGGAAATTGAGGAAAAGAGTACAAATTGTCGAAGTTCTACAAGTTCAAGAGTTTATCATCAACAGTTGAAGACCGAAGATCAAGAAGATGAAGAAGACGAGCCGAAGGAAGGAAGACGTTTCTATTGGATGTTGTGAGAGTGATGCTTTCGTCACTGCCGATCGGATGTGAAGGTGGTAAGTACTCCCATCCTTGCTATAGTGGTTGATTTCCTTTCGTAGAGATCATCAGAAAAATATGTTTACTTTCCATGATTTTGTGGAGTCTCCAGAAATACTTCGGAAGGTTTCCTTCCCACCATTCAACGTGTGTAGGATTCTCTCTTCATTCCTACCTGCACACATGTGAGACCCATAAAAAAGCCGTCTTATTGAGTGCAATTATCATAAATCCTTTTAAGTGAGGCAGAAGTCGAGGCGAAATGCTTATTGATCGCTCTCAAACACGCATTCTCTCATTATGGTGTGGTTATTTCTCACTCAAGATTTAAGAATGAATTTGTTCTTTGGTATTTCTAACTTCTTATTACTAGCATGCAGAAACTCTATGTCCTCATAGCTCTTTGGATGCTTGGGAAACTGGAACGCTTTGAAGTTGGAATAGGTTTTGTGGGTATACCTCTCGTAAGCCCTCACGAGACTATAACTCGTCCACTAGGGACACCTAGGGGTTTAAAGGCCTGTTATTCATGCTAAGAGTAACCGTATCCTCAACGACATGGAGTTGTTGTATTTTAGATGGTTGGCTCGAGGACTAGCAAAAGCCAAGTGTGGGGGAATTTGTTGAGTGCATACTTTGCATATATTTAGTGTCGAATCCATGCTAGTAATTGCTTAGTTTCTTGCAAATTATTGTATATTACGTTTGTTTTTCTCTATTTGTGTTTTATTAGGTGAATCATCCAAAAGAAGTGAATTGGCACTTAATTGTGCAATAAAAGAAGTTAGCCGCAAGTGGAGAAGGGCCAAAGACCAAGTAGAGCTCGTTCATATCTAGGAGTCCTTGATATTATCTCGTAGAGAACGAAAAGACGAAGCCAACGGCGAAAGAATTGAGGCATTCCGACATCGTATGAAGAAATTACAGGCGTTTGAAGCGAGTCAAAGTTGCTGAATTTTGCAAAGGCACAGAATTTATAAAGGCAGCAGATTACATTATTAGGGGCAGCCGCAGTACAAGAACTGAACTGTCAGTCTTCAATTGAACTGCTTCCATTAGCTTTTGGCAGTGATCGATTATGGGTGCTACTGGCAGTGACGAGATTCAGATAGAGTTCTCGCTGAAGGCAGAGATGGATAGAGAAGATCATGGTGATCGATGGTGATGTTAATGGTGCTACCATCGAAGTTTGAAGGGGTTGATGGGTTGCTGCCATGGATGGATTGAACGAGAAACGACAATGGAGCTGCTGATACTGATGGATGACAGTGACATGGTGACGACAACTGAGAATGATGTTCGTGAGTTGATGCTGGCTGAGACGAGTTTGATGGAGGAGTTGGGAACAATATGGGAACAACGTGCTGCTGCCATGATCAGTTGAATGGGACTCGAATGGCAGGAAGGAGATGAACTTGAGCTGTGGTAAGACGAAGCTCTCTGTCGTTGGCAGCAAATGATGGTGGAGCTCGAGAATGGTAGATTATTGGCTGTGGTATTCCGGAATGAGAAGACGAACTGGAGTTGGTAGCAGTGACGACGAGAACATGAAAGAGCTTTGCTGTTGAGGGTGGACGAGTCTGATGGAGGAGTCTCAGAATGACGAGCTCGAGTTAGGAGCATTGATAATGGATGGTGAGATGTGTTGGTGTTTCTCGAAGTGCGTGGTGCGGATAAGGAAGAGCTCGAGAAACCAGGGATGTAGTTTGTTGTTGTTAGTTGGCAATGACGAGAAGTTTGGTTGCATGGTGATAAAGGTTGATCCTGATGATCGGAATAATGATGGCGCTGCATGGTTGAAGATAGAGTTGGTACCGAGAGGAGTTGGTCTCGAGTAAACCATGATGATGGCAGTTGATGAACTCGAGTCTTCCATGGAAGCCGAGAAGGAGTTGGCAGTGATGATATAAGATAGAAGTCGAGCTGCTAGTCAGTTAGTGAATCGAGCAATGGAGTTCGAGTAAGAAGAAAATCTCAGAAACTTTTAAGTTTTCACGGAGAGCCTGGTATATGTGAAGTTATTGGATTAAGTTTGAAACTCATAAGAAAACTATCTTCACGGCAACCAGACTGTCCGTGGAATTTATTTGCCGGAGTGAAAATCCAGGGAAAGAAATATATCTCGGAGGCATGAGTAGCCATGATTCTCGACGGAGGAAAAATAAAACTTCGGGGGAATTTAAACCTCACGGAGGGAGAAGTGTTTGTGAGTCTGACGGGAGAAAATACAGAATCCAGGGAAAAATATATCTCACGATGACTCGTGTATCCGCGGGAAGATTGGGGTGTGCTGTTGGTTCTCTGCATCCGACAGTTATAATGCATGCCTAAGACTTAATGGGCTGGGCCTTCATCATTGTATGTTCCCATTTGGATATTCTCAAGAGACTTGGGTACGGCCAGTTGGTGTATGAGTGGGATTTTGGTGCGTTTTTGGGAAGTTGCCATATGATTTCGACCGGGATTTGGCGCACGGGTACAACAACAACTTGGATACCTATTTAAGAGAACTTATAATATTTTTGAATCGGATCTTTTAATCTTTGATCAAGCCATTGGAGAGAAAACAGGAGAGGAAAAGCTAGGGTTTTGGAGCAATTCATCACCGTAACTATTTCTTTACCATTTTATCATATGAAACTCATGGGTTTTATTAGTACCATGAGTAGCTAAACTTCTTAGTGATTGGGGATGAATTCTAGTTCTAATACATGATTCAATTTAGCATATAAATCTATTCGAAAATTATTCATATGATTATTGTTTGTTTTTACTTTAATAATTTTATGATTGATTGATAAATTATTTAGGTGGCCAACTAAGTCAGTTTATTAGTGAATATAATGCTAGTAATGAGTTAGGATATCCGTAATTGTTGAATAACTCTTACACAAGTAGAAATTGCGAAACCTTGCAGAGGGATTCCGTGGAGCAATCGCAAGTAAAAACAACCCTAGTAAGTGGACCGAGTGTACTGAGTTTAACTGCTAGGATTAAACCTAAGTTCACAAACCTTAAGGCAATTGACCGAATTACATCTTGTAAGCGTACCTCAAGGTGGTTCAGACGGATAGAATTTGGAGACTAAGCGTACCTGTTTTCCATTGATATAATGGATTTTGGGGATAGCTAAGCGTTTTTTTGCTTTCCCACGGTTGGTAATAATCTGTGATTTACAAAGAATAGATGAATATGCTACTTTGATGACGATTTAGTAACGAAGAAGGATTCCCTGATCATATTTCTCTCCATTGCTTGCAAATTTTATTATTTTCAATTGCTTTGTTATTTACTTTGATCTAAAATCCAAACCAAAACCCCCCATTGTGACACTTTTGACAACTAAATCTCCCTGCTCTTCGTGGGAACGAACTTGACTTCCATTATATTATTTTTAATTGAGTGGAAATAAGATATTAATTTGATTGCACCTACGATATGCATCATAAGCACACTTAAGCCTAGTTTTCCTTTGGATAGCCTTAACAAAGTTAAATCCTTTGTCCGTCGTCACCACCCAACATAGCTAGTCCTACGTTGTTGTATTACTTCACGCATAACTTGTGTTTGAGTAACAAAATGGATGAGTATCAGAATACTAACAACGAGAGAAATCATTTGTTTCATGGAATTATTAATGGGAGTATTTTCCATTTCACCGCTGATGATGGTTACATTGACAATTTAGCGTCAAAATGGTAGAATCGTTGGGACTCAAATTTGATTGGTACCCACACCTGGATCAAAGTGAGTGTGTCAACAATGAAGTTATAACTTGTGTTGGAGTTTGCAGATTTCCATTTTTATTTGGTAATTGTTACTCTAACTCAATCATTTGCGAAGTAGCTGATAAGGGTGTTTATAATATTATTTTGGGTAAACCTTGACAGTTTAATGTTCGTCCCATTCATAATCGTCGTGGCAACAGTTATGAGTTTATGTAGGGGAAGACCAAGGTTATGCTAATAATGGGTGTACCATCATCGAAGGAAGTGAAGTATGAAAAGAAAGTTAAGTATGAAAATATAGGTCAGAGTCAGACAGTTGTAAGGGATTTGTGTATGTATACATATGAAGACCATTTTGTTAAGTTATGTACACCAAATTTCTTGAGATGTCGTCAAGGCCGTGCTCAGGAATAGTCATGAGAGTTCTTACATTGTAAGGGTAAGGATAAACAACAAAGGATGATGGCTTGTTACTACGAAAACTGTGAAGCTGAAATTCTGGGTGGAATGACTAGTGATCACGATTCATAACTTAAAGTCAAGTTGTATTACTAGTGGTAATTCCAAACTTCACTCTTCGATTTGCCATTTTTTGTGTAAATTCGAGGAGAGTTTCATCACGATGGGGATCCGATACAGGATGTATTTAGGCTTGGTTCAATAGTTTCGAGATTTGGATAAATTTTGGATATTTATCAATTATAGTATATTATTTGTTAGAATAATTAGTTGATTTCTTTTGCTTTATCCTGTTTTATGAGAATAATATATTCTCTTAGGATAGTTTATGAATTATAAGACTTTTAAGCTTTATGCTTGCATGCTATAAATAACCAGTTTTGTGGTAATTCTAATTAGTTATGGCTCGCTTAATGAATGTCTTGGTTAAAACCCCGTTTGAATCTCGTAAAGAAATTTGTCATGTTAGATCGCTACTTTGTTTTTGGATTGAAGTTGTTTATCATATTTGAGTCTTATTTGCCGGAGTAAATTCTACGAATGTCAGTTTATTTTAAATCGTTTTCAGTTTACTACATATTAATATGTTATGTATTGATACTACATATGTTACTACATGTTAATATGTTATGTATTGATACTACATACCAATATGTATATGTTACATATGTTACTACATATGTTACTAGGTAACCTATCTATATTATAGAAAGAAGTGGTGACTGTCTAGCCTGTTGAATCCAACCATCGATTTCGTCATCCCACGGCGCGGATTAAAAGTTGGGCAAGGGATATTTTCGAGCATCCGATTGGGAGACAAGACAAACATTCAGCTTTCCTAATACAAGTATATTTCTTAAAAACGACGAACAACCTTTTTATTAAAATCCCGTTAATAACGAGGTTTCCTAATTCTAACAGCAAAAAGATATATAAATACTTTGCTTCGTAAGTTTTCTGTTCATATCAAAAGGGATTTCCTGCGCTAGATTTTCTGATCTGGAGTTTGATGGATATCGGTATATCGTATATGAGGTACGCATTGATTGATTTTTTTATTTTTCGTTATTCTTTGAATTGTTATCGTATGTTAGCGTATGTCAGATTATTCAGACAAATATTCTCTTTGAATTCTGAACCAGGTATGACTTCGTATCCTCTTTGCTTCCGACGTTCTATATTTTTGTCTATAATCTTAAGACTGTACGTAGCTCCAGATTCTAAGATTTGATTAGGGTTTAATTTGAGGGTTTGTACTGTTTCAATTTTTATTTTATTTTTCTGTTTTTTTTCTTGCTGGATTTAACGGTGCACATGATGGTGAGATGGTCTATCATTCAAATATTCAGTACAGGGTTTACTTCTTACATCATTGAATATTCTGTTTAAGATGTTGCGAGAATTAGATTTGCCTCAACAGGGAGTGTAAGATTTATAGGTTTTTTTGGTTATTACTTGATTAATGGTTAGATTTTTTGTCTACCGGTTTCTATTGTTGTTATTTCTGATTGCCATGAATTTAATCTCACCTCCAATCCACAACATGCATTATTTTTATCTTATTTTCTTCTCTGTTGGTTAGCGTTTTATAGGTATTAAATACATGTTCTCTATTTTGAATCTTTGGTTAGGAATACCACTTTTTTTTTAATTTGCAGGTTGAGGTTGATTAAAGGGTTGGGTTGATAAAGGACGACATTTCAAGGTTTGTCCACAAGCTATATTCTGCTTATTAAATGCAACCTATGGAGCCTGTAAGTTTTATAACCCTAACTGGTGAAAGATAGGAGCTAGGTGTTGAATTGGGATTCTGGATTTCAGCTTTGCTGCTTAGATTTCCCCGGGTACTGAGGTACTCCTAATAAGCATTACTTTTTTTATGTTATATATTGAAAAGAATTGGGAGATTTTTGGATTTTAGCTTTGCAGCTTAGATTTCAAGATTCATCTTTACTTCTCCTCTTGTCGTATTGTAAGACATCTTTCAAGTGCTCATGAGTAGACAACTTTAAAATCGTCAGCAACGATCTCCAGCATTCTCTCGCCTCTTTACAGCTCCACAAAAAGTGAAAGGTGAGCAAGTGTCGTTTCTCGCATACTGTAAGTAATATCTTAACACTAAATGGAACATCTACCCTCTGTTGTTTATAGACATCTTCATGATTTTTCAGCTTCGAGCAACTTAAGTTGGTCGTAATTTTTGTTTAGCTAGATTAGATCTGTAACAGCTAGCTTCCGATTTTTGTTCTTTGTGCTCATGCACACACTTAACCAATAATAAGTATCATTGTGCCAGATCCCACAACTTCCTATCCGCACCTCCAACCGAGGCGAGCAGAGCTCTTACGTCACCAGAAATAACCCAATAACTGCCTTATATCATTGCAATTGAAAAGATAAGATGTTGACGATTACTGCCTTACACCATTGCCATCTGAAAGAGAAGATGATGAGGATGTTAGGTTATTTAGCTGTTAATGCGCATCTTTTTTTTTATCTTACCATAAAACTAATGCGTTCGTTCGTTCCCATTGCAGGTTCATTTGAGTTGGTTTGATGAACTAATGGATTCTTCAGTTCCCTGCTGTTTAGTTAAGTATTGAACATTTTTTACAAATAAAAAAATTCGTTTTTAATAGGTTATTCATGAGATTGCAACAAGCTGTGAAGGAATCAAACCATACCTTACTATGTTGATAATCACATTTGGTATTCTTTGGAAGGAATTTTGAGACACTTTATTAATTTTTTTCATCACCAAAAGAAATGGTAAGCTTTCTTCCCCGTTTGTTATAGGGTGTGTTAATCTGTAGAGAAGTTGTCTTCCAAGATCTTAAACATGCTAATTTCACCAATACTAACAATAATATGGTGACAAACGTAATATGCTGACAAACGCGGTTATAGCGTAATAGGCTGACAAAAGATCTCGATCTCTAATCGGTTTATATGCTTGCCATACTTAGTTCCTTTATAAAGTTATGTGGTATGTGTTTTGCGTTGAACCTTCGAGTAAGTTATTATATCTATCCATTATATTAGTTGAACCGGGGAACTGAACTTTATGTTATTTCAGACCCATTTAATTAACTGAACTTTATGTTGTTTCAGACCAATTATAGGTTTTGATTATGTTAGAGATCATTATGTGTGCTATGATCATTTGTTATTTTCCTGACTTTTGCATAACTGGAATCAGTGCTAAGATTTAAGTTAATGAAACGAATTGTGTTCCTGTCTTCTAATAATGCATAAAGATTTTTGGCTATTATTTTTAGACTTAGACTAAGAAACAATTATACAGTTGTATTGCTGCATAAAGTATAGTTTTCCATTCTTGCAGTTATGTTGTTTCTATGGAAAAGACTAGCACCGAAGGTAAATCCTGTTTCTGTCATGTACCAAGTAAAGTATTTCAAACTGTAGATCCGTGGCGCAATGCTAGCGCGTCTGACTCCATGTCAGAAGGTTACGTGTTCGATTCACGTCAGGTCTATCTCTATCCCCATATATGACTGTGTTCGGAAAGAAAAATATTGCCATGTAAAACAGAAACCATTGACAATTACATGTTTTTAAAATACCACATTGTTAAGAATGATTGTTGTGTTCATGCCATAGAATCATTAATTCATATGCAGATTTAAAATACCACATTGTTATACATACCCAAATACTAACTTCTAGGTTAAAGATTATGGCTTTTAATTTTATTAGAAAGTTGAATGGGAAAAAATTGGAGTTAAATTAGTGAGGACGATCATTGGATATCAGTGGGATGTCTTGGTTGGGATAGGCCTCTCAACTACGAAACTTATAAGGGACATATTGCAGGGATAACTTGAAGAAGTATATGATTTCTTCCTTCTAACAAATATTCTTCATCCCAATCTTAAATAAGGGTTTCCAGAATGCAGGAAGCATCAAGCACGTCTTGAGTATACCCAACCAGCATCCACATAGAAAAATATTGGCCTTGGTTTCTTCAACATTTTTATTGCTGATATACCTACTAACTGCATATACTATAAATACAATCCTAAGTCTCCATCGAAGATATTTCATAAGAGATCTTTCACAAGAACTTGGAATTGCAAAACACATCAGATTGCTAACAAGTGAAGCCCTTCATTTTTCCAAACATAAGCGTTGAGTTGTATTTGGGGTATATTTACAATTGGTAATCATAAAAAAAGAATTAAAGGCAATCCCATTTGAGGATACATAAGAAATCATCAACAACGGCATCAACATCTTCTTGTTGTAATGCTATCCTCCCAACAGCTCCCACCCTCTACTTAGCAATCGGCATGCCAACATTTGCAACATATTCACATAACTCCGATTACTATAATCTGCGACTCACGAACAATAGTGTATGATAATCCATCGACTATGAGCATATACGATGAGAGATGGACTTATCTAGGAGAATAAAGAAAAAGAAAAAGATACACCAAATAAATTTGCTCACTTAATTATGTTCTACATTTGTGTTGAGCCACCCATGCCAGTTATATATTTTTCATATATCAGCCCGTCCAGTATTATATTTATTAGTTACCGTCTCCTTTATTCAATTCAACTAAATTAAATTTTCCGAAATGAGTAATTGGAGCCAGATAACACCCTACTTTTGAAGTGAGCTAATTTAGCTGCATTTCCATGGAACCTGCCAAAATAAGAAACCTAACACAAAATTTGTGCCGGATATTTCTTGATGAATGACATCTAAACCTTATTTTCAAACCATATTATAAACTAATCTCCACGAAATATAATGGAGCATCATTGGTCGAGGAAAAAATCCCAAATTATTTCTGACATAAGGTTTTAAGTTATGTAATATAAATAGATTTTTAAATTAAAAACGGCAAACCTTAATGCCAAATATCAATTTCACAAGTATTTCAGAGGCCACAACTCCAGCTAATTCACCAAACTAAGTAAAACACTAGGCCTCCTTTATACAATTCCAAGATTCGAACCAAATAACGACTGATTTTTTCTTTAATAAGGGGACACCATTGGACTCTACATTTCCTAATTCACTAGTGGGGCAAGACCACAGCCCGTCTAATATGCATAAGGTCAACAATGACAGATTTTCTAATCCATGCTAATTTATAGGTAGAAAATGCCAGAAATTTCATCCTAAGCATCACTAATTTCAACCTGGGAACTACGTTTTCCCTCAATTATCGCATCCACGGGCGATCCTAGTTAATGTTATCCAGGCCGAGAAAACAAGTAGAACTATAAGCCACGACTAATTCATACCAAAATCACGTGGGAATAATTTGCGATCATTTTGAATATTTTTGGCTAATAAGTAATAACCTCATTCATGGGCTTAGGAAGAAGGCTCTATCCGCCTTTTTCTGACATCGCAATTCCATAGTGAGTAAATATAATATGTCCCCGCTTCGAAGGTGAATCTGATTAGTGTCATGTAACTCTGATTTCGCTAGTTCTTACTAATTGTGTAATTTCCTACAGCCCCGATTAACTAAACATCCTACTATGACCTGATTAAGTAAATACTAGGTACATTATGACTTGGGTAACTAAGTATGTTCTTATGGCTCGATTAACTAAACACTAGGGTCGTACCTTAGGACCCGACTACTATGTCCCAACTGATTAAACACCATCAACCTAGGCTCAGTATTACAGGATAATATAATGTACTATAAATCTAAAAAATCCAAATAACCAACCGTAATATAAGAAAAAGCATTATGAGTACCTTAGCTTAAGAAAAAAAGCAACCACTTAGGACCTTGGCTATATGGTGCCCAACTAATATCTAGCGGCAACCGAGTATTCAACCGATATATTTATTTTAAATATCACAGAAAATATTATAATTGAGAAACAAATATAGCTAACCCTAACCTAATCACGACTAACATGATAATTCAGCGCTAAATGTAGAAACTAATAAATTGTCTGTGAAGTGTAAAACGAACCATACTAAAATATTCGATCGAAAAGGTTGAGCCGATACCTAGTGTTACTACATATTAACATATGTAATGTTACTAGTAACATATGTTACTACATATGTAATGTTACTAGTAACATATGTATTGATACTATTAAGTATCAATACTAATATGATACTACATATGTTATGTATTGATATTAGTTAGATATGGAAGGGTGTTTTAGGCATTTAGAAAATACACTTTATAATCTCCACCAAGTTTTCGGACCAACGAGTAAATAATCCTGGTCCAAAATATGTTTTTGGACTAGCGAGTAAATTAGTTTCACGGGTGGACTAGCCCATTAACCGGGTCATGAAAAACTGGATTAACCAGTAATTCCTACAAATGAGAACTAAAAACCCGCTATAGTTGGGTTGGTAGTTGGTATTTGATGAAACCCGACCCGTCCGACCCATGTGCAGCTCTGGACCTGAAGTGCGTATATGTGGGAAAGTTGGGTGCGAATAGCAACATTTATTCGTCCGTCCTCCTTAAGGCGCATTGCTCGTTCCAAGTTCCCTCTCCTGCCTAATCTTTTCTTCTTCTACAGATAAGGCTTTTTTTCTCTTCAACTGAACTCCATGACTTAACTGTCTCTCTCTTTCTCTATCTTTCTCCCACTCAACTAAAAACCTCATAGAGAAACCCTAATCCCCATTTTCCGAAGTCATGGGTTCTAAAGCAATCCCTCAGGTAAAATCTGTCCCACTCTCTCTACGATATCTGTTTATCTCTTTAGAAATGTCTAACTCTTGAATTTGCAGGCACTCATTACACTACCAGGAACTCCTTCAAAGAAATTAGGATTCTCCACGAGTTTCCCAGCTCAATTATCTACATTCAACACAAACAGAATTACTCTTTCTAGGGTTTCGTCAAAAGGACTAAGTTCCACCGTTAAACCTTTGATTTCTACTAGAAAATCCTTTGTTGTACGAGCAGAGGCTTCTGATGAAGTTCCAGAAGTAGAATCAGAAAGCAATGACATTGAAGTGTCTGCCGTTGCTGTTTCTGTAGCTGAGAAACCACCCACCACTCCTTTTAAACCCAGAGTGAAGCTTGGGGATATAATGGGGGTAAGGGCTTTATTTATTTTTAATTTTCTGTACAATCTTACATTGCACATTTCATACTCACATATTTGTTTTGGATTGGTAGCTTTTGAATAAAAGAGCTGTAGAAGCTTCAGAGAAGGAAAGACCCATTCCAGATCTTAGGAGTGGAGACATTGTTGAAATTAAATTGGTAAAAAATGTGTTCTCATTGGTCTTTATGTGTTCACCGTTTTCCTGATTCTCTTCTTCTAGTATTTATGATATGGTACTGTTTGAAAAATGCAGGAAGTACCAGAAAATAGGCGTAGGCAATCAATTTATAAAGGTATTGTAATCTCAAAGCAAAATGCTGGAATCCACACAACAATTAGGATTCGAAGGATTATCGCTGGTGTCGGAGTCGAGATAGTTTTCCCTGTGTAAGTAATTTTCTTTTGATTTCACTGCTATTAAATAACATTGCTACTATTTCATTGTCATTGAATTTCACAACTGGTAACCTGGTAATTAGATTCGTTAGGAACCTAATCAAATGTGGAAGAAATCTTCGTTAAAGCTGAATACATTATAGACTTATAGTTGAAAGTATTGGCATAATTCTTAGTAGATCATATTTTGCATTAAACCAAATGTTTGGTTACCTTAATTGCATCTTTACCTTGTTGTCTGTCTGCATTGGTTTGTGAAGACTTTGTGACTTATATCATGACACTTATCTAGAAAATAGACAACTATTATCCCAGATTAACATAGAGACTCTCAACCCTTGATCGAGAAAGTCAAGTTAGGAAGATTGGGGAAAATCAAATAAAGACATTAAGGCTAGGTAATTTGCTTGCTTTTATCAGCCTGAATAGTGAGAAAGTTCCATAGAAGTATGTAAAGGTAGTAAGAATGAGAACATAGGGAAATACAAAATCTGTAAGAACTAAGAAGCAGTTTTTTTGTCGTTCACAGTTATTTACATGACTAAGGGTTCATGTCATATTGCTAATTTTCAGTCCTCGCTCATATGTTTCTGATCGTCAAATTTTCAGCCAGCGTTGCACATATACAGAAAAGTTGTTCACATATCTATGCTCATTTTTTTCTTTTGGATTTAACATATTAGATGTGTTGTGTGAATCAATTATATCTTAGGCCTTTAGGTTTCTTGTTCATAAATTGATTTGAGTTTCAAATGTTGTCTCCAAACCATCATCATACGCTGCATGCTACACCTCCGTATTATACTCCTGAGCTTTCTCACCAGTAGGACTAAACGTCACAACTTAAATCCACTTCTCAAATTTTATCCCAGATATCTCAAAACGAACCAGATATGCTGTGCTTGACAACTCTCTGTAGTTTTAAGCTTACCCACCCAGTTGGACTAAATGTCACTACTTCACTTAAATGCATTCCGGAACATCTGTACAGGTGTTTATCATATGCGGCCCCATAAAGTATGATTATCCTGGAAACCGTTTATGTGCATCTATATTGTAACCCTCAAACTACTCTCACTTTTGACCATTTTCTGCATATCCTGTCCAATAAACGTTGATGGTGTCGACATATAAGGTTCCAAGATTAGTAACTTATGAAAAACTATAAGTATTTTCTTTATCAAATGAAACAAGTTTATTCATAAGTTTAGCTTGACCATGTCTATCAACAAACTGAATGAAAAAATGGCTAGTGTGGCTTCCTGATCTAGGATCAGTTGTGGTTTCTGGTCTCCTTCATTGCTTGAAGAGCAATCGTCCTGCAATGTCTTCTTCTCTAACCGAGTCAACTTGGCTAGGCCTTTGTTTTCACTATTTATTTGTTTAGTTAAAATTTTAGGACTTTTTTTTTTTTTTCCACATTTGCATGTATATTGATCCCGTGTTTAATATTTAGCATTATATTACAAAGCATTTCACACATTCTGATATTACAGGTACTCTCCTAACATCAAAGAGATAAAGCTAGTTAAACACAGAAAGGTTAGAAGGGCAAGGTTGTACTATTTGAGGGACAAGCTACCCAGACTCTCAACCTTCAAGTGAAATGTTGAATTTTGCTTCGCCAGCTGTATCTTTCTTCTATGAATTCTGTGAGTTTGTAATTTTTATCTCGAATCAGTATATTTCTGCAGTAAATCTTACCATTCTCTCCTCTCTCTAGTGGTGTTTCACTCTTCCACTTATTACCATATTAGTACCATGTTTCCACTACACATTCGAAAAATCTATATAGCCATCAAGATATAAATCTTATGGTCTGATGGAATTTTGCCACTTGTAACTTGCAAATTTGCAGTGAATGTCCAGAAAGAGTACATGATCTTTCTGACATGACCAAATACCATCTTCAAGTTCAATTTGCATGAAGTGTGGATGCCAATTACAGGAAATTGGAATCACGCAGCACAAAATCTCCACTCCTGATTCACCCAATTTTCATGCAGTGGTGAAATGGGGAAGTGTGTTGTTGTCCTACTGCAAGTTCAGTTTGAAATTGGAAAAACAGAAAACGGGGTCCTGCGATCTCATGTTGCCGTAGTAGAAGATAAGGAAGTTTTTAGAATTTCAGGAGCTCAGATACTCCTAGCCGAGCTAATCGGACATAGCAAGCACATACAATCTTATTGAAAATTGTTCTGTACCATTGGCAATCATGATTATTTAAATCTTGGTTCTTATTATTGCCAGTTCCAAGAGCTAGCCTAATGGGTGGTGCCAACCCAAGTAACAGCATATGCTTTTAGCATATTTCATTTTGGTTAGGCGCCAAATTCCTAAAAAAAAAGACTAGAATCCTTGGTTCTTGATCAGTTCCTAACACCACACTGCAGTGTCTGCTTTACAGATTTGAGTCTAAATAGTTAGAACCAGATTAATTTAAGACCTTGCCGTTGACACCATTTAATAAAGAATTAAGGTATCCCAACCACAAATAAACAACTAAAAGTAGCTCCGGTCCGGTCCCATTTCCACTCTGGAACTTTTAAATTTCCGCGTTACGTCAATCATTAATTTATTAATTGACACGTACCTCTCTCTCTTTCTAATACTGAAGCCTGTCACTCACCACTACCACCAACAAACAAACAATGTTCTTCATCTCTCAAAATAAATACTTATATTAAGTTGGTGAGCTAGAAAAATAACTTATACCTATCTTTATGGGTTTTGTTGATTTTTAATTACACAAAAGAAACCTTAATTATTGATAGCCTGAGCATTGAATTTGAAATAGAGACCTCAAGAGAGAAATTTGTTCGATTTCCACGGTTCGATGCATTTTGACCGAGGATTCCGTTAATGTCGTTGGTAATATATCCAATTACATGTTAACTGATTTTTCTAAGTGTGTGTTCTTTTTTGTGGATCCTTAATTTTCGTTTTTCTTAATTTTGTCTAATTTTTGTTTAGTTTAATTTTTGGTCTTCTATGTGTTTCTTCTTTACTTTAGAGCTTCAATTTCTTGATCTAGGGTTTTTAAATTAAGTAAATAACTCTGTGTATTACAGATTGTTGTTGTTGGGTTGTGTAATTTATAAGTGAAGGTTCTTGGTTGAGATCAATCTGGTTGAAATCATGAGTAATGGCTTGATCTCTGTTTATCCAGAGGAACTGGCATTTGATTGTAAGCAATCCCAAACTTTTTTTTTAATCTTTTTCATGCTATATTGTACATTTGATTGGGTCTTTGTCCATTGTGAAACTTATATTGATCGAAAACAGTTGAGCTGGAAAAACAAACGTATTGTGATCTTAAAGTGGCAAACAATACCGAACACCATGTTGCCTTCAAGGTACTTATTGAGTCATTTCTTCTGTATTATTCAGCGATGAGTGTCTGTTGAAATCCTGAATTTCCTGTTGTTTTTACTAGGTCAAAACCACATCACCCAAGAAATATTTCGTACGACCCAATACCGGTGTTATACAACCTTGGGATTCATGTGTCATAACAGGTAACAACATAAGAACCCCTATTTTTATCATGAATTTTTCGTACATAGGTGATATGAATAGTTGGGAACGTGCTTCTACTATTTAGCAATACACATTGCACATGTCAGGGATCTTGTATGGGAAAATGATTGATAGTGTAATGTGCATTTTGTTCAGGATACTGGATATCTATTACGTTTACAATCCTTTAGAAATTTTAATATATCCTGATCGTAACTAAAGATTCTACTTTCCTCATCGCTCTGACCTTATCTTTTTGGACATGAAGTCACTCTTCAAGCTCAAAGAGAATACCCTCCAGATATGCAATGTAAAGATAAATTTCTCCTGCAAAGCACAAAAGTACCTCCAAATACTGATGTTGATGAGATACCACAAGATACTGTGAGCTGTCTTCTCTTCCTGGCTGTATCTTAACTTCATTTTCTTCGAGCTCAACTTATAGTAATTAGAATTCTATCTACAGTTCAGCAAAGACGGTGAAAAGACAATAGAGGAGTGCAAGCTGAAGGTTGTTTATAACACTCCCTCAGGTCATGGTAACGCAGAGCGAAGAACGACTTTCCTCGAGGAGCTTTAAACGAATGGACAGCAGCTCTGTAAGATCTTCTGCTTAACTTCTTTCACCCACGTAGGCTCATCAATAATGTGGATGTTCTTCCAAAAGTTATCTTCGTATTTGTATGAATGTGCACCTGACTGATGATCCTCGCCATAGATAGATTCCCTTAATATGCCATGCTTTTTCTAAATACCAATTCTACTTTCCGCTACGGATTGGAGCCATCAAATTTACTCTACTAAATTGCATTGATAATTAGGTACAAGACACTAAAACATGCTTTTTCGAGGTGATACCCACAGTTTGCCGGATATCTTAGCTCACCATGTTTTCCGAAAGATTTCCACTTTATGGAAAAATATGGAGTGTAACTTTAGAGTCTAAAGTTGCCTTAGCTTCCTTTTCCTCTTGGATTTGGATGTTTAACTTTAACTACCGAGTACATTATGTTAGTTGCCATGTTTTATTTTGCTCAATGTGAGCTTCAACGACTGAACAAACATAATTCACTAAAGCTTTTACAATTTTGTGTTCTTTAACTTAAAAAAGGTTGGCAGGTTGTTTCATATGGTACTTAAAGGCTGAAGTCCCACGCCTAAGAATCTTTTCTGTTGTAACTTGCTGTATTTACGAACTGTACTCTTTGCTAACTTAGACTGTTTCCAAATGATAGTAAAATGCATTGCTCGTAACCTAGACCTTTGAGAAATCATTAATTTGGTTTGTGAAGTTTGCCGTTAGGCTATTTAGTACTTGGGGTGGATGCTTCTTTATGGCAGCTTGGGTATATGCATCTGTCATCCAACTAATATTGTTGGTGGAACTTATTTGCTTCCTTAATCTTTCTGCTCTGTTTTAGTTCCCAAAACTTGTGTGCGGGGTTATCCAGATCCTGTTAAAAGATACCTTTACGTGGAAAAATTGCCTACATGGCATTGAGCTATTGAACTTTTTTCTCTTTGGATTTTCATGAAATTTTCCATCGCAGAGAACTTGAAAGTTGGTAATTGTAAGTGAACATCTATTTATTTTGCATGCTGATCCAGAAAAGCAACTTGCTTGAAGCACCAAACTGTCCAGAGACTTGTAACTCGTGTAGATTCAATCATCTAGGATTAAACAAATCAGTTTCCACTTCCCTGTGATCTTATCTATAATGACCATCACACATGTTCAGCTAGCCTTTCCTTTAGGGGCCCAAAACTCTAGTCAGTTACCATTCGCGTGACAACTTCTCTTCGGCACAGGGAATTTTTTCTCTTCTGGCCTTAATTCTACACCTTCATGTAGTTCCTCCATGACTTGAACCTTGATGTAGTATTTTGTATGTTTCTATTATCAAGACATAAAATCTGGTCGTGGTCAATATCTGAATTACACTCTGTTGATCGTTTAACAAGGCTCCATCCTTTTAGCTTCTATTTGTTGAAAAATGTTATGTGATTATCAACTATCTTCTTTTTAAGTGCATGTAAATTTGATATTTCGCAGGTTTTATTAATGGGGCTAATGTCATGTTAAATCCTGATATTTTAATTAATCTTCTTGTTTCTAGATGCAAGCAGTGCAAGTTCTCAAGGAGGAAAGGGATGCAGCTATTCACCAAACTCAGCAGTTGCAGCAGGAACTGGTATATACACTCGAGCATCATACTCTTTATTATATTTTTGGCCCTCAAATCTCTGATGAAGGTTTGGGACAAGAGCTTTGGTATTTTGGAAGGAATGTGAATGGCTTACGTTTTTTTAGATAAAATTATCAAACCTCCAGTTGCTCAATTCTGTAGTTTTTGTAAAACAACAACCTCTACAAAGTTAATGTGGGAAATCCTTTTACTCAATTGACATTTCTTTTGAGTATTCCTGTTTTATCTTTTTCAGGAACTTCTGAGGAGACGAAGAAATCGGAAAAGTGATCCAGGTTTCACATTAATGTTTGCTGCCTTTGTAGCACTCATCGGTATCATGGTTGGGTTCATCTTAAACCTGGCATTTTCTGCACCATCTTAAATGTAGCATTCTTTGTCTGTACCATCATCTATTGAATAACTTAAAAACATTTTTTCACAGTTCACACCCTTTGAAGATATATTATCTTTGTTGTCTATTATTTCTGGTTTTTCTTTTCCGTTCATATGGGATATAATCTTGTTGTCCATCCCTCAGTGTAATATTTGGTACTCTTTTTGAATGGAAATCTGTTCACTACTCCAGCTCTTCCACCTGATAAACTTTCACATTTTTAAGTTATTTGTTTTTTGTGGTTGTGTTTTATACATTGGTCTTAATCATCATCAGTTGACACTTCTGTTAACCAGCAAGTTGAAAGATAAGAATACACTAGGCTAAACATTCATCATCAGTTACACTACTGTTGACCAGCAAGTTGAAAGATAAGAATACACTAGGCTAAACATTCATCATCAGTTACACTTCTGTTGACCGGCAAGTTGAAAGATAAGAATACACTAGGCTAAACATCCTAACGAGCACCCGAAATCCGGCTGGAACATCAGTTAGACCAATGTCAGATTTGATGTGCGACTCAATTTTCTACCTTTTCAATGGTTGCCCAGGACACAAAGTAACACACAATTGAGAATTTAGGATTGAGAAGCTTCTTGCCATGGCTGCCTAAATCCAAAAGAGTAGATCCTTCGTTTTTGTCACATGCCAACTGCACATCTTTTGGCTTTACATTCGCATTTAATTGCAAAACGTAAATAAGAACCTAGGAAAATTGAAAGAAACTGAAACTGAAAACTGAAATTGAAGATGCTTTTCTTATCCCTAATTAAAAAAAAAATAGACAAAATTCAAACCAGAAAATATTTAATCAAGAGTCATACACTCAGAAGCATTAACATAAACCCTGACTTTGATCTTCTTTTACTCGCATGCAAAACCTTGAAACCCTAACTTCATCTTTTTATACCACATAAAACATTAAGAACCTAATAACATCTTCCTAGACAAGCATGCAAAAACAAAACAAAAAAACCTAACAGAACTGTAAATCGACGATCCACACCATTTTCAGAGGAGTTCTTTACCGATCTGGAAAGAAACATAAGCATCAACGCAAGCATACTTAATCTGATCGAGAGAAAGCCAATAATCCTCCCAATTGCTCATAGTAACATGCCTAGGTTTTTCAATATCACCATAATTTAATACAATTCCAGCCAATCCCATCAACCCAGCATTCTTAAGTGCCTTCGAATTATATCTATCAGCAGCCAAATACCTAAGATCAACAGCAGCCTCAACTTCTAAGTCATAATCATCATCAAGTTTCTTAACATCTTCATCGATCCCAACTCCAACAAATGTAAAATCAGGGTCTCCGAGAAACTCAACAAGAGAAGAAGGGATTTCATCTGCATGTTTGATTTGGAAAATCAAACATCTACGACCAACACAGAGTTGTAATGTTGCTACTTGATTTCTGTAACGGCCATAAGCAGGTTTCCATTCTACATCAAGACCAACGATGAGATGATCTAGTACTCCATTGTAATCACTGTAAATCCTGCTAATCCAGTGATCAACTGTTGAAGAATGCTTAGTGACGACTGTTCTGATTCGATCATCGTCTATGATTACAGAGTAAACTTGTTGTGTTTCTGGGTAGTGATTTGGAAGATCATGAATGGAAATTCCCATGGTGGTGGTGGGGGGTAGTTTGTGTTTTTTCTAGAGAGAGAATAAAACCTCAAATGGGAATGGGAATGGGAATGGAGAGAATCTGTCGTATATAGTAGTGGTGGAACCGTACGATGGAAACGGATAAGAACGGATTTGAACGACAGAATAAATCACCAAAAAGGAAAATAACAAATAGGATATTTTGACATCCGTAAAATTAATTTCGGGAAGTAAGACCTTGTTTGTTTGCCGCTGACTCGGCATATGGATCTGAGTCAACCCCTGATTCGGGCCGAGTCAGCAGTTAGACCATTTGTTTTCCATTTTGAGTCAAATCTGACTCGACCTCTGACTCTGACATAATCCATGACTCGGACCCATTTGAGTCAGGTAACAAAATACTCCTGACTCATAAACTAAACCACTGACTCACATATTTTTGAGTCTGATGAGTCAGATCTGACTCAAAACAAACATATCGAGTTAGATCCAGATGAGTCAGGTGATTTCACTCGAGATCCAGGATGACTCGAGATCCAGGCGACTCAGATGAGTCAGGAGTAAACAAACATGGTGTAAATCTTGTTATTAAAGTCTGACTCGAGTCCGAGGAGTTGTACGTGTCTATACCTGAGTCGGATTAGTTAGTAAATCTGGTTGGGTTATGTCTATACCTGAGTCGGATTAGTCAGCAGATCTGGTTGGGTTAGAAATTTACAGGGAGGTAGTTACTTAAGAAGTTCACGGATATTCTTTTTTTTTTTTCTTTGATAACATTCAATGAATTGAATGTCTACATTGTATTGAGACGGTTTGAATCAATGATTTGATTAAGAGAAAAGATAAATGTTTACAGGACAAAGATAAATGAATTGAATGTCTACATTGTATTGAGACGGTTTGAATCAATGATTTGATTAAGAGAAAAGATAAATGTTTACAGGACAGAGATGACAATATAAACTCAGACTCGATCTCTCATTCTCTCTTTACATTGCCCACGTGTGTTGCACACACTGGCCAACACTCTCACACACGAGCAGACATACACTCACGATCACTTTCTATGTTATTACCCTCCCTCAATCTCTAGTGGGTTGTAAGACCACTTGAGATTGCACTCACTTATGACAAACACCGGCCAGGACATACACTCGCAAGACTCTTGGCGGAGACAGGTAAAATGCAATAATTTGTAGCAAGAGAGTAGCATAGTACATAGGGAGACAAAACTGGAGGTGCGGTTGATCTGTAGCAGTACTTGATGCGAGTAGAAGTAATATTTGTAGTAGGTAGTTGGTGTGGCAACACTACAGAAGCGTATTAGTAGTAATTCTTGATGCGCATACTTGAGAAGTAATACTTGGTGCAAATTAGCTCCATTATCATAAGATGAACCATAGAACAAGCTGTACTTGGTGTAGAATTAATGAACTACGTGATAGGTGTCTAAAACACCTTAATATTTATCTATTGTTTATGCTTTCTTTGCTAAGTTTTCTTGTAAATTATGTATCTTATGTTTACTTTTGAGTGTTTAGGTACTTTGGAGTCATTTGGAACAAAAGAAGAAGAAACAGGGCAAAAGTGTCATTTCATGTGCAATTGCTGTTGGAGACGAACTATTTCTCATTATTTGCTTTTATTTCTTCATCTCTGTCTGAAAAGCATGTCGGCTTTAGTGATGCAAACTTATATGCAATAAAAACACATTTGCTTTAGTGATGAATAGACATTGAAGAGAAGAAGTGAATCTGAGAAGTAAGAGACGGATGCTGTTGGTGGAAGATTTCGAAGAAAGGCGAAAGCGTCGGTTCGTATGCAAGCACGATGGGAAGCTCGGCAATTACATGACAACCTGCTGAGTTGTGTTTATTGGCTGCCACTGTTGGTGGCTAGAATCTGATTGCTGGGTGCCTACACTCTAGGGTTCTCAGATCTGGGGTGGTTAAATCCAGTTTCAATTCCTACAGAAGACCTAAATTACAGAGAAAAATCATTTCTCTCATCATTGGCTCTTCTTTCTTTCACTCTACCTGAAACCAAGAGAGACATGGCGGCAAGATCGTGAAGCTGAGACATCCAGAGATTGATGGTGTTCTTGAGGATTTATGAATCTGTTATCAGATTGACAGGGAAGAACAATGGTTGTTGTTGGTAATTTGAAGTCAAGAAGAAATCAGAAGATTAGGGTTACTGTTGTTGCTGTTCTTCATGGGTGTGAGGATATTGAGAGGGGTTGGATACGATTTGAAGTCAAGAAGGAAACACAAGTTAGGGTTGGAGTTAGTTTCGAATTTGCAGTGGTAATTCAATTGAATTTATGGGTTTGTTTCAGGTTCAGGGTTACATCGAGAATCACTTGGTGTTACTCCGAAACGGAGGAATGGATTTCAAATCGGATGGGGGTTTGAAGCTGTTCAAAACAAGAAGAAACCATAGAAGAAATGGGTTTTCGCTGGTGATAATTTTGGGGTTTCTGCTGATGCAGTTGAGTCATTGTGGTTACAGGGAAGAGCAGCTGAGAAGATGTTGAGCGATGGGTTCGAGTCAGAGAGTCCTGGTGTATGAAATTGAGTTGTTAATGAAAATTAGATTTGTTCTTGAGATGCAGTGGAAGAATGCTGTGTGTGTTGGATCAGGCTATAATAAAGATGGATCTGGTGATGTTAGCAACAAGTTGCAACTGAAACTTGTGTTGGTAAGCAATGGATAGAAGAGAAGGGGATAAATGTTATGGTTAATGGCTGCAATTATTAGTGTTGGTGATGGGTAATTGTGTTGCAGGTGATAGAGCTGAAATGGCAGAAGTTCAAGTTACAAGACAAGTAGATGTATGCCTAGGTTGTGTGTTGTGAATTGCAGGAACACATGGAGTCAAAATTTAATTGCATTGAGACAGGCGGTGATGTCGATTGCGATTCTGCGAGGATAACTCAGTCTGCTTGGCGTAGTAATGCAAGATGATGATGTTGAAGCTGTGGAGCGTAGGAGGTTGCAGTCTAGCTATGTGTGGTACTTGAATGATGAAAAGAAGAATCACAGGTAGTTGAGCTGTGAACTGATGGTTTGGAAGAGAGGGAAGCTATGTGCTGTTTTGAAGCTACATGATGTGGCGCTATGTTACAGATGAGTTGTTGACTGAGATTGTTGGAGAAGGTCAGTGGGGCTGCCATGAAGAAGATGAGTCTGAGCTGCTGCTGGTGATTAATGGTCTATGACGGAGAGGGGATGTTTTTGAAGCAGAAATTGAAGTTGATGTTGTTTGTAATGAAAATTGAAGGGTGGAATTGGTAAGAGGCTTTGGAACTGGTGATTGAAGCTGCAATTCATGTGTTGGTTCTGTTGCAGGCAATAGCAGTGCAGCTGCAGTTGGAAGTGGTGTTTGAGCACAATAAAGAAGAAGGAGAATGAACCGTGACCTAGATGAATGTTAGGTTTAACAGGTTATGGATATTATGGAGTTGTTCAGATGCAAATTGCAGTTAGGTTCAGAATGAGTAGCTGCAGATGGTGGTACTGAATTCGGTAGAATTGAGATGTTGCTGCGAGATTATGTTCACTGTGGTTGAATTCTTGAGAATGAGCAAACGCATGGGCAGTGAAGCTGTTGTTGGTAATTGGCTGGAGTTGGAATGAAAGAGTAATGTTGCTGCTTAACTGGGTTTGAAGCATTGATGATGTTGTTGATGCTTTGAGCTGAAGGACACAGAAGATTGTGATTCTGGTGACGCATTGCCGGAAGGAGATGAAGCTAATATGAATTACAGGTGCAAGCTGGTATAAGATGGCATTGCAGGTAGTGCAGCTGTTACTGAGCTGAAATGCAAATAAGGTGGCGAGGAGTCTGATAATGCGAAGCTAGAGATGATTGCAGTGTTGAAGTGAAGTTACAGAATGCATTCCTATGCCAGTGGAGATTTGTGGAAATGCAGGCTAAGGTGTTGAGCTAGTAAGCTGAGTTAGTAGGTGGACTGCGAAGAAGATGTGGATTCTGGGAATGAATTTTTGCACTGCATGCAGTGTCGATTGAGTTGGCTAGCTGTAATGTTGCAGTGTTGCTAGTGGTTCCAGATGGTGGATGTAATGGTTCGCGGGTGGAAGATTGCAGCTCTGCAGCTGTGAGGTTATGCACACAAATACACTAACAATGGTGCAACAGAAAATTGGCCTGGCAAGATGGCTTGTAAAATGGCTTAAGCCATAACTAGTTAGACCAGTCAGTTTAGCTGACTTTGACTCACAGCTCTGACTCGGTCTGACTGAGTTGACCCGATCGACGGACTCGTTTGACCGGTGACCGGGTGGACTTTGCCGGTCACCTGTGCTACTTTCTAGCGACTTTCCGGCCAACTTCCGGCATTTCACCAGTTTCCGACTACCGCTTTTGGGGCACATATTCACATGGGTTTTTCTCACACATGGGCTTGGTGGACTCTTATCTATTGGACCTTTGAAGACTTGACCTAAGAAAAGACATAAAAGGGAGGATTTTTACAACTTTGATAGATCACGTATTCTAGTTGGAGTTTTGGAGACATAGCCGCAACTAGGGTTTGCTTTCGTATTTATTTTTCATCTTCTTTATTCAATTATTATTGATGATGAACTCCAAAACTATGAGTAACTAAAGTATTTTTGATTAAGGGTGATTTCAAAGCCCGAAATATGAATTCATGATTGATATGCAATAGCTCGTTTTCTTGCAAGTTTAGTTATTGTTTGATTTATACCATGCTAATAATGCTTATGGATTGTTCCTTAATTGTTTAAGTTCGAAATTAAATAGTTATGTCACAATCTTATTGCTAGTTTAGATTTTCTTCGACCCGTAATTGTCTAGAGAAGATGAACACAAGTAGAAATATATGGGTATTGATGATGGACTTTGTTAAGTACCCATATGTAGAAATTGACACTAGTAGGAGATTCATGCTTTTGAATCCATCACTAGGAGCAACCTTATCTCACAAAACTTAGAGCATTTGTTTAAGTCACACCTAGAGAGCGTACTTCTAGGAAACTTGGCAAGTAGAATCCGGTAGTCGAGCGCTTCCGTATCCGGTGAGCTTAGGAGATAATAACGGGATAGTTGAGCGTACTAATTATCCTAGGGTTGTTAGTAACAAGATAACGCGAAGAACGTGTTATATATCGATTTGGTTTATGTTTCGTGGTCGAGAATGATTCCTTAACCAATTCCATCTCATATTTGAATACAACTTTACAATTTTCAGAATTTCTACAACAAAAATCTTCTTTGCTAAGAGTATTTGCATAACAATTTTTGATTCACACCTCCCTTGGGACGAATATGCTTTCATTATATTACTTGCTAGTGTAAAGAGAAGTAGAAATTATTATTTGCGAGTTTGACACCTCGTCAAAATTGGTGCCGCTGCCGGGGAGGCAGTGGCAAGTTTAGTTGTTATTTTTATTCTTAGTTTATACTTTTGTTTTTATTTTCAATTTGAGTTTACTTATTCAACCTCTTAGAATCTGATTTCCAGGTACTATTTCTTTGGTGAATGCGTGGAGAGGGCAGACCAAGTCCAATTGGTATACGTCTTCGTTCGGGCACTTTACTTAAAGACTTCATTCGAGCAGTGAACACTCCACTTCCTCCTAGTTCTTCACCTAACGAATTCTCGGATTCGGACAAAGAGGAAGACAACACAATGGGAGGTCGACCACCTGCTCCAAGAACACTCAAGGATCTCACTTCTCCAAACATTGACCAGCAGCCTTTATGTATTCAGCTGAATGGAACCATTGAGTTGAAGCCGCAATTGATTAACTTGCTACCCAAATTCAGAGGTTTAGCGGGAGAGGATCCTAATCGTCACTTACAACAATTCCATCATGTTGTGACTAGTTTGAAGCAAGCAACTGCGAGATCCGATATGGCTATGATGACAACTTTTCCTTTCTCCCTTATAGATGTTGCAGGAGAGTGGTTCTTTTGCTTACCCTCTGGAAGTATAACCACATGGAATGGAATGAAGAAGTTGTTCCTTGAGAAGTATTTTCCGGCATCAAAAGCAGCTGTGATTCGCAAGGAGATTTGTGGTATTAAACAAGTATCGGGAGAGACTCTCTATGAGTATTGGGAGCACTACAAGAAGCTTTTAGCTAGCTGTCCACACCACCAAATCAGCGATCAACTTGTGATTCAATATTTCTATGAGGGGTTGCTTTCTAATGATAGAAATTTGATCGATGCATGAAAGTGGTAGTGTACTTACCAACAAGACCATTGGAAGCTACAAGTTTGTTGGAGAATATGGCTGCGAACACTCAACAATTCTATACTCCAGGTGAACCAATGGTAAGGAAAGTGAATGAAGTTGGTGATTCTTCACATTTGGAACATAAAATGGGTAACATGGAGAGGATGATGCAACAAATAGCAGCTGTCGTCATACCATCATCACACACCGAAGATGTTGAGAAAGCAAGTGCCATGTTCCAAAATCAGCAAAGGCAAAGATATGATCCATACTCTAGCACATACAATCCGGGTTGGCGAGATCATCCCAATTTTAGCTACGCCAACAAGCAAGCTGCAGTTTCCAATCCGCCTTTCAATCAACAAGGTGGATATCAATTCTTGCAAAAGTCACGTCAAGAAACTCAAGGCACGAGTATAGATGACAAGTTGAATCTTATTATCAATACAATGGCGCAAGATAAGCAAAACATTCTCAAAGACAATGGCGCAAGATAAACAAAAGGCAGAGATGGATATGAAGGACATGCGAACACAAATGGGTCAACTAGCTACTACTGTGAGCAAATTGGAAGCACAAGCAGCTGAAAAACTTCCTTCACAACCGTTGAATCATAGAGAGAATGCTCATGCTATTGAGCTACGAAGTGGGAAGCAAGTAGAGAAGCCGGAAACATCAACGGTATCCCATGAACCTGATTTGGAGAAAGAAGAGGGTGAAACAGCCCCTAAAAAGGCTGACCCGGTAACAAATTCTAACTCTAAAAACTGTGTTTCTACTTATGCTACTCCTCCGCCTTTTCCTAGCAGGTTTGCAAAGTCGAACAAGGAGACTTTATACCAAGAGATTTGGGAGATCTTTAAGAAGATTGAAGTGAACATTCCACTCATTGAGGCGATAAGGGAGGTTCCTCGCTATGCAAAGTTCTTGAAGGAATTGTGCACTAACAAGCACAAGTTGACCGGTAATGAGGTAATGAGTGTGGGGGAAAATGCTTCGGCATATCTTCAAAAGAAACTCCCACCTAAGTTGAAAGATCCCGGTAGTTTCACCATACCATGTACTATTGGTAAAATCAGGTTTGAACGTGCTTTGCTAGATTTAGGAGCATCCATTAATGTCATGCCCGCTTCCATTTATGAATCCTTGAATCTTGGCCCTCTTAAGAATACCGGTATTGTTATACAACTTGCTGATAGATCTAATACTTACCCGAAAGGGGTCATTGAAGATGTTTTGGTGCAGGTTAATCAACTCATATTTCCGGCGGATTTCTATGTTCTTGACATGATGGATGAAGATTCACCGTCGTCTACTCCCTTGATGTTGGGTAGACCATTCATGAGAACCGCTAGAACGAAGATAGATGTTTTCAAAGGCGCCTTAACTATGGAATTTGATGATGAGATCATAAGTTTCAATATCTTTGAGGCTATGAGATATCCGAGTGATGTGCATTCTTGTTTTTCAATTGATATTATTGATTCTCTAGCTCAACAGATTTTTGAATTGAATGGTGAAGATGCTTTAGAAAACACCATAGTGGAAGGTTTAGGTTATGGAAAATACAAAGACCTTGAAAGTGAATTATCTATTTGTGATGAGCTTAAAGAGGTTGTTTTAGCTCTTAACTCATTAAAAGAAGTTCCACAAAAGTATAATGCGTCTTATGTCTCTTTGCCGCTTACTAATGAGAAACTTTTACCATCGATTGTGCAGGCACCTATTATTGAGTTGAAACCTCTTCCGGATCACCTCAGGTACATATATTTAGGTGATAAGTAAGAGTTACGGGTGATCATTGCCAAAAACCTTACCAAGGTGCAAGAGGAGAAACTTGTTCGAGTATTAAGAGAGTACAAGTCTGCCATTGGGTGGACCATTGCTGATATCAAAGGAATCAGCCCTTCCACATGTATGCACCGAATACTTCTTGAGGAGGGGGAAAAACCAACAATAGAAGCTCAACGTCGCTTGAACCCTCTAATGATGGAAGTAGTCAAGAAAGAAATCCTGAAGTTATTGGATGTCGGGGTTATCTATCCCATATCCGATAGCAAATGGGTGATCCCGGTTCAAGTCGTTCCAAAGAAGTCCGGACTCACGGTTGTGAAAAACAATGATAATGACTTGTTTCCAACAAGAATTCAGACCGGTTGGAGAGTTTGTATTGATTACCGGAAGCTTAAATCTACAACCCGAAAGGACCATTTTCCCTTACCATTCATTGATCAAATGCTTGAAAGATTGGCTGGACACTCTCACTATTGCTTTCTTGACGGTTTTTCAGGTTATAACCAGATTATAATAGCTCCGGAAGATCAAGAAAAGACGACGTTTACTTATCCTTTTGGCACTTTTGCGTATATACGTATACCATTTGGCTTGTGCAATGCTCCAGCCACTTTTCAACGTTGTATGGTAAGTATATTTTCAGATTATGTGGAAAGCATCATAGAAGTGTTTATGGATGATTTTAGCGTGTATGGTGATTCTTTTGACAAGTGCTTAGATAACCTTGCACTTATTCTTAAACGATGTGTAGAAACTAATCTTGTGCTTAATTGGGAAAAGTGTCACTTTATGGTGAATCATGGGATTGTACTACGCCATGTTATATCCTCTAAGGGGTTAGAAGTTGACAAGGCCAAGATAGATTTGATTCAAAACTTACAATACCCCACAATTGTGAGGGAGGTTCGCTCTTTTCTTGGTCATGCAGGTTTTTATAGGAGATTCATCAAGGATTTCTCCAAGATTGCAATGCCCTTGTGTAGACTTTTGCAGAAAGATGTGGCCTTTGATTGTGACAAGGAATGCAAGGAAGCTTTTGACACATTGAAAGAGTTGTTGATTACCGCACCAATTGTCAAACCACCGGACTGGAGCAAGCCATTTGAGTTGATGTGCGATGCAAGTGATTATGCCGTTGGAGCCGTGTTGGGACAACGAGATGGTAAAGTTCCATATGCCATTTATTATGCTTCTAGAACTCTCAACGGTGCACAAATCAACTACTCCACTACTGAAAAGGAGCTCTTGGCCATAGTATTTGCACTAGAGAAGTTTAGATCTTACTTGGTGGGTACAAAGGTGGTGGTTTTCTCTGACCATGCTGCACTTCGATACTTGCTCACAAAGAAGGATGCTAAGCCAAGGCTCATAAGGTGGATTCTTCTTCTTCAAGAGTTCAACTTGCAAATCAAGGACAAGAAGGGCAGTGAAAATACTGTAGCGGATCATTTAAGCAGATTGGTTGTGTCCTAAGAAGCGATTCCTTTGCATGATAGCTTCCCGGATGAACAACTCTTTGTGGTTGTTGGCACAACTCCATGGTACGCTGATATTGTTAACTTCTTGGTGACGGGACAAGTACCTAGTTCCATGTCTACATTTCAGAAACACAAGCTCAAGAAGATTGCCAAGCAATATATGTGGGATGAACCTTATTTGTGGAAGCATTGCTCCGATCAAATGATCCGCAGGTGCGTACTCGAATCCGAGTTCCAATCAATTCTGAATTTTTGTCACTCATGTGCATGTGGTGGTCATTTCTGAGCCAAGAGGACAGCCCTCAAGGTTCTCGAAAGTGGTTTTTATTGGCCTACATTGTTTAAGGATGCATATTTATTTTGTAAGGCTTGTGATAGGTGTCAAAGGACAGACAATCTAAGTGCTAGAAACCAAATACCGCAAACACCAATTCTCGCTATTGAGATTTTTGATGTTTGGGGTATCGATTTTATGGGGCCTTTTGTGAATTCCAATGGGAAATTTTATATACTTCTTGCTGTAGATTATGTTTCTAAGTGGGT
The DNA here is from genome assembly GCA_023531295.1 of Papaver armeniacum. Classification (NCBI taxonomy): domain Eukaryota; kingdom Viridiplantae; phylum Streptophyta; class Magnoliopsida; order Ranunculales; family Papaveraceae; genus Papaver; species Papaver armeniacum. The sequence continues at coordinate 750,148 of JAJJWW010009358.1, read as the reverse complement.
GGAAGCTAAAGCCACCCCTACTAATGATTCTCAAGTTGTTTGTGAGTTTGTGAAGGAATATATCTTTTCTAGATTTGGCACACCTCGAGTGGTGATTAGTGATGGAGGTTCGCACTTCAAGAGATCCTTTCATGCTCTTCTAAAGAAGTATAATATTTCTCATAAAGTTGGCACACCGTATCATCCACAAACGAGTGGTCAAGCTGAAATTTTCAACCGGGAGATTAAGTCCATCTTAGAGAAGACGGTGAACGTCACAAGGAAGGATTGGAGTTATAGACTCAATGACGCTTTGTGGGCGTATATGATAGCTTACAAGACACCCATCGGTATGTCTCCTTTTAGGCTTGTCTATGGCAAACCTTGCCATCTTCCCGTCGAACTTGAACACAAAGCTTATTGGGCCATCAAGGTATTATATATGGAATTAGGTGCAGCTGTTGAACATAGGAAACTTCAACTCAATGAGTTAGAAGAGATACGAAATGATGCATATGAAAGTTCACGCATTTACAAAGAAAAGACCAAAGCTTTCCATGATAAAATGATTTCCCGAAAGAGTTTTGAAGTAGGGCAGAAAGTTCTTTTATTCCATTCTCGTCTTAAATTGTTTCCCAGTAAACTTAAGTCCAGATGGATTGGACCATTTGTTGTTACTAATGTGTTTGCGCATGGTGCGGTTGAAATTAGTAGTCCCAAAACAGGGCTGGTTTCCAAGGTCAACGGCCATCGTTTGAAACCATACTATGAGCAATTTGTGACGGAGAATCAGGATATGGTCACATTGAGTGATCCACTCCCTCTGGAGGAGTAATTGGAGTTGAAAGTCGGGCTAACGACTTTAAACCAAGCGCTAAGTGGGAGGCAACCCACCAGTTTTGTATCTTTATCTTTATCTTTTTATTTTTAAGCATTTTATCTTTATTTTCTTGTTTTGCATATCATTTGCGGAATTTCCCACCTTGAACTTTACTTTGAATGACTAAATTTTACATTGAGGACAATGTAAAGTTTAAGTGTGGGGGAGCATTTATATGTTTTTAGAGTTTGTTGCCTTTAGTAAAAAAAAATAAAATAGAAAAAGTCGTCAGGGACTAAATTTTGTTGCCCTTTTGATTCTGATTAGAAAAATAGAAAAAAAAAAGAAAAAAATTGCTTTATAAACTCCGAAATCTAGAAACTTGTGCCTTTAGGATGACACTACCAACATAAGTGGATGGAACCATCTTGGTTACAGGAGTTGAGGAACCCATTAACTAAAAGGACGAACAAAGCTCATGTGTTAAAAATAATATGATAGTTGTTACCATATCTCGGAATGTCACCATATCACCTTCTCTTTTTATTTTTGCAATATTTTCTTGTTTCTCTAAGTGATTTGGAGGGTCACTAACATCGAATTGTTATTACTGCTAGGATGAAATAGAGGATTGAGTTACTAAAAAAAAAAAAAAAAAACCAGACCAATTAGACCAACCGGAGTATATATACAAAAGAAAGAAAAAATAAAAAAAATAGATTGACACTTTGATGCAATATGTGTGTGTTCTCCCTGTCTTCGTCGCCTAAACAAGCGTGGAACGCAGGATCCAAGGGAATTACCATGTAATCTGCTGACAAGAAGCATGCTCTTGGATCAAAATATCTAATCATGTCGTCAAATCAAAAAAAAAAAAAAGTGAAAAAAAAAGAAAAAGAAAAAGAAAAAATTCAATTATATCATTGTTCAATAAAATCGACTGCTGGTTCCCTTGTATATGCCAGTTCAGTTGATCTAGAATTAAGATTGTCGACTGCTGGTTCCCTTGTATATGCCAGCTGAGTTGATATTAGAATTCAGACCAGTATCTCAATCTATTAGGTCATAGGTTCATCTTAGCAGTGACCTTCAGACAGATATGGGAAACACCGATCACTTGTCAACATTCGCAAACATCTACCTCTATATTCATCTTCATAATCTATTCATGTGTGATTGTGGTTAGTTAGATTCCGAGTATTGTGGTTTGTTCAACTTTCTATGTAAAACTTTGTTTATTTATATATGAATTGGATTTGCATCAAGGTACCTCCTCCTGTAGTCATTTTGGATTCATTCATAGATTCTTCACAGGTAGTTGGAATTTGGAGTAAAAGGTTTTGTAGGTACACCTCTTGTAAACCTTCACGAGACTATAACTCGTCCGCTAGGGATACCTAAAGGTTTAAAGGCTTGTTATTTATGCTAAGAGTAACCGTAGCCTCGACGACACGGAGTTGTATGTATGTTTTAGAATTATTTTGTTTTGATTTGCTCGAGGACTAGCAAAGTCTAAGTGTGGGGGAATTTGATAGGTGTCTAAAATACCTTAATATTTATCTATTGTTTATGCTTTCTTTGCTAAGTTTTCTTGTAAATTATATATCTTATGTTTACTTTTGAGTGTTTAGTGATGCGTGTCGTACCACAACAAATTAATTCAAGATTTTCCACTCAATTAAAAATAATATAATGGAAGTCAAGTTCGTTCCCACGAGGAGCAAGAGATCTTAGTTGTAAAAGTTGTCACGAAAGGGGGGTGTAAAAAGCAAAATAAAAATAAACAAAGCAATTAAAATCGAAAGTTGAAAGATGAAAGCAATAAGAGAGACAAGATCAAGGAATCCTTCTTCGTTGCAAAACAATGATTAAAGTTATGTTCTTTTCTACTTGTTATTAGTCACAGATTATCACCAACCGTAGGATAGCAGGTCCGCTTAGCTAGCCCCAAAATCCCTAATTTCACTGAGTAACAGTCCGCTTAGTTATCGATTCTATTCAAAAGAACCACCTTGAGGTCCGCTTACAAGATGTAATTCCCAGAATGCATTAAGATTTATGAATTTAGGTTTAGTACTAGTAGTTAAACTCGGTTCGCTTGGTTCACTTTCTAGCGTTGTTTCTACACACAATTGCTCCACGGAATCCCTCCGCAAGGTCTCGTGTTTTCTACTTGTGTAAAGTGTCGAGAACGATTACGTATTCCCTAACTTATACTAGATATAGATCAATTAACAAATCAATTTAGCGTGCACTCCAAACAATCTATCAATCAATCATGAGTGTCTTTAAGATCACTCCTATTAGTAAAAACAATCGATAATCATGTGAAAAACTTCAAGATAGAATTTGAAAACAAAAACTCAAATCATGTTAAGAACTAGGAATTCATCCTCAATCAATAGGAAAATTAGCTACTCATGTTTTTGAAATTCACACAAATAATAATAATTAAAAGAAGAATTTTCAAATTCACACAAGTAATTAAAAAGAAAAATCTTAGAAAAGCAAGCAAAAACACAAGTGATGTGTGTGTAGAGAGGTGTGTAGAAGTTGTAGAAAACTTCTCTATTTATAGGCTTCAATATTCTCCAAATCTCCCAAGGATTAGAATCCTTTTCCTTTTGCAATTCAATTTCCAATTCCAAGCTTTTCTCAACTCTTCCACCTTCTCTTTCCAAATTTGAGTCCAATTCTCCATCCAATTCCTAGCCCAAGTCTTCACACCCATGAGAGAAGTCCATAGAAAATTCTGGAATTTTTGGCTCGCCGGAAAACTGGGATTATGGCCGGAATTTGGTCGGAAAACGTCGCCGCCGGCCACCTGAAAATTTCTCCGTCAAGAGAATATTCGACGGAATATTCCGTCAGTCCACCGTTAGGACTAACGGTCAAACTGGTCAACCGTCAGTCAACTGTTAGTCAGCGGGTCAAGTCAGATGAGGGAGTCAGCTATGAGTCAGTCACTGAGTGGCCTTAATCAGCTGAGTCACTGAGCTGGATCGGGTTGAATCGCCGATTTCTGAGTTGATTCGCCAAGATCTTGAATCCATCTTAGGCCATTGCACGAAGCCGAGATCTTTGTGTAGCACAATCATTGTGCTTCTTCCAGCCATGATGGCTATACTCTGCAGTTCCAATTCCAGCCATACTAGCACCATTCATTTCCACCACGTCTAGCTCCACTGCCATCGCAATCCACGGCTAACACCACAGCACAGCCATTTTGGACTGCATCTGCAGATTGCAGTTCAGTATCTTCCATAACTGTAACACAATCACATTTTCCTTAAGCTCAAACAACCCTGGAATCATCTCATACTCTGCAAATCACAGGCTTATATGCACCACACAGCACCAATATCTCAAGTCACATCTTGAGTCTCACATACACAAACCATTTCACTCCATACCCACCAAGCCATTGCACCTGGCACATCCAAAACCACCTGCGTCATCCACTTCTACTCAAAGCAACAGCACCAGCATCCCAGCTCCTTGCCTGCAATGCTCAAATACCACCAATTCTCTCCCAAAACTTTTACCACCACCTGCAATTCCATACTCCAGTCCCAGCTGCTATATCACTTTACAGCTCCAGTATTCTCTTCAGCAAACCCATTCATTATGGTGTAGCTTAAAACCCTGTGCGAAGACGACATCTTCATTCTCCCCGTAATCATTTACAAGCCTAACATTTATCTAGTTTTCAAGCTCATTTCCACATACAAGACAAGGCTCAAATCATCAACTTTTTTCCATTATTGCCATCGGTACCACTACAAAACTGCATCTTGAATCTGAAATATTGCAGCACCCATCTCTTATCTGTTCCAGATTCATCTCACAGCACCACCAGCACCAGAAACCTAGCAACTTAGCCATTTTCTCATTGTCTTTGCTATTGAGATTCAACTCAAGCACAATCCCTCAGTTACACTGTCTCCATCATTGCCTCAATACAACTCTGCAATGTGTAATTTCTCAACTGGAGCTGCACAACTAGCCAGCACCAGCTTCATCTGTAACACCACAACCCAGTTCACCATCTCCTATTTCTTCTCCCTGTATTGAATAACAGCTCAAACCGAGCTCGATTCCCTGAGCTCTTCAAACCCCAAATCCGGCTCCAATCTGTTGTAGCTTCATTGAATCGACAAATCAACTTCATTAATTCAAATCAAAACCAGGCTTACAACAATACAAACCCATTTAATCTCCTTTTTCCGATTTCCATCTGTAGTTTCTGAGACAGCAAACCCTCTTCTCTGTTGAACTCAAATTCCAGTTCCCTTGATTCTTCTCTGGGATTTGAACAACAGCAGCGAATCGCCTCTCCCTGTGTTGAATAGCAACAATCCATTTCGATCTCAACCTTTCTTATCAATCCACCACGAACCCATCTTTATAGATCGAACCCATAACATCGCCTTTCTCTCTGCTTCTTCTATTCAGTTCTCCCTGAGCTCACAACAACAACAAGTTCTTCCATCGCCTCCAGATCGAACTTATCTTCGATTTCTTCTGAGCTCCTGAATAAGAAACTTTAATTTCTCTCGATTTGAATCTCTCAATTTCAGACACAGCCGTTGTCTGTGTTAACTCTCAGGTGAAGAATGATTGAAGAGAAATAACTCTTCATCGATTTAGGTTTAAGTTTAAATGGGGCGGGTATGGATCCGGGTACAGGTATGGGTCTACGGGTTTAGGGTGTGGGTGGATTCAGACACCCACCATTAGTACACCCAAAATGTGCTATTTTCACTCCCTTCTTTTGGATAAGGGACACCTCTTTGACCTCCCCTTAACCTTGGCTGGGCTCCATATAGTATTCCCTCCTTCGTGAAATGACAATTTTACCCTTTTGCTCAAATTGAGTGATTTCTTCTTCTTTTTCTCCGTGCAACTCCAAAGTAGCTACAAAACTCAAAACAAGCGTAAAATACATAATTTACAAGAAAAATAGCAAAGAAAGCATAAACTCTTAGATAGTAAATACGGTGTATTCTACACCTATCATTTAGGTACTTTGGAGTCATTTGGAACAAAAGAAGAAGAAACAGGGCAAAAGTGTCATTTCATGTGCAATTGTTGTTGGAGACGAACTATTTCTCATTATTTGCTTTTATTTCTTCATCTCTGTCTAAAAAGCATGTCGGCTTTAGTGATGCAAACTTATCTGTCTGAAAAGCACGACTGCTTTAGTGATGAAGAGACATTGAAGAGAAGAAGTGAATCTGAGAAGTAAGAGATGGATGTTGTTGGTGGAAGATTTCGAAGAAAGGCGAAAGCGTCGGTTCGTATGCAAGCAAGATGGGAAGCTCGGCGATTACAGGACAACCTGCTAAGTTGTGTTTATTGGCTGCCACTGTTGGTGGCTAGAATCTGATTGCTGGGTGCCTACACTCTGGGGTTCTCAGAGCTGGGGTGGTTAAATCCAGTTTCAATTCCTACAGAAGACCTAAATTACAGAGAAAAATCATTTCTCTCATCATTGGCTCTTCTTTCTTTCACTCTACCTGAAACCAAGAGAGACATGGTGGCAAGATCGTGAAGCTGAGACATCCAGAGATTGATGGTGTTCTTGAGGATTTCTAAATCTGTTATCAGATTGATAGGGAAGAATAATGGTTGTTGTTAGTAATTTGAAGTCAAGAAGAAATCAGAAGATTATGGTTACTGTTGTTGTTGTTCTTCATGGGTGTGAGGAGATTGAGAGGGGTTGGCTACGATTTGAAGTCAAGAAGGAAACACAATTTAGGGTTGGAGTTAGTTTCGAATTTGCAGTGGTAATTCAATTGAATTTATGGGTTTGTTTCAGGTTCAGGGTTACATCGAGAATCACTTGGTGTTACTCCGAAATGGAGGAATGAATTTCGTAATCAGATGGGGGTTTGAAGCTGTTCAAAACAAGAAGAAACCATAGAAGAAATGGGTTTTCGCTGGTGATAATTTTGGGGTTTCTGCTGATGCAGTTGAGTCATTGTGGTTACAGGGAAGAGCAGATGAGAAGATGTTGAGAGATGGGTTCAAGTCAGAGAGTCCTGGTGTATGAAATTGAGCTGTTAATGAAAATTAGATCTGTTCTTGAGATGCAGTGGAAGAATGTTGTGTGTGTTGGATTCATGCTACAATGAAGATGGATCTGGTGATGTTAGCAACAAGTTGCAACTGAGACTTGTGTTGGTAAGCAATGGATGGAAGAGAAGGGGATAGTTGTTATGGTTAATGGCTGCAGTTATCAATGTTGGTGATGGGTAATTGCGTTGCAGGTGATAGAGCTGAAATGGCAGAAGTTCAAGTTACAAGACAAGTAGATGTATGCCTAGGTTGTGTGTTGTGAATTGCAGGAACACATGGAGCTGTAAATTGAATTGCATTGAGACGAGGTAGTGATGTCGATTGCAGTTGCAGGGATAACTGGTGCTGGCAGTAGTAATGCAAGATGATGTTGTTGGAGCTGTGGAGCGTAGGAGGTTGCAGTCTAGCTATGTGTAGTACTTGAATGATGAATGGAAGAAGCACGGGTAGTTGAGCTGTGAACTGATGGTTTGGAAGAGAGGGAAGCTATGTGTTGTTTTGAAGCTACATGATGTGGTGCTATGTTACAGATGAGTTGTTGACTGAGATTGTTGGAGAAGGTCAGTGAGGCTTCCATGAATAAGATGAGTCTGAGCTGCTGCTGGTGATTAATGGTCTATGACGGAGAGGGGATGTATTTGAAGCAGAAATTTAAGTTGATGTTGTTTGTAATGAAGATTGAAGGGTGGAATTTGCAAGAGGCTTTGGAACTGGTGATTGAAGCTGCAATTCATGTGTTGGTTCTGTTGCAGGCAATAGCAGTGCAGCTGCAGTTGGAAGTGGTGTTTGAGCACAATAAAGAAGAAGGAGAATGAACTGTGACCTAGATGAATGTTAGGTTTAACAGGTTATAGAGATTGTGGAGTTGTTCAAATGCAAATTGCAGTTAGGTTCAAAATGAGTAGTTGCAGGTGGTGGTACTGAATTCGGTAGAATTGAGATGCTGTTGTATGAGATTATGTTCACTGTGGTTGAATTCTTGAGAATGAGGAAACGCAGGGGCAGTGAAGCTGTTGTTGGTAATTGGCTGGAGTTGGAATGAAAGAGTAATGTTGCTGCTTAACTGGGTTTGAAGCACTAGTGATGTTATTGATGTTTTGAGCTGAAGGACACAGAAGATTGTGATTCTGGTGACGCATTGCCGGAAGGAGATGAAGCTAATATGAATTACAGGTGCAAGGTGGTATAAGATGGCATTACAGGTAGTGCAGTATTCGAGTCAATGCAAATAAGGTGGCGAGGAGTCTGAGAATGCAAAGCAGTGTTGAAGTGAAGTTACAGAATGCATTGCTATGCCAGTGGAGATTTGTGGAAATGCAGGCTAAGGTGTTGAGCTAGTAAGCTGAGTTAGTAGGTGGACTGCGAAGAAGATGTGGATTCTGGGAATGAATTTTTGCACTGCAGGCAGTGTCGATTGAGTTGGCTAGCTGTAATGTTGCAGTGTTGCTAGTGGTTCCAGATGGTGGATTTAATGGTTCGCGGGTGGAAGATTGCAGCTCTGCAGCTGTGAGGTTATGCACACAAATACACTAACAATGGTGCAACAAAAAATTGGCCTGGCAAGATGGCTTGTAAAATGGCTTAAGCCATAACTAGTTAGACCAGTCAGTTTAGCTGACTCTGACTCACAGCTCTGACTCGGTCTGACTGAGTTGACCCGATCGACGGACTCGTTTGACCGGTGACCGGGTGGACTTTGGAGACATAGCCGCAACTAGGGTTTGCTTTCGTATTTATTTTTCATCTTCTTTATTCAATTATTATTGATGATGAACTCCAAAACTATGAGTAACTAAACTATTTTTGATTAAGGGTGATTTCAAAGCCCGAAATATGAATTCATGATTGATATGCAATAGCTCGTTTTCTTGCAAGTTTAGTTATTGTTTGATTTATACCATGCTAATAATGCTTATGGATTGTTCCTTAATTGTTTAAGTTCGAAATTAAATAGTTATGTCACAATCTTATTGCTAGTTTAGATTTTCTTCGACCCGTAATTGTCTAGAGAAGATGAACACAAGTAGAAATATATGGGTATTGATGATGGACTTTGTTAAGTACCCATATGTAGAAATTGACACTAGTAGGAGATTCATGCTTTTGAATCCATCACTAGGAGAAACCTTATCTCACAAAACTTAGAGCATTTGTTTAAGTCACACCTAGAGAGCGTACTTCTAGGAAACTTGGCAAGTAGAATCCGGTAGTCGAGCGCTTCCGTATCCGGTGATCTTAGGAGATAATAACGGGATAGTTGAGCGTACTAATTATCCTAGGGTTGTTAGTAACAAGATAATGCGAAGAACGTGTTATATATCGATTTGGTTTATGTTTCGTGGTCGAGAATGATTCCTTAATCAATTCCATCTCATATTTGAATACAACTTTACAATTTTCAGAATTTTTACAACAAAAATCTTCTTTGCTAAGAGTATTTGCACAACAACTTTTGCTTCACACCTCCCTTGGGACGAATATGCTTTCATTATATTACTTGCTAGTGTAAAGAGAAGTAGAAATTATTATTTGCGAGTTTGACACATCGTCAAAATTGGCGCCGCTGCCGTGGAGGCAGTGGCAAGTTTAGTTGTTATTTTTATTCTTAGTTTATACTTTTGTTTTTATTTTCAATTTCAGTTTACTTATTCAACCTCTTAGAATCTGATTTCCAGGTACTATTTCTTTGGTGAATGCGTAGAGAGGGCATACCAAGTCCAATAGGTATACGTCTTCGTTCGGGCACTTTCCTTAAAGACTTCATTCGAGCAGTGAACACTCCACTTCCTCCTAGTTCTTCACCTAACGAATTCTCGGATTCGGACAAAGAGGAAGATAACACAATGGGAGGTCGACCACCTGTTCCAAGAACACTCAAGGAGCTCACTTCTCCGAACATTGACCAGCAGCCTTTATGTATTCAGCTGAATGGAACCATTGAGTTGAAGCCGCAATTGATTCACTTGCTACCCAAATTCAGAGGTTTAGCGGGAGAGGATCCTAATCGTCACTTACAACAATTCCATCATGTTGTGACTAGTTTGAAGCAAGAAACTGCAGATGCCGATGTGGCTATGATGACAACTTTTCCTTTCTCCCTTATAGATGTTGCAGGAGAGTGGTTCTTTTGCTTACCCTCTGGAAGTATAACCACATGGAATGGAATGAAGAAGTTGTTCCTTGAGAAGTATTTTCCGGCATCAAAAGCAGCTGTGATTCTCAAGGAGATTTGTGGTATTAAAAAAGTATCGGGAGAGACTCTCTATGAGTATTGGGAGCGCTACAAGAAGCTTTTAGCTAGCTGTCCACACCACCAAATCAGCGATCAACTTGTGATTCAATATTTCTATGAGGGGTTGCTTTCTAATGATAGAAATTTGATCGATGCCGCAAGTGGTAGTGCACTTACCAACAAGACCATTGCGGAAGCTACAAGTTTGTTGGAGAATATGGCTGCGAATACTCAACAATTCTACACTCCAGGTGAACCAATGGTAAGGAAAGTGAATAAAGTTGGTGATTCTTCACATTTGGAACATAGAATGGGTAACATGGAGAGGATGATGCAACAAATAGCAGCTGTCGTCATACCATCATCACACACCGAAGATGTTGAGCAAGCAAGTGCCATGTTCCAAAATCAGCAAAGGCCAAGATATGATCCATACTCTAGCACATACAATCCGGGTTGGCGAGATCATCCCAATTTTCAGCTACGCCAACAAGCAAGCTGCAGTTTCCAATCCGCCTTTCAATCAACAAGGTGGATATCAATTCTTGCAAAAGCCACGTCAAGAAACTCAAGGCACGAGTATAGATGACAAGTTGAATCTTATTATCAATACAATGGCGCAAGATAAGCAAAACATTCTCAGCACAATGGCGCAAGATAAACAAAAGGCAGAGATGGATATGAAGGACATGCGAACACAAATGGGTCAACTAGCTACTACTGTGAGCAAATTGGAAGCACAAGCAGCTGGAAAACTTCCTTCACAACCGTTGAATCATAGAGAGAATGCTCATGCTATTGAGATACGAAGTAGGAAGCAAGTAGAGAAGCCGGAAACATCACCGGTATCCCATGAACCTGATTTGGAGAAAGAAGAGGGTGAAACAGCCCCTAAAAAGGCTGACCCGGTAACAAATTCTAACTCTAAAAATCCTGTTTCTACTTATGCTACTTTATTTAGATCAGTGAAATCTATACAAATTCTTATCCCTTTGTTCTTCTTTGGAACTACTACCATGTTTGCTATCCACTCCGGATATTTTGCTTGTCTTATAATTCCTGCATCAAGCATCTTCTGTAACTCTTCTTCTATTTGAGGATGATATGTTGTTGCGATTTTCTGATTCTTTGTTTGAATGGTCTTACATTTTTATCAATCTCCAATTTATGACATGCCACAGACGGATCTATTCCCGGTACTTCATCCATATCCCATGCGAAAATGTCTTTTTATTCTCGCAGCAGATTAACAGTTCTTTCTTCCTCATCCTCCTCCATCTTAGTTCCAATTTTTAGTATTTTGGGTGCTTCTTGGTCCCAACATTCACTTCCTTTGTTGGTTCTGCCGCGGTGTAACTGGCCTCAGGTTCTCGCATAGGTGTTGGTTCTTTTATCTTTTTCGCAGGTCCATTCCCTTCTTCCGAGATTTCGCCAGGTATGCCATTTCCTTCCCCTGCTTTTATCATGTAAATTCTAAATTCTTCTTCTTTCTTTGCTTCCTTCGCCATTTTCCTGCGATTCTTCCGCTTCTCTGCACGTCCTTCGTATTGTTTCACTTCAATTTGATAACATAATCTCGCTTTATCCACATCTCCTTTAATTTCACCAATCCCACTTGGCATAGGAAATTTAATGCATTGATGTAATTTCGACGCTACGGCTTTAATCGCATGTATCCATGGTCTTCCCAACAACATGTTGTATGGTGATTCCATATCCACTACATAGAATATTACTCGTGTTTCGATTTCTCCTAGTAAAATTCGCAACTCTATTTCTCCTTTTGGTTTTGTTACAGATTTGCCAAAGCCGTGAATATGATATGTTGAAGGAGACATTTCTTCATTTTTGTACCCCATTTCTTTGTATGTATGGTAGAACATTATATCCACCGAACTCCCTGTATCCACCAAAGTTCTGTTTATTGTCCATTCTTCCATAATTTATACCGTGTTCATCTTTTCTTTATGTGTGACTACTGTGATTACCAAAGGAGATGTGTGTCCCAAAATTTTCTTTTGATATTTCTGCTGCTGTAAACGTAATTTCCTGTTTTTCCCAATTTCTCAAAGGTGATGTTTTCTCAACTGCTACAATTTTCTTTCCTTCAAAGTCTCGTTTATGTATTCTCCCTCTGACGTTCTCATGGAATTCATTGATCATTGTTTTTGTAATCGATTTACACTCCGACCTTTTGGTAAACTTCTCTATCTTTATTGATTTATCCGCTTGTTTTATCATTTTCTTGATTTGAACAAAAATAACAATCTTCAATCTATTCCTTCAATCATTCCCTGTTTCTAGCGCCATTATGTAGTTGCAGTAAATCCCACACTACACCCCTCACAAGATTCCATACAATTAAATCATTTTTAAGATGAACAATTATAAGTTTTTATTGATCAAACTCTCGAAATGTTACAAGATGAACAGGAGATAAGCCAAAATATTACAATCACTCTAAACTTTCTCTCTCTTAATGACTTGCTCCACCTCGAAAAAGATCTCTCTCCTCCTTAAGCCTATTCGGCTCTTTATATAGGACATTACATGGCGGATGACAGCTAAGCTGTCCTTTATTTTCGGGTAAGCCTTGCGAAGTATCGCAAATGTACAAATGTCAAATCTCGCGACACTCCTCAATCTCGCTACACTGTCACATCTTTCTCGTGTTTTGGCTGTCGTCATCCGTTACGTCGTTTTACCTCCATCCCGCGATGTCTTCGCAGTGTGTCATTTATGGATTTCGCGAGAATCTTGGTGTTGCGATATTCTGATCCTACATCTTGCCTCTTCTCATGTCTTATCTGCGAAGAAGAGAACGTCATGAGAACTAGTCCTTTCAAAATGCCGCAGCCGTTCATTTCTTTCCTTTATTTTTCTGCCGACAAGCTTCCGTAAATCTAGTAAAATTGCTTACACGTGTCATATATTCCCCTTTTTACTGGCACATTAAATGCTAACCGGTCATCCTTTTCTTGTTTATTTAAGAAGAGATTTATCGAGAATATCTTTCTTTTCTTTTACTTCATCTTCTTCATCTCTGCATTCTTTGTGAATCCTTTATCGTCTGCAACTTTTGCTGTTGTTCATCTTGTTGTAAATCTTCTCTGCTACTGTCCTTATGGAGCCATCAAGGTTTGTAGATCATATTGCATGTGATCCATTTGAATTCTTCTACTGAGATTACTTTATTTGATTTTGTTCATCTCTGATTAACTCCTTTATTGTTTCTGTTTTAGTAAGAACATCCCTGTCACCAAATTCACAGTCCAAAATCCTAAAACATCCAAGGGTTCGCAACCAAAATCCGTTGCACACAAGAGAAAGCCTGCGAATAACAAGGTATTAAGAAATATTTACTCTTCTAATAACAATATTGTTGCCTCTGTTTCTTATTTAACTTGTGATTCGCAGGATGACAAAAATATCGATAGATCCCCCAAAAGATCTCGTCGTTCTAAAAATGTTGAAACCTCTGTTCCTTTTCCTATATTTAAGCTTACAACTCCTCCTGCGAGATCGTCGCAAGATAAATCTTCCCATACTATTAGCGAAAATGTCGCTGCTGATTTTCCTCCTATGTCTGAATTTTCCATAGATGAAGTTCCTCATGATAGTCCTATTGTGAATGAACCATTTTCTTCTCCTACTATCGATGCCTCTGCCTTTCCCACATGTATTAACCTTCATCAGATTCCATCTCCTCATGACATTCTTGCGACTAAAGATGATTCAACTCTCCCCTCTTCTGTCGTCACTTCTTCTTCATCCGAGTTTGTCCCTCTTACTAAGGAAAACTTGGAAGGAATGGACGTGGCTTTCAAAGTTTTATCGGATATTATGAATGACACCAAGAAGACCTCCGCCGATCCTATCAAGTCTAATGTCTGCGAGATTTTAAGTAAATACTTTGGTCCCGACAGAATTTCGCAAACATCTTTAGAGCAAGAAGTTAAAATCTTGAAGAACAATCTCCAAGCCATGACTGCAAAGTGTGACACTCTCCATCTTGGGAATCAAAAAATTCAAAATATCTCACTGGTTCGTGACAATCTTCGTAAGAAGAACGAAGAATTAAAAGGTACAACTCCCCTCTCCATTTTTTTTTATTTTTTTTATTTTTTTATTTTTTTAACATACAAGAATCCCTTGTTCGCCACTTAAGCTTTGAACCAGAAGCGAAAAATGGAGATATATCAGTTGGAATCTGTTGTTGAAGAAACTCGAATGGACAGAGACGTTTGGATGGAGCAATATAACCAATTAGATAACCTTCATACATATTTTGTTGATCAAATAGAAAATCTTTCTAAAGAAAATGCTGACTTAGTTCAGAAGCAGGGCTCATTAAGTAGCGAATTATCTCGTCTCTCTTACTCTTTAACTACAACTAATTTGGAGTTGGAAACTTTATCATATGAAAATGGGACTCTCTCTCAAGAAAAGCGAGGTTTGTTAAATAAGGTGGCGATTTCCTCGCAACAACTTGATGTCTGTCAAAAAATGTGTAAAGAACAAGAACGATCTCTCTGTTCACTAAGAAGTAAACTCGAAGAAGTTACTGCTGAGAGGGATAAACTTATCCAAGGTAGAATAACTTTAAGTGTAAAAACAAGCCAACTCAAGGATCAATATTCCAAGTTAGAAGAATCCCACTCTTCTCTTGCGAAGGAAAACGCCTTACTTGTTTCTAACGAAAAGAGCTTGCGATCTCGATTGAAAGGTTTAGTCGGAGATAATTTTGATAGTGCCATGAATCATTTGGAGAATAGTTCTTTGGCTTTAACCCAATATCTTATCTCTCAAAAGTAAGGTAGTCATGATATTTGACTACCTTAATCAATTTGCTTTCTTGAATTTATGGTATTTTTCTTGCGAGAAAATCTGAATTTTTTTCTACATTCTTTATTTTTGCAGAATCTGAGAAAAATCTTCATTCCTCCATTTCCACTTTGAAATATGACTATGCCAAAATTCGCAAAGAAAATGGGTTGCTCGCCGCTTCTCTTGCTCGCTCTCGCGATCGGGCAGAAAGAAGACTCGACTATCTCACTTACTCTAAAGATATAGAGAGTAGGAATCATCAGAAAGCACTCATTCGCCAATTTCACCTCAAAGCTGAAGTTCTTGTGAATGATGTCTTATTGTACAAATCTCTTGACCTTGTATCTGTCGAACCTTTGGAAGTAGATGATGATGAAATCCCTAACCCTCCTGATAGTGATTATGATTATGAAAGTGGCGAAGACTCCGCAGATGAAGAGATAATTCCACCTGATGAAGCTGTTAAGAAGAATTTAATTGAAGGAGGGTCTGGCGAAAATGCGAGAACTGGCGAAAGTGTGATAGTTGATGAAGCTAATAAAATTGTTGAAGAACATCCAGTATCTCCTTCTGATGAAAAAATCGATATTGAGAATTGAACTTCTCTTGTAATTCTACTTCTTGCATTGTTACTTCTTTATGCACTTTAATCACCTTTGAGATGTATTTTATTATTCTTCCTTCTTGTATGGAAGACAATTTTTGATGTTTAATAATTCCCATTTTGTTTATGTGAATTTTTATCATTGCGACAAGATCGCAGGACGTCCTTACATTTTCATGTGATGACCCATTGATCTTGCCTTATCATTTTTCTTGTGTGGTCTTATTTTGCCTTCCTAATTAAAGGTCTTATTTTGCCACCTCTCATTTTTGCGACAAAATCGCAGGACGTCATTACACTTTCATGTAATGACCCATTGATCCTGTCTTATCATTTCTTTAGTATTATTGCCTCAGCAGGATATTTTTCTTGCGACAATATGATAGGCCTAAATATCCTTGTGAACATAAAGCCCCATGGCATTGTCGTCTTTGCGACGAAATCGCAGGACGTCTTTACACTTGCATGCAATGACCCATTGATCTCGTCTTATCTACTCTTTTGTATTTTTGCCTCTTCAGGATTGTTGCATAAATATGACAAGCCTTGATACTCCCTTGAGTAAGAAGCCTCATGACATTTACGTCTTTTTTGACACTATCAGCTCCCTAATGGAGGGTGCCGCCCTTATCTTCCCCCTGGTTGCCCCTTCAAGGAGGCGTACTTCTGCCATACAAGGCTAGCTCCTCTCATCCTGGTCTTAACAACAACCGGTTGTTTTCGCACCTCTTATCCCTTTTGCCTATAGGGCTTATGGTTACGAGACTGCACCCTAAGTGGAGTTTTCTTCGAGCCGAGTGCAGCATAAGCCGAGACTTGCCAAGAATGGCCGAGACACTTCAAATGCTCCAGGCACCCTTGGCTCAACCGTGTACCTCGACGCCTTGGTCAAATGCTGACTCCTTAGAAGAGACCCCCGGTCGTCCAATCTAAGTCACTAGCTTAGATTGAAAATCCAGGGTACCTCGCCTGGATGGTGTTATTACCCCCAATCTCCATGACTCAGGTTCCAGGGGCGGTGTAACCTTTTCCCTGAGCCACGTTTACAGATACCCCCTTACAGGACGCACTTTAGGTACATTGCCTCTTACGAAATTTTATTCGCGAACTAGGGTGTACGCCATGAAGGTTCGTCCCATTTATATATATATATATATATATATATATATTTTATAATAGGTGCCCCTTACTATGACGCACTTTAGGTACATTGCCTCTTGCGAAATTTTATTCGCGAACTAGGGTGTACGCCATAGTAAGTTCGCCATTTATGATTATTTTACTGATTCCTCTGTATATATAAGCACTTTTGTAATTTCGCTGATGTTTGATAATTTTTCGTCGTTTTCTTGTGCGAAACATTCGCCTGTTTTTCGAGAATAAAAATGAAACATTTAATTCTTTTTGTCTCAATCAGGTACCATTCCGAAGTCTACCTCTTCACCATAATTTTTTATGGGTAATATCTCTTTAAGTATAATCTATTCCATGGTCTATCGAGTCTGCGTCCCACATCTTTACCCTCAGGGTCCATCAATCTATATGCTCCTGTTCCAACTATTTCCTTGATGATATAAGGTCCATCCCATTTTTTCGCAAGCTTTCCACCACTTTCTCGCTGATATATTGGTGTTTCTCGCAGCACCAAATCGCCTGGTTGAAATTCGCGTGTTTTAACACGTTTATTCGTGATAATCTTCGCTGGTAATTTTCCATATGGTGCAAGGCCCTTTCTCTTTTTTCTTCTAATTCATCCAATTTAGTTAAAATAATACCCGCACTAAGATTTTTCTCCCAAGCTTCTCTCTTTGTCGTTGGGATAATAACTTCTGTTGGTAGTACACCCTCAACCCCATATGTTAAACAGAAAGGTGACATTCCAGTGGCTTCTCGTCTGGTTGTGTTGTAAGCCCATACTGCATTATGTACCTGTTCGCACCATGCTTTATTGTACCCCTCTAATTTCTTCTTTAATATATCTACGATTATCTTATTTGTTGCTTCTGCCTTCCCATTTGCCTGAGGGTATAATGGAGTTGACTTTCCACACTTTATCTTAAATGCATTAAGTAACAATTCTATATTCTGTCCCTCGAACTGTTTCCCATTATCAGACACCAATTGTGCGGGAAGTCCAAATCTACATATGATATTCTCAAATATGAATGTAAAAATATCCTTGTCGCGAATGTGTTGTACTGCCTTTACTTCTGCCCATTTTGTGAAATAGTCTCAGTAGCGACAATCGGATATCTTCTTTGTCCGGACCACAGTAAAAATGGTCCCACAATATCTAAACCCCATTTTCCAAAAGGCCATACGCTTGTTGAAGAAGTTAATGGTGCTCCTGGTGCATGTATTTTCTTTCGTGCCTTTGGCAATCTTCGCAACGCCTTGATATTTGTTTCGCATCTTCATGCATATATGGCCAGTAATAGCCTTGCATTTTCGCCTTGTATGCCAAAGATCTTCCACTGCTGTGATTGCCAGCATCCCCACTATGTAACATTTTTAATACTGCTTCTCCTTCTTTTCGGGTTAAGCACCTGAATGAAGATCCATTAAAGGATCTCCGATATAGTACCCCATCCCTCATTTCATAATTTGTCGCTCGGCTTTTTAATTTGTGCGCCTCCAGCCTATTTCTTGGTGTTTCTCCTCTCATCAAATATGCATGAAGTTCGGCTCTCCAATCTTCAATGATAGGTGTTTGCTCCTCATCTTCTATGATCATAACGTCTTCCTCCCCTTCTTCTTCCTTATTAATCGACGGTGATAAAAGTGTATGTATCTTTATGCATCTCGCAGTTGGATCTGTCATCATACTTGAGATAAAAGCAAAAGCATCTGCGAGTCTATTATGTTTTCTTTATATGTGTCTCCATTTTATTTTTGGGATTTTCGCTGACAGTTCTGCAACAAGTTTCTTGTATTTCTTTAAAGATGGTTCATTTTTAGTGTATTCTCCTTTTATTTGTCGAATGACTAGCTGCGAGTCACTGGTGATTCTCACATTTTCCAACTGCATTTCTATTACGAATTTCAAAGCATGTATGACAGCTTCATATTCCGTTTCATTATTGGTGGATACAAACTCCAATCTGAAAGAAAAAGCCATTTTAGTGCCCTGCGCGAAATCAAAACAATTCCAATTCCATTACCTTCTCCATTTGATGATCCATCTACCAACACTTCCCATCTATCTGGATCTGTCAGTAGGTCCTTTGGGTTTCCATATTCTTCTTCTATATCCATCATTTCTTCCACTGCTTCATCATCTTCTAAAGGAAATTCTGCTAAAAATTCCGCGACAACTTGTGATTTTGGTGAAGATAGTACTTCGTACTTAATTTTGAAGTGTGCTATTTGTGCATTCCATCTCTCAACTCTGGCTGATCTTTTTGAATTCTTCATTACTGATTCAATAGGTACCTTTGTCAATACCTTTACTGTATGTGCTTGAAAATATATGCGAAGTTTGAACGCTGCGTAAACTAGCGTCAAAATTAACTTTTCGATTTTTGAATAATTTTTCTCTGCGGCACTGAAAGTTTTACTGATGTAATAGATTGGTTTCTCAATTCCTGCATCTGATCGCAACAACACAGCACTTAATGCGTGCGATGTCGTCGCAAGATATAATAATAATTCTTCTCCTGGTTCTGCTTTTTGCAAAATAGATATATTCATCAGATAATCTTTTATTCATTGCAGGGCTTTCTCGCATTCATCCGTCCATTTGAATTTTGTCCCCTTTTTAAGTATGTTGAAAAAGTGTTTGCATTTATCTGATGATCGCGAAACAAATCTCCCTAGTGAGGCTAAGAGTCCGTTTAATTTTTGTACATCTTTTATTGTTGCTGGGGTTGGCATGTCGCTAACTGCTTGCACCTTCGCCGGATCAACTTGTATGCCCTCTTTTGATACAATGTAGCCTAAAAACTTCCCTGACGCAACCCCAAAAGTACACTTCTCTGGATTTACTTTGATGTTAAACTGTCTCATTTGTTCAAAAATTTCTTTCAGATCTTGGACATGATCTTTTGCTTCTTTACTTTTTATTAGCATGTCATCCACATACACCTCTAGTGTCTTATGTATCCAATTCGCAAACACTTTCTCTACCATTCTTTGGTATGTTGCTCCAGCATTTCGCAAACCAAATGGCATTTTTGTATAACAATATAATCCTCTTGGGGCGAAAAAAGCAGTGTGTTCGTGATCTTCTTCAGCGAAAGGGATTTGATTATATCCTTTGTATCCATCTAAAGAAGATATTCTATCATTCCCTGCTGCCGATTCTACCAATTGTGGGATATCTGGTAACGGAAAACTATCTTTTGGGCAAGCTTTATTTAGATCAGTGAAATCTATACAAATTCTTATCCCTTTGTTCTTCTTTGGAACTACTACCATGTTTGCTATCCACTCCGGATATTTTGCTTGTCTTATAATTCCTGCATCAAGCATCTTCTGTAACTCTTCTTCTATTTGAGGATGATATGTTGTTGCGATTTTTCTGATTCTTTGTTTGAATGGCCTTACATTTTTATCAATCTCCAATTTATGACATGCCACAGACGGATCTATTCCCGGTACTTCATCCATATCCCATGCGAAAATGTTTTTATATTCTCGCAGCAGATTAACAGTTCTTTCTTCCTCATCCTCCTCCATCTTAGTTCCAATTTTTAGTATTTTGGGTGCTTCTTTGGTCCCAACATTCACATCCTTTGTTGGTTCTGTCGCGGTGTAACTGGCCTCAGGTTCTCGCATAGGTGTTGGTTCTTTTATCTTTTTTGCAGGTCGATTCCCTTCTTCCGAGATTTCGCCAGGTATGCCATTTCCTTCCTCTGCTTTTATCATGTAAATTCTAAATTCTTCTTCTTTATTTGCTTCCTTCGCCATTTTCCTGCGATTCTTCCGCTTCTCTGCACGTCCTTCGTATTGTTTCACTTCAAATTGATAACATAATCTCGCTTTATCCACATCTCCTTTAATTTCACCAATCCCACTTGGCATAGGAAATTTAATGCATTGATGTAATGTCGACGCTACGGATTTAATCGCATGTATCCATGGTCTTCCCAACAACATGTTGTATGGTGATTCCATATCCACTACATAGAATATTACTCGTGTTTCGATTTCTCCTAGTAAAATTCGCAACTCTATTTCTCCTTTTGGTTTTGTTACAGATTTGCCAAAGCCGTGAATATGATATGTTGAAGGAGACATTTCTTCATTTTTGTACCCCATTTCTTTGTATGTATGGTAGAACATTATATCCACCGAACTCCCTGTATCCACCAAAGTTATGTTTATTGTCCATTCTTCCATAATTTTTACCGTGTTCATCTTTTCTTTCTGTGTGACTACTGTGATTACCAAAGGAGATGTGTGTCCCAAATTTTCTTTTGATATTTCTGCTGTTGTAAACGTAATTTCCTGTTTTTCCCAATCTCTCAAAGGTGATGTTTTCTCAACTGCTACAATTTTCTTTCCTTCAAAGTCTCGTTTATGTATTCTCCCTCTGACGTTCTCATGGAATTCATTGATCATTGTTTTTGTAATCGATTTACACTCCGACCTTTTGGTAAACTTCTCTATCTTTATTGATTTATCCGCTTGTTTTATCATTTTCTTGATTTGAACAAAAATAACAATCTTCAATTTATATAGGACATTACATGGCGGATGACAGCTAAGCTGTCCTTTATTTTCGGGTAAGCCTTGCGAAGTATCGCAAATGTACAAATGTCAAATCTCGCGACACTCCTCAATCTCGCTACATCTTCACATCTTTCTCGTGTTTTGGCTGTCGTCATCCGTTACGTCGTTTTTACCTCCATCCCGCGATGTCTTCGCAGTGTGTCATTTATGGATTTCGCGAGAATCTTGGTGTTGCGATATTCTGATCCTACAGTACCCATATGTAGAAATTGACACTAGTAGGTGATTCATGCTTTTGAATCCATCACTAGGAGCAACCTTATCTCACAAAACTTAGAGCATTTGTTTAAGTCACACCTAGAGAGCGTACTTCTAGGAAACTTGGCAAGTAGTATCCGGTAGTCGAGCGCTTCCGTATCCAGTGAGCTTAGGAGATAATAACGGGATAGTTGAGCGTACTAATTATCCTAGGGTTGTTAGTAACAAGATAATGCGAAGAACGTGTTATATATCGATTTGGTTTATGTTTCGTGGTCGAGAATGATTCCTTAATCAAATCCATCTCATATTTGAATACAACTTTACAATTTTCAGAATTTCTACAACAAAAATCTTCTTTGCTAAGAGTATTTGCATAAAAACTTTTGCTTCACACCTCCCTTGGGACGAATCTGCTTTCATTATATTACTTGATAGTTTAAAGAGAAGTAGAAATTATTATTTGCGAGTTTGAAACCTCGTCACTACGCTAGAAAAGCAGCACCAACTATATTGCCAAAGCAACAAACCAACATGTATAGTCCCCTACTCATAGCTGCCAAAACATGATTTTCCTAGTTGAAAAGTAGCTGCAGAAAAACAGTTGACGCAGTAGGAGAGACAAGTGATACAAAGAAAGACCAGTTGGTGCAGAAGTATCTCAGTAGCACTTGGAAACATGGAAAAAATAGCTTTATCAAGACACGGTAGTTTATTTCATGTCGCAGCAGCTAATACTTTGACAAGCCTGAATCAGATGGACACAGTGGCAGTAGTTTGTGATATAATTGTTGCAGTAGGTGGTCAATTGATGCAGTAGGCGAAGTACTCACAGTTGGTGTAGTAATAGAAATAAAGCAATATGAACAACCAACCAAATAGAGCACCAGGGGATGTAGAAGTATAGCTGTAGATATACTTGTAGCAGGAAGTAAGAGTAAGAAAATTTGATATGCAACTTACTGTGAGCTGAGGTCTTGTTGTGACATATCATATGAAACTCAAAATAAATAACAAGCACATACCCTTGCACTGAAGTATTCAACTACTGCAACTTCAACAGAAACTGTACCAGCTTCCCATTCACAAACTCACATAGATGCATAGTATGGAAAAAGTATAGTTGAATCAGAGAACACCAAGCAGGCCACAGAAACAAAAAACAGTTGCACCTTATTTGCTTAACAACATGACTATCTTGCATTCTCCAATGACATGAGAAGTAATAAGAGTAAGAGCTCGAACAAATATCCATCAAATTATTGAAAGTACTATGAATGAAAAGTACTCATAGCTGTACCATTATTATATACTAAAAAAGGGATGAAAAACAGCTGAAAAGATAACTAAAACAGGCTACATCATAATTGAATGTAGACTCATCAAGGAGAACATCAACCTGTACTTAATATAACTCCCCATTTCCAATCCCATAACATCATCTTCAGTTTCATCATTGAACTTGCAAGCCGACTCACTCACAAAAAGAGGACTGTACCAAAGCCAGTACCAGTGGGATGAACTGATAATAAGCTAATTAAGCACGTATAGTGCTGCAAACTTTCATTTCATACACACATCACTACACACCTGTGATTTAAGAGGAGATTTTCCTCACTTTCAAGTGGAACAACTTTAAGCTTCTCTCTTATCTAGACAAGGTGTAGAGGATATAGACATGCTCAGACTTAAAAGCGCCGGGTATCAGCACAAGTAGGACTTGATTAAAAAACAATGAAAATGCGGGGGTCTAACAACCACACCAAACAATTCGTTTGGCAATCTGGGAGGACTTACTCCAATATACTTTCTAGAGAATCAACAAGACAATCAGACTCAATCTAGAGTAAAGTATATCAAAGATTTTAATATCTCTAACTCTTAATTCAATCTGCAATCAACAAATAGAAATCTGCGAGCCCGATTGAATATAAGAGGAGTAACTTGAACGGTACCAAAGACCAATGTTCAAGTGTGAATCAATTTACATCAACAACCAAAGGTTGGATATTCTAATTGATTGATCTTAACGCACAACCTGTGATATTTCAATTATAAAACAAAATTTAATGCGGAAAAGAAATAACACAGACACCAGAATTTTGTTAACGAGGAAAAAACGCAAATGCAGAAAACCCCGGGACCTAGTCCAGTTTGAACACCACATTATATTAAGCCACTACAGACACTAGCCTACTACAAACTAACTTCGGTCTGGACTGTAGTTGAACCCCAATCAATCTCACACTGATTCAAGGTACAGTTCCGTTCCTTATGTCTTTGATCCCAGCAGGATGCTACGCACTTGATTCCCTTAGTTGATCACACCCACAACCAAGAGTTGCTACGAACCAAAGTCGAAGACTTGATAAATAAATCTTTCTCACACAGAAAAGTCTATAGATTGAATAAATCTGTCTCCCACAGAAATACCCAAGAGTTTTTGTTCCGTCTTTTGATAAATCAAGGTGAACAGGAACCAATTGATAAACCGGACTTATATTCCCGAAGAACAACCTAGTATTATCAATCACCTCACAATAAACTTAATCGACTAGCGAAACAAGATATTGTGGAATCACAAACGATGAGACGAAGATGTTTGTGATTACTTTTATCTTGCCTATCGGAGAAATTAATCTCGAGTCAATTATTTCAATTGTACTCAATATGATAGAATCGGTCAAGATCAGAACACGCAACTACAAAGAAAATAGTTGGATCTGGCTTCACAATCCCAATGAAGTCTTTGAAGTCGTTAACCTACAGGGTCTCAAAGAAACCTAAGGTTAAAGGAGAATCGACTCTAGTTCATGCAACTAGTAACACACAAGAGGTGTGGGGATTAGGTTTCCCAGTTGCTAGAGTTCTCCTTTATATTTTTTTCAAATCAGGGTTTGCAATCCAAGTTATCTTGGTAACAAAGCATTCAATATTCACCGTTAGATGAAAAACCTGATTCAACCAAGCTAATATCTTTCAATCGTTAGATCGAACTTAGCTTGTTACACACAAATGAAATGTACCCTCATTTAGGTTTATGTAACCGTACCCAAACGTGTACACCATGTTGGCTCACAAATAGTTAACCGAGGTTAGCCATATGATTACTCTCTTATCAACCTTATTCATCTTAACCATAACTAGTTCAAATGACTCAAATGAAACTAGTTAAAGAGTCTTTCAATGCTATATTCTCATAGAAGTACACAAGAACACAATTGAAGCAAAATCGGTTTGATTCACTCGAATCAATCATGAACATTGTAGCCATGGTTTGCAAAGATTGCATTCCTTATTATATAAATGTTTATGTTCATGTACATAACCGATTTTAGAACTTTAACCTTCAAGTATGCAAACGGGTACGCATACTTGAAATACCCGGACCAAGATTGGGTTTCACCAGTACGCAAACGGGTACGCGAACTTTCAATCCCAACAGAAATTCTCGGACATGAACTTGTATGCCAGTACGCAAACGGGTACGCGTACTTAGGTTCCCGGATTTCTCAAACCAACAGGTACGCAAACGGGTGTGCATACTATAGTTCCCGGACATGGATTACATTTGTGCAAGAGTGCACAACATGACATATCCAATAATGGTTAAGTGTTCTAAACTCTTATTTCAATCATTGAAACTTTCTTAGAGGATGACAATAGACGTTTTCGCACACTATTAGCATCAAAGCAATTTTCAAGATATTGAAATAATCACAACGAAACATTCCAAGACTACACCAAATGATTGTATCACACAAACCATGTAAGATGTTACTTGGCAATTTTCACATGATATAAGATGAACTTGGTCGAAGCGAATGCTTTCCAATACATATTTCTCGAAATATGTAAGCAAGATAAACTCAGCTCGAAATCTCAAATGTGTATATAGAAAACTATATCGTAATACGACTTATGTCTCAATATAGGAGATATAGTAGAAATAGACTTTCCAAGTGATAGATGAGTTTCAGTCTCCACATACCTTTTGTCGATGAAGTTCCACAAGCTCCCCTTAGTAGTTCTTCGTCTTCAAATGATGAATGCCGTGAAGTCTAAGCTCAACTACACAATCTATGTCCTAGTCCGAGACATCTATAAATAGGCTAAAAATCAAGACTTATAGTTTTGATCACTATCATTGACAAACATGCTTGAGATAGCAACGCATGCGAGTTCGACCGAGAAGTGTTATAACAAACTAGATGCCACAATTCTAGTTATGATGAAAAAGCTTTTGAAGACGGCATTGTCTGTTGTTGAGCTAGTGATGAGAAGCTGAACACATGAGGTTAAACTAAAGTAATCTAAAGATAGCAATGGAGATTATACCAGCAGAGACTCAAATGCGAGTTGATGAGGTAAGAGATTGCAATCCGTACACCAACAAGAAATTGAAACAACCAAGAGCTCAAACCCTAACACTGAATTTTAGCTTCAAAATACATGCTTAATCCTCTTGACGACGCTGCAATACTAGCATCAGTATCAAATTCAACTTCACACTAAGAACCATCAGTAATCACAACTCTATACTAGCTCCATGAAAACTTCAAAT
Source organism: Papaver armeniacum (assembly GCA_023531295.1). Taxonomy (NCBI): domain Eukaryota; kingdom Viridiplantae; phylum Streptophyta; class Magnoliopsida; order Ranunculales; family Papaveraceae; genus Papaver; species Papaver armeniacum. Next base: position 724,110 of record JAJJWW010009358.1, on the reverse strand, counting down.
TAAACTCTATAAGCAGCAAGAATAAGATAAAGAGAACTCAAACCTTTTTAGTCATCAAAACTCCAATACGAAATTCAACTCAAAAATATCATTATAAACACAAGATTCTTCAACACCTTGTTGATGACTGTCTGGAAATAATAATTGGGACCAACAACTTCTCAATCTTCTGTTGAATCCAATCAGTGGAATGACTTTAAGTTTTCGCCCTAACTAGACCTTGGTGTAGCGGACTAGAACATGCTCAGACCCTCTCGGCATCAAGGAATAAGAACAACAGTTCTTGATTAAGAAATTAGATGCAAAAAATAAGCTAATTATGATGTATAAGGCGGTTGAAGATGAAAATGGATTTAGTTGAGCCAGTGATGTAGAAATTGAACATATGAGTTTAAATTAAAAGTAATCTAAACATACAAATGGGAGATTACCAACAGAGACTTGAATTGAACCAGTTGAGGTAAATGAATCTAGCTTCGAATGAAAACAATAACCAAAAGCATCAAGAGCTCAAGTAATTCAACCAAATTTCAAATCCAAAAAACATACTTAATCCTGTTTGTTGACGTAGCAGGGGTATCAAACCAAATCAAAACCCTAATTCCTACCAGAAAACACCATTAATGGAGGTCGATGAAAAAAATTACCTACTGATGTTGTCTACATTGAATTGAATGTCTACATTATATTGAGACGGTTTGAATCAATGATTTGATTAAGAGAAAAGATAAATGTTTACAGGACAGGGATGACAATATAAACTCAGACTCGATCTCTCATTCTCTCTTTACATTCCTCACATGTTTTGCACACACTGGCCAACACTCTCACACACGTGCCAGACATACACTCACAGTACTCTATGTTATTATTCTTTTTGAAAATAATATAGACTAAACCGAAACCAAACTCACAAGAGTCGACTAATCTTTTGATTCGGGCTCGTTTGAGATCAAATCCATATGAGATGTCTCAACAACGGTTGAATCAGTTGGATTTGTTTTCTCTCGTCATGTTACAACATTAAAGTTAAGAGCATTATAAGCTTTAACATTGTAGAAAGTTAAACTAGGAATTAGAAAAGCTAGTGTCGATTCATCTCAAAAAACTGTTGAAGTAGAATTCCTTCCTATCTTATCCAAGATGTTTGCTACCTTGTTTGCCTTTCTATCAACAAACTGAAAACCCAAATAAGAAAGAATTGTGTCTGCCAAACTTCTAACTTCATCTAAGATCGCCTTGCACTGCCACTAAACTGAACTGTTTTTGCCTTATAAATATAGAATAGCAGATAAGTTGTCTCCCTTTATGGCCAGATTTGTAATGTTTCTTTCCTTGGCCTAATTTAGTGCCTGCAGTAAGGTAACTGCTTCCGCTTCTTCTGTTGATGCACATCTGAAGCTTCCCATTTATGCTCCTCCAAAAGTTCTTGTCCAGTTGTGCAAAACAAAACCAAAGCCTGCATTAGTAATTGCAGATATCCATGAGGCATCATAATTTATTTTAAATTTATTTGCAGTAGGCAGTTTCCATAGAGTCTCATTGTTGAATGTTATAGCTACTGTTTGTTATGATTGAGGGCTTAGGTTTTGTATGCCAGTATTCAAAGTGATGTGTAATAGCTATTGCTAATTGTGCATGAGATCTATATTTTCCTTCAAAAATTCTAAGACACCTCTCTTTCCATGTGAACCAACATTTGGTAGATGCCAGAGCCATAGATATTTAGTTCTCTTTTCCATTTCTCAATTCATTGTAATGTGCAAGAAAAGAATTATTATTAGCTTAGTTAGAGTTTAGAGATACTCCATGCACTGCCATTGGAGGCAGATTCCAGACTTCCTTGGCACAAGCACAATCAAAAAACAAATGTTGAGTAGATTCAATGTGGGTTTGACAAAGAACACATTCTGTATCCACATTTAAAACAGATACCATGCCAATTTCTCTTTGTTAGGTATAACATCATGTAAACATTTCCAGACAAAAAATTTCACTCTTTGTGATGCATCTATTCTCCATAAAGTTCTCCAAAATTTTCTTGTTGTTTTAGAACCAGAAGAAGAGGGATTTAAAAGTTTTGCATAGAGAGACTTCACTGAGCATTCTTCATTTCTGGTCAAAGACCACCTTAGTTGATTTTTTTTAAGTTTCCCTTCATTTGTTGTGTACAATATGATGTTCATGATTCCAGAGATAATAGAATTGTTAAAAAGAGCATGTAAAGTAGGGCTGTCAATGGGTCGGGTCCTCCCGGGTATCACCAAACCCAGACCGGACCCTACTTATAAAAGTCGGATCCGGTTCTTAACGGTTTCGGGTCCGGTTCCTAAATTTGTGGACCCAGATTCAGATCCGTTAAAAGTCCCGGGTACCTGTTTGGTATTAAAAAAACTATAAAAAAAATATTAAAAACTTAATTTATTTTCCTTTTTAACTTGAATCTAAATTATTTTTATAAAAAATTATTATTATTTATTTATTAATGTACTGAATAAAGATTAAATGTAAGAAAAGAATGAAGAATGAAAAAAAAAAATCAAAGCCAAAACTAGCAAAATACTTATAATTTTGCTAAAAAATGAATAAAAGGATGAGTAACCGGGTACCCGATACCCGTGGGTACCCAACGAGTATTACCCGCTTGGACCCGTTAACATTCGGGTCAAATCGGGTACTTACCCGTAGGGTCGTAAGTTGTTAATAGGTCCAACTTTAGGACCCAGAACCGAACCCGAATCTACCGGGTCCGGTTCTGGTAATGGGTACCAATTGACATCCCTAATGTAAAGTAACTTGGTTCCACTTATTTGTGTTAGAATCAATCAATTATGACACAAGTGTTATAGTATTGTTTGAAACAACATTTGTTTCAGCAAGAGTCGTCTCCCTTCCTGGTATCCATCTGTCATTCCAAATTTTAATTGATTTTCCATCACATACCTCCCATATACTATATTTCTTTATTTGTTCTATTCCTTTAAGAATGCACTTCCATATCCATAAGGATCTGGACTTTTTCTTGGAATGTAAGGCTCCAGACTTTTTAAAATATTTCCCTTTTAAGATTTTTCAGATCTGCTCACCAGTCTCCGTGCAATCCTACTTATCATGGCTAAGTTTACCTTGTTAGTTTCTTTAAAACCTAGGACACCTTGAGCTATTGGTTTACATAAGAAATCAAAAGCCTTAATGTAAACCCCTTTGGAGTTAGAGTGTTTTCCCCGCCAAAAGTCATGTTGTATTGCGTTAATTCTACCTGTTATTTTCTTTGGGAGGATAAAGAAGCTCATACTAAAGACTGGTATTCCAGAGAGAACAGATTTATTTAACACTATTTTGCTAGGTTGAGAGAGAGTTTTTCCTATCCATCCTTTAATTCTTTGTTACATTTTTTCAGTTATGTTATCAAATGCTTTTAGTTTAGATTTGTCTATGAATAAGGGAACACCTAGATGAGAATCTTTTATATCAATTATTTTTTATCTTTATAATTCCAAATATGATTCATTTGTGCTTATGATGAACCTTTTTGCTAAAGAAAAGACCAGATTTCGAAAAATTTATGACTTGGCCTGATGCTAAGTGTTGATGGTGGATTTTCGTTTAAGGTTAAATTTGTAAAAAACCATAAAAAATCATGCGCTGACATCTTGTAAAAGATAAAGCCATTTATAAGTGTTGGATACTCCTCACTTAATTCACCAAGAATGGAGCATGTAGCAACAATCCCATTCTCGTGAATACATGAAATTCCTCCAGGTTGGAGCATGTGGCAACAATCCCTTCTGTGAATTTCATATCGGCCTTTGTATTTCCAGTACTCATTATCGGTGTGGCATGACGACTGAGTGTTACTCTTACAGAATAACGCGAACCTCCAAGCACTATAATGAAACCATGTACGAAATACCCGTTCAGGCTGATTCTCGGTGTGTTATACTAGCACGAGCCCTCTCGGTGTGTTATACTAGCCCGATTGAGCCCCTCTCGGTGTGTTATACTAGCCCGATTGAGCATCCGGACTGACCTTATCAGTCCGGATATGATCTGATCGCAGTCATCCAACTCCATAAGCATGATTGGATGACCCCAGATCAATTCCATCATCCCCAAGCAGGTATGGAATACCCACGGCCGACCCCGCATGGTCGGCCATTGGCCTTTGCTTGCCAAAAGACGTTCATACCAAGCATTATGGACGGAAAACCCTAAATAAGGGTTTGCGGCATATTACATGTGTCGCAAAACAATCTCAACCATCCATCTTCGCATGTATAGATGGAGGGTGTAGATGTAGATTCAAAGGGCCCAGAGCATGTCAACACGATCACCGTGGGCCCGCCTACACACTTGACCAATAGGTCAAGACCAACAATGTTTGGCCGTGACAAAATCATCACCCAAACAAGGAGTGGCGCACGGCTTTTGAAAGCCAAAATTAGGGTTTCAAATCATCACGTGCGTCCATCTTCTCCGGCACGAATGGAGGGTCACAGATTAGATTAAGCAAGGGCCGGTCATACCAGCATGACCACCGTGGGCTCATCTACCTCCTCATGCGATCGGCCAAGGCATCCCATGCCCGGCTAATCCAAAACGCCCGCCCAAACATGCGTGGTTACACTTCCCAAATTGCAAACTGATTTCGACCACTCAACTTCACCGGATGATTTAAATGGCTTAGATCACGTTTTCATGGGATAGTCAAGTATAGATGTGAACACCAGCCTACCACCTACACGCTGGTATGATCGACTAAGACCGGCCAAGATGGGTCGTCTTGAAACGCGTGCAGGAATGTCATGCGATCTCCAACTCCTTTGCGGCAAGGATTTCTGTCGCAAACCGATTTCAACCACTCCTCTTTGCCGGTCAAATTGAGTGGCCTAGATCGCACCTTCATGGGACAGTAAGACATGGACGTGTACACCAGCATGCCATCTACATACACGTCCGGTCGGTCCTCTCCAAAATTCTTCCATTACTTGGTTTCGACCAAGCTGAAGAGTCATGCTTGCGCTCCTATTCAAAAACCCTAATATTCATTAACGGTCGCAGATGAGTGTCTCAAAGATCATCTCATCCGTCCAACTTCACCAGCTTGGTTATACAACCCTGGTCAGGAGTTATTTGGTTAGTGAGGCGTCATTACCCATCACTTTACCATACCATAATGCGGTACCTGCATAAAATACACATGATACTTCACAAGTATCGACTTTCTGAATAACACAGTTATTCAATTCAGCATTACATGCTATCTTTCGTGGATCCACGATCCACACATTCCAGACATCAATCATGTCACAAACGGGGGGGATACATACGGGGTATTGGTCTGGCGGTTTACGGCGTGCGGCGTGCAACGCGCCATCACAAGAACGTGTCGGGAAGTCATGGACGGTTAGAGATGAACAGGAGAAGTGGGCAAGACTGGTCGACGCACAACTCCACTACTCCATCACTCCACTTCCTCCACTTTCCACGAGAGACGTGAATGAGGCTCAATGACTTGTATAAATAGGTTCTCCGCCCTATTTCAAACAACACAAGTTCAGACGAGACAAAAAAACCAAGTGTTAATACAAATCGTATTCAAACACCCAGAACCTGCTTGCATCAACCGTGAGCTTGCTCATCTTTCTGTTACAAGTCATAAGCAAGCCAACACCTTCACAATCTCAACACCTTCTTCGCTTCCCTCCCTAAGATCAACCCCATCTCCTTCACTTTGTGACCGAAACAAGTCTGGAACGGCCATTTCTTGGTTTAGGCCGAACTTGCACGTGAGATTGATCTCTCGAATCTACAAGCACTCACCGCGCAGTGCATTTGTTTAAAGGTTTAAATTCATTCCTCATCCACATCCCAAATTACCAAATTCTGCAGGAGTAGTTTTCACCCATAAACAATTGGCGACCACATAGTGGGAGATTGATCTATCGGTTGCAAAAATTGAATTCTCAATCCTTCAGTTTTCATCCCGCGATGCATCCTCACTCGGAGACCACAGGCGGTTCAGATATCATGGGAAGCATAGGCTGGAATGTTGGAGGATGTCTTGGCAAATCAAGCCGGTATCACCGGAAGGCGAGCGAGACATTTCGCCTTTTGAATGATATAACGAAGACAATTACGAGGAGGGTCGATAGGCATCGACTCGAGAAAGTGCAAGAAACGTTGAATCCTTAGTCGAGTCACACCTTTACAAGTGGAGAAGCAAAGAGAGCACGCGATCGAAAACGAATCAAGAAAGATGGACAACATGGTCCAGGACGGGGAAAAGACTTGTCCGGAGTACTACAATGTCTCGGATAAAGAAAGGGAGCACTGCAGCCTATGGAGCCCTGCTAGAGGATTTATATCTCAAAACTCTTCTGAAGCCCTAAGACTCTGTCCAATCCGCGTCGACTTTTCAACCGATCAAGAAACGCTTGAGGAAGGAGAAATCAATCGGAAATACCCGAATACGAGAGGATGGGAGCGTTCAATCCGATCACTCGGCGCAGTGACATCACGACACCTTCCACATCCCTTTACCTAGGCAAGCGATCCGCAGATATGATGACACTCGCAAATCTTCCAACTTCATCTCCTGTTCCACATCAAAGACACGGAGAGACGTTACAACGCCCGCTGACGCAGGAAAAGTCAGACACAACGTACTTACATTTCCCCTTCCCGATGAAGAAGATTCTCGAGCTACTGGAGGCGTGGGTACGAAATGGAGAAGTGGGGCTACCCCTGTATGGCGTCCGCCCACCGATCAAGAAGTAATGGACCCGAGGTCTTGTCATTACCACCGGTTCCTTCATCACCCCACCGGTGAATGCAACGCTTTGAAGCGCATTGTTCGGAGAAGCTTGGTCCGGATCGATAACTCGAGAAATTGGTGCGGAGGATTTTCTTAGAAAGGCAACTCCGGTTCGATACAAGTGAGGCTTCGAAAGCAAGTAAGTTTTACTCAACAATTTTACAAGAAAGATAGTTTGGAATCCACCGGGGACTTGACATCCCGCACGTGGAGAAAGAGGCTCAGTGATCAACGCCATGTTTGTTTCCATCCGTACCTCCCTTTTGCATAACGTTTACAATTTCATGTGATATGTGCAATCATTCATGACCAAGATTCAAATTTCATTTAACATAATCTCTTTCAAAAAGGTTGTTCACAAAACTATCTCAAAATAAGCCAATCCAATCACCTATCAATCCAAAACCGGAGATCAAAGAAAATCCTCACTATCACTCAAAAAGAAAAAAACATCTAAAAGAAGAGACAAGTATATAGCATGAATACTTCAAGGAAAGTCCTTCAAAGAACAACTCGTCCTTACGGGCGAGAGAGACTTTCATCCTTTGAAGCACACTGCTTGGCTCCAGTTCCTTAGACAACTTCTCAACCTCTTCTTCCTGCGAGCAACACAAACCGCGAAGGGACTTCATCCTGTAATTTACTGAACTCCACGAATCTCGGAGAAACCTTTGAAGAACCAAGGGGCATTGAAACCCTACTGCGCAAACACGTCCCGATGGCACCTCCAATCTTCAATCATCTCCTCAGAAACTGTTCGACCAGTCGTGACGCTCATCCCCTGGATAGAAACTAAAGCTTCTTGGACGCGGTTGACCAACGCAAGACGACTTTTGAGTTTCGTGGTGGTAGCAATGTGACCGTGCTTCTCCCATATCGCTGTGTACAACTCTTTGAACTGAACCGGCACGCTGAATCCACCGACCAACACATGACCTGGATAAGGGACAGTAAAAGGAGGATCGAACAAAGCCCCAGGTTGCATCACCGGCAATTCACCAACCGCAGGAGCCTTGTCAGTTGCAGGAGGCCTTTCAGAAGGAGTCGCCACAATAGCCATATTGACTGGAACCTGTTCAGGATGGATCTCAATAGGAGCCGCCTCAACTATAACAGGCACTGCCTCTCTTACATTCCTTCCGGTATCTATTTCGCTCTGGGTGCTAATTTCCATCACGACCCCGTCAGCAAGATCACTAAGGGGAGCACCTCGTCCAACTGAGCTTGCATCATCCCTGTCATGGTATGGAAAAGAAGTGGTTTCCCCAGACTTCTCAGTGTAAAGATCAGGTATTACCAGACTCCTGAAGATCAGTGCCGCCAGACTTCTCAGCATGAAGATCAGTTTCTCCAGACTTATCAGCATGAAGATCAGTTTCTCCAGACTTCTCAGCATGAAGATCAGTTTCTCCAGACTTATCAGCATGAAGATCAGTTTCTCCAGACTTCTCAGCATGAAGATCAGTACCGCCAGCCTTCTCATTTTGAATGCGCGCCAACCTGGTGAAGACATTCTCTTTCGAAATTCCCTGATTTCAAGCAAGGATCGTTTTAAAAAAATTTACACATTGGAGAGATGAAAGAACCGATGGGAGGAGATTTAAATACCTGCATATTGGAGGAATTAAGGATTACCGGACCGCATGCTTGCCTCTTAGATCTCCCTCCTACTTGGGGACTGCAACCCTCAGCTCTGGTCCGTTTGGCTGGAAGTGGCTTCAACCGGAAATGCTTCGTCAAGACGTCAGAAGATGGCTCACTACGGGAATCTGTCACAACACTCTCCAGAAAATTTACTGGAAAACCAACGGTTGTCTCCCCCAAAATTCCTTATACTTATCGGTTGTCACCGGGTTTCTCCCAATAGGCCGAAAGGAAGGCTCACCCGTTCTACAAACATGCTAGCGTTAAGAATATTCGGGAGAGATTCTTTCGGAACCCTTGGTGAACGAATGAATGGGACACCCCGATCAAATCCCATTTGGCGAGCAAGCCACTGTCAATATTGTACGGAGTCACAGAAAATTCTCCGTTAAATAGAGATGGAACATATCCTGGAATGCAGCTGCGCAGGTAAATGAGTTCTCCAGATTTCATAGTTTCGACATCGGTACACAACACAGCATCAGGACCGTCAGAAGCGATAACAAAGGTCTTTGGCTGAACAATGGAAGAGTGGACCGGCCCCCATGGACGGAAATCTACAGAAGACACATTGTCAAATACGTCCACAAGTTTCGCACCACCTGCAGGACGCCTTTTATTCCAACGGAGTATTCTCGAGCCACCATATAAGCTATTGAGCGAATTTCCGGGAGCGGGAGCGTAACTTTTGAAGTGTTCCCATAAGAGCGCCTCAAGAAGAAAAGCGAAGTGAATGTGCGACTCCACCTTCTTGTACCCGTTAGAAGCATGCATGTCCATTGCTAAAGCATCCAAGTGAGAATACAAAGATCCAAGGAACAATGAGCCCAGAGGAAGAACTTCACCCTTCGCCAGCCTTATAGCAATCTTAACAAGGTCACTTCTAATGGTCTTCTTTCCAGAACCATCGTCGAATATATCCCTGGATAGCCATAAAGACAGGAACGCAATCACACTGAGCTCGTTTTCCAACTCTTGGTCCGGCTCTGGGTCCGCAGGAGACCACTCCGACACCCACCAGGTGTAAAAGCATCTCGCATCCTTTTTCTCTTCCTTGTCCAGACTGTCGAATAGTTACTTTTCTCCGTATCAGAGAGCTCGTAAGAAAGACTTCCAGCAACAGGCAAGTTCATTAATGCAGCTACACTCTCCAGAGTAATAGTCATTTCTCCCCATCTAGATATGGCTGTATGAGTAGAAATACGCCACCGAGAAATGAAGGTGATCAAACCCGCGATGTCTTTCCTAATTTCGAGAGTAGCGGATGCCATGACCGCATTGAGGATCTGCGCTTTGGTCAAATTTTCCTTAATGCCCTTATTACTCAACATGCGTCTCATCCATCCTTCATAAGAACCCAGTGGAGCATGGCAAGTCTTGAAGTCAATAGGAGAAGGCGGATATTCGTTTCTCTGGAGACAAAATCTCACCACAAGTGCTGAAGAAGAGAATGGATCAGTTCCCGTATTTTCTGAATCGGAAAGCAAGACTATCTTATGAGAAGGATGTATCCTAATGCTTGAGAAAGGCGAGGTGAACAACTCATCATCAATGTTCGGCATATCTTTGAAGTTGTCAACACCTCCTGACTTGGCACCAACATTATCTTCAGAAGACATCTCAACAGGGATTCTTTTCTTCCACAATGAAATAAAAGACAGGAGTTAGAACTTGTATGAAAAGCACATGGGAGATGTAGTCACACGACAAGATACAACTCACGTCGGAGCACACAAAACCGGCCCAAACACTGGCTTAAGTCAGGCACAAGTTTCAGTCTGGTATTGATTACAAGTCAGGTGCAAAGTTTCAGTCTGGTACAAGTTTCAATCTGGTATTGATTTCAAGTCAGGTGCAAAGTTTCAGTCTGGTACAAGTTTCAGTCTGGTATTGATTTCAGTCTGGTACAAGTTTCAGTCTGGTATTGATTTCAAGTCAGGTACAAGTTTCAGTCCGGTACAACTTTCGATCTGGTATTGTTTTCAAGTCCTAGTACAAGTTTCAAGTTCGGTGAAAATTTCAGTCAAGCATATATGAGTAAGACCCACGTTCCGGCATACACGGCGGGCCCACGTTCATTCTCACGCATCATAACACGATTTTCTTTATTCATGGGAATCGTGTATGCGAGATTTCAAGCCAAGGTTTTTCCTTTTCAATATACAACCTAAAAGCTAGGTTTTGCATGTAATGCTGGAGAGACTAAGCATATGCACATCTTACCAAAGGTGTTTACCTAACAAACTAGGGTTTTATCTTTATAATTCCAAATATGATTCATTTGTGCTTATGATGAACCTTTTTGCTAAAGAAAAGACCAGATTTCGAAAAATTTATGACTTGGCCTGATGCTAAGTGTTGATGGTGGATTTTCGTTTAAGGTTAAATTTGTAAAAAACCATAAAAAAATCATGCGCTGACATCTTGTAAAAGATAAAGCCATTTATAAGTGTTGGATACTCCCTCACTTAATTCACCAAGAATGGAGCATGTAGCAACAATCCCATTACGTGAATACATGAAATTCCTCCGAGGTTGGAGCATGTGGCAACAATCCCTTCCTGTGAATTTCATATCGGCCTTGTATTTCCAGTACTCATTATCGGTGTGGCATGACGACGAGTGTTACTCTTACGAGAATAACGCGAACCTCCAAGCACTATAATGAAACCATGTACGAAATACCCGTACAAAAGGCCGATTCTCGGTGTGTTATACTAGCCCGAGCCCTCTCGGTGTGTTATACTAGCCCGATTGAGCCCCTCTCGGTGTGTTATACTAGCCCGATTGAGCATCCTGATTGACCGTATCGGTCCGGATATGATCTGATCGCAGTCATCCAACTCCATAAGCATGATTGGATGACCCCAGATCAATTCCATCATCCCCAAGCAGGTATGGAATACCCACGGCCGACCCCGCATGGTCGGTCATTGGCCTTTGCTTGCCAAAAGACGTTCGTACCAAGCATTATGGACGGAAAACCCTAAATAAGGGTTTGCGGCATATTACATGTGTCGCAAAACAATCTCAACCATCCATCTTCGCATGTATAGATGGAGGATGTAGATGTCAAAGGGCCCCGAGAGCATGTCAACACGATCACCGTGGGCCCGCCACACTTTGACCAATCGGTCAAGACCAACAATGTTTGGCCGTGACAAAATCATCACCCAAACAAGGAGTGGCGCACGGCTTTTGAAAGCCAAAATTAGGGTTTCAAATCATCACGTGCGTCCATCTTCTCCGGCACGAATGGAGGGCCACAGATTAGATTAAGCAAGGGCCGGTCATACCAGCATGACCACCGTGGGCTCATATACCTCCTCATGCGATCGGCCAAGGCATCCCATGCCCGGCTAATCCAAAACGCCCGCCCAAACATGAGTGGTTACACTTCCCAAATTGCAAACTGATCTCGACCACTCAACTTCACCGGATGATTTAAATGGCTTAGATCACGTTTTCATGGGATAGTCAAGTATAGATGTGAACACCAGCCTACCACCTACACGCTGGTATGATCGACCAAGACCGACCAAGATGGGTCGTCTTGAAACGCGTGCAGGAATGTCATGCGATCTCCAACTCCTTTGCGGCAAGGATTTCTGCCGCAAACCGATTTCAACCACTCCTCTTTGCCGGTCAAATTGAGTGGCCTAGATCGCACCTTCATGGGACAGTAAGACATGGACGTGTACACCAGCATGCCATCTACATACACGTCCGGTCGGTCCTCTCCAAAATTCTTCCATTACTTGGTTTCGACCAAGTCAAGAGTCATGCTTGCGCTCCTCTTCAAAAACCCTGATATTCATTAACGGTCGCAGATGAGTGTCTCAAAGATCATCTCATCCGTCCAACTTCACCGACTTGGTTATACAACCACGGTCGGGAGTTATTTGGTTAGTGAGGCGTCATTACCCATCACTTTACCACACCATAATGCGGTACTCGCATAAAATACACATGATACTTCACAAGTATCGACTTTACGAATAACACGGTTATTCAATTCAGCATTACATGCTATCTTTCGTGGATCCACGATCCACATATTCCGACATCAATCATGTCATAAATCGGGGATACATACTTGGGGTATTGGTGCGGCGGTTTACGGCGTGCGGCGTGCAACAACGCGCATCACAAGAACGTGTCGGGGAAGTCATGGACGGTTAGAGATGAACAGGAGAAGTGGGCAAGACTGGTCGACGCACAACTCCACTATTCCATCACTCCACTTCCTCCACTTCCCACGAGAGACGTGAATGAGGCTCAATGACTTGTATAAATAGGTTCTCCGCCCTATTTCAAACAACACAAGTTCGGATTTACGAAAAAAAACCAAGTGTTAATACAAATCGTATTCAAACACCCGAGCCTGCTTGCATCAACCGTGAGCTTGCTCATCTTTCATTACAAGTCATAAGCAAGCCAACACCTTTACAATCTCAACACCTTCTTCGCTTCCCTCCCTAAGATCAACCCCATCTCCTTCACTTTGTGACCGAAACAAGTCTGGAACGGCCATTTCTTGGTTTAGGTCGGACTTGCACAGATTGATCTCTCGAATCTACAAGCACTCACCGCGCAGTGCATTTGTTTAAAGGTTTAAATTCATTCCTCATCCACATCCCAAATTACCAAATTCTGCAGGAGTAGTTTTCACCCATAAACACTAAGCTAAACAGATTTAGAGCATCTAATAGATTTTTACTACTTTCTAAGTCAGCTTTAGTAAAAAGAAGCAGATCATTGTCGAAAAAAAAGATGATAAATAGGCGTAGCATTCTTAGTCAACTTAATGCCTTGGATTTTCTTTTTATCTTCTAAATGGATTAGAAGTCTTGAAAAGACTTCCATACATAAAATGAACAGATAAGGGGATAAACGATCCCCTTATCTGATTCCCCTTGAAGGTTTGAATTCTTCACAGGGATGGCTGTTAAGCAAAACAACAATAGAAAAAGATGAAATGAACTGGAAAATCGGGTCACACCATTCCTTACTATATCCAAAAGCTTGTAAAGTTTTGATTAGGAAATTCCAATTTACCTTGTCGAAGCTTTCAACGTGTCAATTATAGCTCCCATATGTCATGTTTTCTTTTTGCTTTTTTTCATCGTATGCACTATCTCATGAGAAACTATAATGTTATCTGAAATCTGTCTTGAAGACAAAAAAAGCGGATTGCAAGAGAGATATAATGTTTTCCAGTGATTTCTTAAACCTGTTTGCCATTAATGTTGCTATTACTTTGTAAGGTGTATTATAGAGACCAATAGGTCTGAAATCAGCTGGTGTTTAGGGGTTTTTTATTTTGGGAATTAAAAAGAGAAAGGTTTTGTTAAGGTCTCTCTTCAATATTTTTGATTTGAAGAAGTCTTGAATTGCATCTACCAACTGATTCCCCACTATACCCAAGTTTAAAAAAAAAAAAAACTAATAAGGAAGCCATCAGGCCCCGGTGCCTTATTAGATTTAAGACTCTTTACAACCTCCCATATTTCATCAACCAAGGGAATTTTTATTAATGCTGAATTCTCCTCCTGAGTTATTTGAGATGGAATGTTTGAAAAGATAATTTCATTTATACTTGATAGAGGCTAAACTGAAATGTCCTTGGATGAAATCATCTCATTTTTTCTATCGAAAATGATATATTGACCGGAAGAATGCATTGTGTACTGTGCCGTGTTTAAAAAAATGATGGGCCCGCTAGTGAGCTCCAAGGGCTTCACTTTCTATGTGAGAGAAGGAAGAACCCATGGTGCATTATCCCGTTCAGTATGGACTCGTTGTTTTTCTATTGCAAAACTTATACACATGTACAAGCCTTATTGGTTTACCGGTTTTCTTTTATATTTTAAGTCTTTTTTTACCCAAAATAACTAATTTTTACACTTTTTGAAACATAAAACTAATAAAATGTGGTTGATTGGGATTAATCACATCTTCTAAGAGATAACCAGATAATCTCTTTTTTTTTTAAAAATAAAATATGAAATGAAATAAATTTATTGAGATAAAAACTACATTGTCTCCCTCACTAGAGGAGTTCAACCAAGATGGGAAATCATGAAATCTAAACAGTTTTGAAGGAGAATTACAAGTCTCATTAGCTAACAGGTATGTAGTGTTGTTTGCTTCCCTAATAACATAAGTGCATTTCCCCTCCTAAAAATCTACAAACATATCCAAACCGATTGTGTGGTCCATTTTGATGGATGACATGTTCTTATTGATAACAATTATCACGTTATGACTATCTACTGGATGCGCCTTTTCTTAGCCCATGCAATAGCTTCCAATGCACCAATTGCCTCTGCTTGTCGTTCCGTATCAAATGCTAGTAATATTGGGATCCCTAATGCTACACTGCGTTCACCTACCAAGTTACGCATAATTAGTCCAATCCTAGCTCTATTGTGTGCTTTAATAAAGTTGTCATCGAGATTAATCTTAATAAAATGTGCAATAGGTTTAGTCAATCCAACATTTTTATTCATCCTAGCCGAAACTGAAATGTTTGTGTTGCTACCACATGAGTTTTTCCAATCATTCATGTCTTGGATTATCTGATCAACAAGTACCATAGAATGCACATCAACATTTTCAAAAAATTAGAACACCTGCTTTCAATAGGAACCACATAGTTATCCCTGCCAAAACAATAATCTTTTGACTTTGGTCCACAGTATCCAAAGAACTATCAAACCAATTACCAATCCAAACAAAAATATCAAAATTAGCAATTTTATAGGCTAAGTAAGGATCAAGTTAGACCAAACCCTCTTAGCGTATTCGCATTCAATGAACAAATGCTGCAGGCTCTTTGTATGACCCCTGCATCAAGAACAGTTAGCATCTACATCATGCAAATATCATGTTATTCTATCTTTTACATCTAAACAGTTATGAATGCATTTCCTTAAGAATAACAATATTTTCAGTGGAAGTTTAGATTTCCATAAATTATTCCATGGAAATTGGTGATTAGGTATAGAATTTAGTTGAATCCTACTATTTAGAATTGATTTATATGCACTTTTCACTGTAATCAGACCATTACAGGTTTGTATCCACCTGATCCTATTTGTGCCCCTCATCAGAATCCTAATAAGCATAATATATTTGATCTCCTCATCAAATAATGCCCTAAGAGTATCCACTTTCTAAGTCATAGTGTTACAACCAATCAATTGATCAACAAACTTCATATTTGCAGACATCATTTTAGAACTATGAGGTTTCCTTATTTGAGGTATCCAATTATGTTTCCAAATGCCTATTTTTGTTCCGTCACCTATTTCAAAACAACAATGTCTAAACCTTCCCTAATCCCTTTCCATAACAAAGAACCTCTGGGTGGAAATGGATTGACTAAAGGGTTTATATCTTCAAAGTACTTATGTTTTAGGATACTGGCCCATAAAGCATCTGCCTGATCCAACATCCTTCACGCCAACCTGTCCAACAAAGAAACATTCACAATGTCGAACTTTTAATGTTTAAGCCACCATAAACTTTTGGACCTTTAGCTTCTTGTTCCTTATTTCATCATAATTTCATTTGTATTGTGTTCATTTTCCTAGTAAGATCCTTAGGCATAGAAAAAACTTCCATATGGTGGGACGCAATAGCTCCAAGTACAATTTGGATAAGGACAGTTTTAGCCGCAGGGTTGAAGTGATTAGATTTCCAAATACCGAGTTTGTCTTTGAACTTTCAGAGGAGGCGTTCAAAAGACTCCATCTTATTCCTTTGGAGGAGCAAGGGGAGACCCAAATATTTATCTTGAAGGCCCATGTTTTTAATACCTAGAATATTCACTATGTTATTTTTTGTTTTATTATCAGTTTTAGGGCTAAAAGCAATCCCTGACTTCTCGAAGTTAATAGATTGCCTAATAAATAACTAAACTTAAAAATGATATCATGCAAGGCCCTAGCATCACTAGTTTTGGATTTCAAAAAAATCAGACAATCTTTAGCAAAAAATAGATGGTTAATTGCAGGACTATTCTTGCTGACTTCCACATCACATAAAAAACGTTTTTGTTTAGCATCTAAGGGACACTTAGATATAAATTCCATACACAAAATGAACAAATAAGGGGATAGGGGATCTCCCTGCCGGAGACCCCTTTCAGGTATATAAGATATCACCTGGCACTTCATTCAATAATATTGATGTAGAGGTTGTTGAGATACATTGTCCAACTAACCTACAGAAATCATCATGAAATCCAAGTTTTTTCAAACAAAAAAAAAATAAAAAATAAAATCCCACTCCACTCTGTCGAACACCTTCGACATATCCAATTGAATGGCCATGAGTCCTTTGCAAGATTTCAATTTCTTCATAGTGTCCACTAACTCATGGGAGATAACAATGTTATCAGCCATCTTCCTATTCTATAAGAAATTCGCTTGATATGGAGAGGTAATTTTGTTAAGTATAGGCCTCATTCTATTTGAAATGATTTTATACGACGTATTACACGGACTAATTGGCTTAAACTCAGTTGCATTTCTTGGACAATGGACTTTAGGAATGAGTGAAATAAAATTATAATTACATTACTTTAAAATATGTTTTGAGTGAAAAAAATCTTGAACCATATGCACCATATCCTCGGGTACTATATCGCCCATTTTATGATAAAAGCCCGGAGAAAACCTATCCAGACCCGGGGATGTCCAAGGTTTCATCTTAAATACGACATCCTTAATTTAGTGGGACTAGGTACCTCTAACAACAAATCATTATTTGCAATGTCAAAGGTTTACTAGACCTACTAATAGCGTAAAAACGGTCTATAAGATTACTTGCAATGTCAACTCTATCCCAGGTCATTATTTGCTCTCTCATGAAAATACCTAGTGTTCTTGTAATCGAAAGCTAGGATATCATTTTTACCTCTCTAACTCCAGTAGCCATGTTCAATATCATGCAAGTATTTAATCTTATCCTGTAACTATTTAATTTTTCTAAACCTGTCATTAAATTAATGCAAACCACTAACTAGATCAATTTCAGCTCTAATATCTTTAATTTGAGTATGAAAGTTACCAAATGAACTAACATTCCACTGCCAAAGACAAAATTTAACATTTGACAGAAATTTAGAGTGTTTATATGCATGAGAACTAGTAAAAGCATGCGACCAATAAGAAGCAACAATATTATATCAATAATCATCTCTTAAAAGATACTTATTAATCTGCACGGTTTCCTAGTGGTATTATCATCTCTAGCAGTTGAATATATCTCATAGAGGATGTCTTATTAACTATTCTCTAGTTCTTCTCCATATTCTTTCTTTATATCTCTGTTTAAAAGTTGAATATATCTTAGGTGGCCATATATTTCGTAAGTTAACATTCTTTCGTTAGAGATACTCTAATACTCTGAAAAGCTCCATGTTGTAGTGAAACCCTCTCTTTCTATTGGTTGAAGAAGGATTTTTGGGCCTTTGTAATTTTGGGAGGGACACTTTGCATATCTTGATTAGTGCAGATATTCTAGGGTGATGAAAACAAACTATATGAGCGTTTTTTCTAACAAAAAATAATTATACTCCGGTGACAACAAATACTTAATAGGAACTGGGTCAGATTTACCTACAGTAGGTAATGTTTACTTTATCTTTGCGGCCATGAAATTATTTCCATCCATCCAATAGCCATGTTAAAATTTTAATACTAGTTCCGAAGGTAACTGGAAGTAACCGAACCCTTTGACAATCCCGGATGTCTCTTTATGAAAAGGATTTTTAAGTCTTCTCTAAAAAAAATCCCTTAAATTAATATAAATCTCACTCATCCATTAGTGTAGATTCAATACAAAAATGAATACAGTATAAGTACTGGAATACTCGATATATATATGTCTTTGATACAGGTTCATAAGCGGATTTATAAGGTTTGCCCTTGTTAAAAAAAAAAAAAAAACTATCAACAGTGGGTACCTTCTACTGCTTATACGTTGGACTTATATTTAATTAGAGTTGTGCATGGGTTCCTGCTAGATTTAGACAACACTATGGAGGACGTAATCTATTGTGCTCAAGTTAACAAAATTCAGAATAAATATAATCAAAAGTATTATAATCAAGAGCATGATAAGTCGAATATCGGGGTATTAGAAAACTCTGCAGTTAAGCGTGCTCGGGCGAGAGCAATCCAGGGATGGGTGACCTCCCGGGAAGTTTCTGCTGGATGACCGCAGTGATGCCCGTTGAAAACCCCACACTGCCGGATAACCGCAGTGGCTAAGTGGGGACAGTATCGGTGGAGGGACGGGTCATTACAAATGGTATCAGAGCCGACGACGGGTCACCTTCCGAGGGTGGGAAGGTACGCTGGACGGGGTTGGTCCAGGTGCTTCTCATGAGGGGCAGGGAACGTCGAAGATCTGGTCTTGAAAAAAATATATTCCGGAGCCGAGGACGGATCCAATTTAAGGTGGTGATATTTTAATACCCCTATTTCGGCAGTGGTTCGTCGATGGAATGAAATATAGGTAATGGTTTGTCCTTTCCTAACATCGAGGCCTTTTCAGCACAATTGGCTCCAGAGTTGGCAGAAAACTCTGCAGTTAAGCATGCTCGGGGAGAGCAATCCAGTGATGGGTGACCTCCCAGGAAGTTACTGCTGGATGACCGCAACGATGCCCGTTGAAAACCCCACACTACCGGATAACCGCAGTGGCTAAGTGGGGACAATATCGGTAGAGGTACGGGTCATTACAATTAACTTGAGTTGTTTCATTCTAGTTCTTAAAAGTTGTATTCATCGAAAATATAGCATGCGAAGTTTGTTTACATGACTTTAGTATATAAATGACTTGATCATTATTTATGATCAAAATATCAAGAGGAAGGATATACATTAGTTGTTTTTATGACTTATTGTATTGGGTTATGTAGTATAATTTTTTATACTTTTATTGTTTCAACATAACACTAATATGAATCTTGTTATTGATTAGTGTTGAACTTTCAGAAAACTAAATATGTCTATGTGTGAATCCGAACTTTGAAACATATTAGAAAATAATGTCTTTGACATGTACTAAAGTTAATTTGAACTCGAATTAACATTTGAAACTCAAATAAGGATTCATGACCGACCTACTCATGACCAGTCTCGTGAACAATTCCAATTCTTACATATTTTTCCTATGTTTCATTCTTGATCTTTTAGATTTCGAAATGAGTGCAAGATGAGTTGGAAAATTTATATGTTGGGAACTATTGAACACACGTATTTAACTCAAATACATTAGTGTTATATTCATTCCTTTGATACTACAGGCTAGATCCAATTAATATTTTGAGTAACTTTGGTATCGAAATTCGGTATGCCTTTCTTTCCTAAAAGATTGCATATTACTAGTTGACAAATTTAGCAAAGAACATGGATTTGCAACTAACTAATATGGGTCATACTAGTAGGATATCTCAAGTATTAATGTTGGAATATGTTATTGATTATATATATTGGAAGCAATATTTGGTATCTATTACAAAGGAGTTGTGCATATTAATATAATCATATACTATCAAGATATTTGATAAAATGGGAAATGACATGAATATATTTTGTTATCTGATTTTGGTAGATCTTGTTTTCAAATAACTCTTGGTTATAACATCATAAATAGTGGAGATTTGTATTCTTACAAACTCATCCTGGAACACACTTGAGACAAGTGTGAGGTTTTATCAATAGCAAGTAGTCTGTTTAATTTGGATAAAAATACGATTAACTAGTTTAAATCCTTCTTTAGGATCAAGGAGCACTAGTAGTATAATGTTGGTGGAAAACTAGATTGTTATCTGGTTTTTGTTGTTCACTAATTATTGAACTAACATATAATTAAGGATGCACAAGAACCGGTTTGTACCCAAGAATCAGCTTAAAACCGGAACCGGAAAAGGGGGTACACGGAACGAGAATGGAATCCAGAACCGGTTACATAGGGGGTACAGTTACCGGTTCTAGTGTATTCCCGTACCAGTACCAGACCAAAATACTTGTTTCATTATACCCCTTGATTTAGATGCATCCTAGCCGTTGATGCTAGGTTTTTATACTAAAAATACTAACTCGATCTATCGTTCTCACTTTCACTCACCCTCGATATTTCCTCTTTCTTCGTCTCCAAATATGAGATATTTTTATCCTATAATTTTTTTTTTTTTTTTTGTAATTCCATATCTTGGATTTGTATTTTAATATTCAAATTTTTATCGAAATTCAGAAAGACCTAATCTTTATAATCTTTTTTCGTGTGGGAATGTTGTATTTGCTTAAATTTTCTGATCTTTGTTTTTTTATCAATCTGCTGGTAAATCTTTTAACCTCGACTTATTTATTTTTATTATACTAAGGTGCTAAATTGGTTGATTGTGTTCTTGATCGATGTTATCAGAGAAGAAGGTGAAAACAATGATTGTTTACAAGGTAAATCTTTTAAACCCTAACCTTTTTACTTTCATTATTATGTACATTGATAGACACATTTTTGTATGCGTTTTGGGTCGGGTATCAACCGTATTCGATAATCTGCGTTTTAAATTTTGACCAAAAGTTTGCCCTTGTAGTATGTTTTAAGATATCATGTATTTAATGTTAGGCTAGCATCATACCTTTTAACACTAGTTATTCCGTATGCGACACTAGTGTAGGATCAGAATATCGCAATACCAACGCCCTTGCGAAATTCATAAACGACACATTGCGAAGACATCGCGGACGAGTAATATAAATGACACAACGGATGACGACAGCCAGAACACGAGAAAGATGTGAAGACCTAGCGAGATTTAGGAGTGTTGCAAGGTTTTACATTTGTACACTTGCGAGAATGTCGCAAGTCAGATCCGAAAATAAGGGATAACTTAGCTGTCATCCATTATGTAATGTCCTATATAAAGAGCTGAATAGGCTTATGAAAGGGGGGATCTTTTTAGAGAGTGGAGAGAAATTTTAGAGGAGAGAGAAAGTCTAGAGTAGCAATAACATTCTTGATTTCACTCCCTTCTTGTAAAATTTCTAACTCAATTAATAAAGAGATTATTAATCTTAAATATGTGTTAGATATTATGAATTCTTGTGAGGTGTGTATTGTAGGATTTCCTGCAATTACATATGGCGCTAGAAACAGGGACTGAAGATTAAAAATTGGAGATTGTTGTTAAAATTGTTCAAATTAAGAAGATGATTAATAAATTGGTTAAAGTAGAGAAAATCAAAATCAAGGAACGTAATAGAAAGTTGGGATGTAGTTTGATTACAAAAACAATGATTAATGAATTTCATGAAAATATCAGAGGAAGAATACATAAACGAGATTTTGAAGGAAAGAAAATCGTAACAACGGAGAAAGCGTCACCTATGAAAGAATGGGAAAACAGAAGATTACATTCACAGCAGCAGAGATATCAAGAGAAAGTTTTAACCACACATCTCCTTTGGTAATCACAGTAACCACACGGAAAGAAAAAGAAAAAGAAAAATCAGCAAAAATTATGGAAGAATGGCCGGTAAACAGAACTCTAGTTGATACGGGGAGTTCGGCGAATATAATCTTTTACCATGCATACACAGGAATGGGACACAAAGATGAAGAGATGTCTCCTTCAACTTATCATATTCATGGCTTTGGTGAATCTATAACAAAACCAAAAGGAGAAATAGAGGTGCGAATTTTGTTGGGAGATATTGAGACACAAACGGCATTATGCGTAGTGGATATGGAATCACCATACAACGTGTTGTTGGGAAGGCCATGGATTCATGCAATTAAAGCCGTAGCATCAACGTTACATCAATGCATTAAATTTCCTATGCCAAGTGGGATTGGTGAAATTAAAGGGGAAACCGATAAGGCGAAATTATGCTATCAAATTGAAGTAAAACAATATGAAGGACGTGCAAAGAAGCGAAAAGATCACAGAAAATTGGCGAAGCAAGCAAAGAAAGAAGAGGAATTTAGAGCTTATATGATAAGAGCAGAGGAATGAAAAGGGATACCTAGCGAAATTTTTGAAGAAGGAACTGAGCTTGCGAAGGAGATAAAAGAACCCATACCTATGGGAGAACCTAAGGCCAGTTACACTGCGGCAGAACCAACGAAGGAAGTGAATGTTGGGACCGAAGAAGAACCAAAAATACTAAAAATTGGGACCAAGATGGAAGCGGATGAAGAAGAAAAAACTATTGGTCTTGCGAGAATTTAAGGATATTTTCGCATGGAACATGGATGAGGTGCCGGGGATAGACCCATCTGTGGCATGCCACAGATTGGAAATTGACAAAAATGTAAGGCCATTCAAATAAAGAATCAGAAAAATCGCGACAACGTATCATCCTCAAATAGAAGAAGAGTTGCATAAGATGCTTGATGCAGGGATTATAAGACAAGCAAAATATCCAGAGTGGATAGCAAATATGGTCGTAGTACCAAAGAAGAAGAAAGGGATAAGAATTTGTATAGATTTTACTGATTTGAATAAAGCTTGTCCGAAGGATAGTTTTCCATTACCGGATATTCTACAAATGGTCGAATCAAGCGGCGGAAATGATAGAATATCTTCTCTAGACGGATATAAAGGGTACAATCAAATTCCTCTCGCCGAAGAAGATCGGAGCATACTTGCTTTTTCGCTCCCCAGAGGGTTATATTGTTACACAAAAATGCCATTTGGTTTGCGAAATGCCGGAGCAACATACCAAAGGATGGTAGAAAAGGTATTTGCGAAGTGGATACACAAAACATTGGAAGTATATGTAGATGATATGCTAATAAAAAGTAAAGAAGCAAAAAATCATGTCCAAGATCTGAGAGAAATTTTTGAGCAAATGAGGCATTTTTAAAATCAAGGTAAATCCAGAAAAATGTATTTTTGGGGTGGCATCGGGAAAATTTTTAGGTTATATTGTATCCAAAGAAGGAATACAAGTTGATCCAGAGAAAGTACAAGCAGTTCGCGACATTCCAACACCGGCGACGGTAAAAGATGTACAAAAGTTAAATGGATTCTTAACTTCGCTAGGAAGGTTCATTTCGCGATCATCAGATAAGTGTAAGCATTTCTTCAATATACTCAAAAAGGGGACGAATTTTAGATGGACAGACGATTGCGAGAAAGCTTTTCAAGGAATAAAAGAACATCTGACGAACATATCTATTTCGCAAAAGGCAGAACCGGGAGAAGAATTATTAACCTATCTTGCGAAAACTTCGCATGCATTAAGTGTTGTGTTATTGCGAGTAGATGCAGGAGTTGAAAAACCAATCTATTACATCAGCAAAACATTCAATGCAGCAGAGAAAAATTATTCAAAGATTGAAAAACTAATTTTTGCATTAGTTTATGCAGCATTTAAACTTCGAATATACTTTCGCGCGCATGAAATAAGGTATGACATACCAGAAAATTTTCCTCCTAATGGGTTGGATTTCAACCCAATTAGCAAGGCCAAACTTCTGATACGTCACTCGGAAGCTAAATGAAAATATAAAGAAAATGTTAAAATACAAAATACAAAATACATTCATTTCTGAAATTAAGCAACCATGATTTGTAAGTGGAAATGTCATTATAGCTACGACACCAGTTTTATGAGGCATAGTAAAAAGATATAAAATAAATATAATAAAACATTTTAAATGGATCACATCGTCCATTCACTCACAGTACAATACATTTGCAAAATGGGATTTCTATATGGAAATAAGTACAAAATTTAAGTACAGTAGATAGTTCACTCACAGTTCTAGCTTAATTTAAATGAATGGCCACGGACAAGAATAGAAATGAATAATGAATGTTACTTATCTTAAAACTTAAGAGAACTATGCACAACAGTTTTGAACCAAATGGGTCAAGTACAATAATTAAAGCTACAAAATTATCTAAGAGATCGTATTCGATTTTCATAATGCAATAGTTAACATTTTTAAATAGCATTTAAAGAAATGAAACCACACCAGCTAGCCCCGTGATATACACATTATAAACGCAAGCAAAAATACCAACTTTTGCTCAAACAACCAGCCATAAGCTCTTCCCAAGCTTAGTACCTCAACCTCGCTTCTTACTCTGTGGAAAACCAAACCAAAGGGAGTGAGCCACAACTCAGTAGGGGATACGAAAATTTTATACGAAATGTCGACGTAAAAATAAGAAGGCATAGACAAGAGCAGCAGCAATAATAATTCATGAAATGTAAAGCTTTGAACAAACATTTCGTAAACAAGATTCAGTGCCGCAAATAAAGATAAGTTACTCTACTATTCCTTTGGCGAACGCCATTGTCAGGGTAGTCCGATACCAGCCACCGTTATCAAACAAACGGTCTTCCGGGTTGCCATCCGTAGATGGGGTGCCAATTAAGGCCTGACGGTCCTATAGTAGAGTCAATCTAGCTTTCAAATCATGATCAACTAATCAATTCCGACAAATGCAAGTAATTGCAAGGTGCAACCATAATTCGAAAATCGAATCTCGTTAATACTTAGATGTAAGCAATCACTGCAATAATAGTCTGGCAATCCAAAATTCATACATCCAGCTAATAAGAAATGGAACTCAAAAATTCAGTATGATAAAGAGCCTTTTTGTGTCTGATCCATAAGAAGCAGTAAACCAACAAATGGAAATGCCATATTAACATTTAAATATAAATTAGATGGAAAGCTAGCAAAAAAAACAAATGGTTTATGGTTTTTCTTTACAAAACTATGAATCACGAAAGTAGACAAATAAAACTGAAAACAATAGCAAAGCCCTTTGTAAATTTTCATTTACATCAAAATCATTGAAATCCAGTAGTGTAGGATCACATGCACGACATCATTTTCAATCTAAACATTTCATTCATAAGAAATCCAATGAGTAAAAAGAGGCAAGGATGAAAAGGAACTTGGTAAGCCAAAATAATCAGTTCACTGTTGCGAAACAAGTAGACTACTAAAATCAGCTACTGCGCAATAATGGAAAACATTAAAGAAATGGATTTCAAAAAAACTTTAAACATGAGATTATGTAACCAAATGAAATTTGGGTTCAAACAGTTCCAATGGCTTACCAAAACGATGTCTTCCAAAGAACAATAACCAATACATAATGATAAATACTGTTTATCTCAAAACCTAGTGTCATGCATGAAATTAAAACCAAAAGAACTTTTAGGCATTTTTACAAACAAGTGATAGGCTGTATAAAATTTAAGACAAGAGTTAAATTCATGATGGGAAAACGGAACTTCAACGACTACAAAACATTTTTACTCTTCATCAAATCACTTGTAAAATTGAAACCATACCCAATTCAGTATGGGTTAAACGAAGAAATTGTATAATTTCAAACCAAATCCCTTATCATGCAAAATCATCAAAAATAAGATTAATTTGAAGAAATTAAGTTTGTAAACAAGATATATCAACCCATGGTTAGCACAATATCTTCAATAAACATTAATTTAACGTTGAAATAAAAATGCAGTAACAAGAGGAAGGAAGAAAACCATGAAGTGGAAGGAATCGGGAGATTGGAAAAAAAAACCCCTACCTGTCCGCAACGCAATCTCTAGCCAAATACAGAACGTGGGTTGAGCTCGAGTTTGCACTTAAAACCAAAAATCCTTCTCTTGCTCGGGTTAGTCTTGAAAATCAGTAAAATGAGGGCAAGAAAAAAAAATAGAGGATTAACAAGGTAAAAGAAGAAAGAGACTTGTTCTCAGGATTTAGTTTTGAGAAGAAAATATAAGCCAAACATTTCCCTAGCCTGCTGCTCATGTCCAATACGTGGCATTCATGCGTCAATTTCATAACACCTACTAGTTGGGCACATTAGTTTCACTAAGGGATAACCAGTTTTAGTTATACATCTATACTGGGTTAGGTCACTCTCCAATCTAAACGGTTACAAGCGCCCAACATTGGGATTGTACCCTCCCATAGTCCCATTGCATAATTCTAACAGAATGTTTGGGATCGGGCTCAAAGCCCAACCAAATTTTTTACGAGTGTCACATAAGGGTACTGACAAAAATACCAATCGAGTCAGTAATGAAAAATTCAAAAAGATCAGGCAGAGTCGAGAGATGGAATGCACAGATAGGACATTTCAAAATCAAATATGAAATACTATCTTCACCAAAATTGCAAGTTGTTGCGGACTTCTAAGCAGAATTCCTTTAGAAGATGATGAAGCAGTGGAAGAAATGATGGATATAGAAGAAGAACATGGGAATCCAAGAGATCTGTTAACAGATCCAAATAGATGGGAAATATTGGTGGATGAATCATCAAATGGGGAAGGTAATGGAGTTGGAATTGTTTTGATTTCTCCAGAGGGCAACAAAATGGTTTTTTCCTTCAGATTGGAGTTTGCATCCACCAATAATGAGACAGAATATGAGGCTGTGATACATGCCCTAAAATTCGCAATAGAAATGAAGTTGGAAAATGTAAGAATTACCAGCGACTCGCAACTAGTCATTTGTCAAATAAAAGGAGAATACACTACAAATGAGTAATCCATGAAGAAATACAAAAAACTTGTTGAGGAATTATCAAATGAGAATCCCAAAAATTAAATGGAGACATATATCAAGAAAAGATAACGGACTCATGAGATGCCTTTGCTTTTATATCAAGTATGATGACGGACCCAGTGCGAGATGCATAAAGATCCAAACACTTTTATCACCATCAATCAATAAAGAAGAAGAAGAAGAGGTAGATGTAATAATAATAGAAGATGGAGAACAAATACCTAGTATTGAAGATTGGAGAGCAGAACTTCATGCATACCTGAAAAGAGGAGAAACACCAAGAAATAGATTGGAGGCTCACAAATTAAAAAGCCGTGCAACAAATTATGAACTAAGGGATGGGATATTGTACCGGAGATCTTTTAATGGACCTTCACTCAGATGTTTAACACGAAAAGAAGGAGAAGAAGTACTAAAAATGTTACATAGTGGGGATGCTGGCAATCACAGTGGTGGAAGGTCTTTGGCATACAAAGGGAAGATGCAAGGTTATTATTGGCCATTTATGCACGAGGATGCGAAGCAAATATCAAGGCGTTGCGAAGACTGTCAAAGGCACGGAAAGAAAATACATGCACCAGGAGCACCATTAACATCTTCAACAAGTGTATGGCCTTTTGGAAAATGGGGTTTAGACATTGTGGGACCATTTTTACCAGAACGGGGCGAGAGAAGGTATCGATTGTCGCTACGGACTATTTCACAAAATGGGTCAAGTAAAGGCAAATACAACATATTCGCGATAAAGATGTTTTTACATTCATATTTGAGAATATCATCTGCAGATTTGGAATCCCCGCACAGTTGGTGTCCGACAATGGGAAACAATTTGAGGGACAAAATATAAAATTGTTACTTAATGCATTTAAGATAAAATGTGGAAAGTCAACTCCTTTGTACCCTCAGGCCATTGGACAAAAGTAAGCAACAAATAAAACGATCGCAGATATATTGAAGAATAAATTAGAAGGACATAATAGAGCATGGTGTGAACAAGTGCATAATGCAAGTATGGGCTTACAATACAACCAGGCGAAGCTACGGAATGTCACCTTTCTCGTTTAACATATGGAGTTGAGGTCATACTACCAATGAAGTTATTATTCCAACAACAAAGAAAGAAGCTTGGGAGAAATATTTTAGTGCGGGTAATATTTTAATCAAACTAGATGAATTAGAAGAAAAAGAGAAAGAGCTCTACAAAGATATGGAGAATTACCAACGAAGATTAGCCAGAGACTATAATAACCGTGTTAAGACACGCGAAGTTCAACCAGGTGATTTGGTACCGAGAGAAACACCAAGATATCGGCGAGAAAGTGGTGGCAAGCTTGCGAAAAATGGGATGGACCTTATATCATTAAGGAGATAGTTGGAACAGGGGCATATAGATTGATGGATCCTGAGGGTAAAGATGTGGGCCACAGATTGGATAGACCATGGAATAGGTTATACTTGAAGAGATATTACCCGTAAAAGATTGTGGGAAAAGATTTGACTGCGAAGTAATGTATGATTGAAGCGAAATGAATTTATATAAAAATTTTGCGAAAGAATCATTGCGAGATTGCACAAAATAAAGAAAGAACATGCGAAAATCTCGCACAGAAAATAACAAGATATAATAAAAAATCAATGACATATCAAAAAGGGGCAAACCCGCTACGGCGTACACCCTAGTTCGCGAAATCAAAATTTCGCAAGAGGCAAATGTAAGACCTAAAGTGCGTCATAAAAGGGGGTACCTGTTAACATGGCTCAGGGAAAAGGTTACACCGCCCCTGGAAACTGAGTCATGGAGATTTGGGGTCAATAAAACCCATCCAGGAGAGATACCTTGGATTTTCAATCTAAGCTTATGACTTAGGTTGGACGACCGAGGGTCTCTTCTAAGGAGTCAGCATATGACCAAGGCGCCGAGGTACACGGTTGAGCCAAGAGTGCCTGGGGCATTTGAAGTGTCTCGGCCATTCTTGGCAAGTCTCGGCATATGCTGTACTCGGCCCGAAGAAAACTCCATTTAGGGTACAGTCTCGTAACCATAAGCCCTATAGGCAAAAGGGATAAGAGGCTGCGAAAACAACTGGTTGTTGTTAAGACCGGATGGGGGTAGCTAGCCTTGTATGGCAGAAGGGGCAACCAGGGAGATGATAAGGGCGGCACCCTACATTAGGGAGCTGATAAGTGTCTTAAGACGCAAATGTCATGAGGCTTTATTTTCGCAAGAAAATTTAGGCTTGTCATATTTGTGCGACAATCCTGAAGAGGCAATAATACAAAAAATAAAGATAAGACGAGATCAATGGGTCAGTACATGAAAGTGTAAGGACGTCCTGCGATTTCGTCGCAAGACGGCAATGTCATGGGGCTTTATTTTCGCAAGGATTTTTAGGCCTGTTATATTGTCGCAACAAAACTATCCTGCAGAGGCAACAATACTAAAGAAATGATAAGGCAAGATCAAGGGGTCATTACATGAAAGTGTAAAGACGTCCTGCGATTTTGTCGCAATGACAAGGGGTGGCACAATAAGACCTTTAACTAGGAAGGCAAAATAAGACCACATGATTCAATAAAAGATTTATAAAAGCTAATTATCATTTATGCAGGTGTTGATGGTGGATTTTCGTTTAAGGTTAAATTTGTAAAAAACCAGAAAAATCATGCGCTGACATCTTGTAAAAGATAAAGCCATTTATAAGTGTTGGATACTCCCTCACTTAATTCACCAAGAATGGAGCATGTAGCAACAATCCCATTCTGTGAA
Source organism: Papaver armeniacum (assembly GCA_023531295.1). Lineage (NCBI taxonomy): Eukaryota > Viridiplantae > Streptophyta > Magnoliopsida > Ranunculales > Papaveraceae > Papaver > Papaver armeniacum. Next base: position 694,304 of record JAJJWW010009358.1, on the reverse strand, counting down.
TGCATGAAATTCCTCCAGGTTGGAGCATGTGGCAACAATCCCTTCCTGTGAATTTCATATCAGCCTTGTATTTCTAGTACTCATTATCAGTGCGGCATGACGACTGAGTGTTACTCTTACAGAGTAACACGAACCTCCAAGCACTATAATGAAACCATGTACGAAATACCCGTACAAGCTGACTCTCGGTGTGTTATACTAGCCCGATTGAGCCCATCTCGGTGTGTTATACTAGCCCGATTGAGCATCCGGACTGACCAGTATCGGTCCGGATATGATCTCGATCGCAGTCATCCAACTCCATAAGCATGATTGGATGACCCCGGATCAATTCCATCACCCCCAAGCGGTATGGAATACCCATGGCCGACCCCGCATGGTCGGTCATTGGCCTAGCTTGCCAAGAAACCGTTCATACCAAGCATTATGGACGGAAAACCCTAAATTAGGGTTTGCGGCATATTACATGTGTCGCAAAACAGTCTCAACCATCCATCTTCGCAGGTATAGATGGATGGTGTATATGTAGACTCAAAGGGCCCAGAGCATGTCAACACGATCACCGTGGGCCCGCCTACACACTTGACCAATCGGTCAAGACCAACCATACTTGGTTGCAACAAATTCGTACGCCCAAAGAGAGCATGGCGCACGGCTTTGAAAGCCAAAATTAGGGTTTCAAGCCATCACGCGCGTCCATCTTCTCCGCACGAATGGAGGGTCACAGATTAGATTAAGCGGTCCGGTCATACCAAAGATGACCACCGTGGGCCCACCTACCTCCTCATGTGATCGGCCAAGGCATACCATGCCTGGCTATCCCAAACCGTCCACCCAAACTTGCGTGGTTACACTTCCCAAATTGCAAACTGATCTCGACCACTCAACTTCACCGGACGATTTGAGTGGCTTAGATCACGTTTTCATGGGATAGTCAGGTATAGGTGTGAACACCAGCCTACCACCTACACGCTGGTATGATCGACCAAGACCGACCAAGATGGGTCGTCTTGAAACGCGTGCCCAAACTAGGGATGTCACGCGGTTTCCAACTCCTTTGCGGCAACGGATTTCTGCCGCAAACCGATCTCAACCACTCAACTTTACCGGTCAAATTGAGTGGCTTAGATCGCGCCTTCATGGGACAGTGAGGTATGGACGTGCACACCGGCATGTCAGTGTCTACACACATGCCCGGTCGGTCCTCTCCAAATCCCTTTCCATGCTTGGTTTCGACCAAGCTGAAGAGTGATGCTTGCGCACCTCTTCAAAAAACCCTAATATTCGTTAACGGTCGCAGATGAGTGTCTCAAAGATCATCTCATCCGTCCAACTTCACCAAACTTGGTTATACAACCCCAGTCGAGTTATTTGATTAGTGAGGCGTCATTACCCATCACTTTACCACACCATAATGCAAGACTACTCGCATAAAATACACACGATACTTCACAAGTATCGACTTCCCGAAACAACACAATTATTCAATTCAAAGATTACATGCTATCCTTCATGGACCCACGATCCACACATTCCGGACATCAATCATGTCACAAACTGGGGATACATATCGGGGTATTGGTCTCGGCGGTTTACGGCGTGCGGCGTGCAACGCGCCATCACAAGAACGTGTTAGGAAGTCATGGACGGTTAGAGATGAACATGAGAAGTGGGCAAGGCTGGTCGTGTATCACCAACGCACAACTCCACTACTCCATCACTCCACTTCCTCCACTTCCCACGAGAGACGTGAATAAGGCTCAATGACTTGTATAAATAGGTTCTCCGCCCTATTTCAAAAAACAACACAAGTTCGGACAGACGAAAAACCAAGTGTTAATACAAAACATATTCAAACACCCGAGCTTGCTTGCATCAATCACAAGCCTGCTCACCTTTCTGTTACAAGTCATAAGCAAGCCAACACCTTCACAATCTCAACACCTTCTTCGCTTCCCTCCCTAAAATCAACCCCATCTCCTTCACTTTGTGACCGAAACAAGTCTGGAACGGCCATTTCTTGGTTTAGGCCGGACTTGCACAGATTTGATCTCTCGAATCTACAAGCACTCACCGCGCAGTGCATTTGTTTAAGGTTTAGATTCATTCCTCATCCACACCCCAAATTACCAAATTATACAGGAATAGTTTTCACCCATAAACAATTGGCGACCACAGTGGGAGGTTGATCTATCGGTTGCAAAAAATTGAATTCTCAATTCTTCGGTTTTCGGCTCACGATGCATCCTCATCAGGAAACCACAGGCGGTTCAGATACCATGGGAAGTGTAGCTAGAATGCTGGAGGATGTCTTGGCAAATCAAGCCGGTATCACTAGAAGACAGAGCGAGACATTCCGCCTTTTGAATGATATAGCAGCACAATTACAAGAAGGGTCGGCATGCATCTACTCAAGCAGTGCAAGAAATGCCGAATCCTTAGTCAGGAGTCACACCCTTACCGGTGGAGAGGCAAAAAGAGCGCGCAACCGCAGGAGACTCAGGAAAGACGAACAACATGGTCCAGCCGACGAAGACTCGAGGCAACTCCACAAAGGAAAAGACTTGTCCGGGTACCACAACGTCTACCAGATAAAGAAATGGAGCCTGCAGCTTACGGATCCCTGCTGTAAGATTTATATCTCAAGATCCTTGTCGAAGCCGTGAAGAAATGCTTGAGGAAGGAGAGATCAATCAAGGAACACTTGAGTACAGAGGATGGGAACGTTCAATTCGATCACTCAGCAGTGATATTACAACACCTCCCATCACCAGAGCCAGAGCGGCCGCAAATCCTGGCATCTCATCAAGTGTAACACCTCTGGTAGTCACCAGAGCAACAACTTCCACTCCTTCATCAGGACGAGGAGCCGGAGGGACAAGAGGAGGACCATTCCCCATTACCATTGCAGACTTGATGGAGAAGCAGGAAGTTCTTGCTAAGACTCAAACGGATATGGCCGCAACTCAGAAAGAGGTACTCACTTTTCTTAAGACATTAACTGATCGATTTCCACAAGAGCCGTGACAGCCCCTGGAGAAAAAAAGGAACGCATTCAACGCACCGGAGAAGGTACTTCAACGGCGCGGACCTCCATGGACCTGATCAAAGAAACGACATCAGATATGAGCGGTCCTGTCATGGAGAATCCTACACTGGGGACTGATCCTCACAACGATCCTCCTCAAGTCAAGTCAATAGTTTCACTATGAACCAGAGGCCGGTGGATCGGGAAGCGTTTTATCTACTGGAAAGTTTATGCGAACTTTCACACCTCTCGAAGAATCAGCGCACGGAGACATCTTGCTGCAATCAACCAGAGGAATTTCACAACCGTGCCCTACATGTCACCGCACGCATCAAGGATTCAGAGTTCAAGACGGCCCTTATCGACACAGAAGCGTCTTCGAATGTGATTACTCTCAAGACTCTCAGGACATCCAAGGTTCTCCCAGGCAAGGTCGTACGGAAGCCTACCACAATGACGCACTTCGAGGGAAACCAAACCAGCACATACGGGAGGAGCTCCGCCGAAAGAATCAGACAAGTTCGTTGCATCCCACTCCCCACGTGGGCGTCAATTCAGGAAGAAGACCGGCTTGCATCATTGAGAGCTAAAACCCACGATGCATCTTTGCTGACGAAGCATTCTTCTCCATCCTGTGAAGCCACGACCCACGTTCACACGAAGAGGGAACACACTTTTGTGGCTAGTCGTGACCAGAAAGGGAAAACGGTATACCGACACTGCCATTATCAATTAGCAGGGGAGACTGCTACCCAGTCTCTCCACCCAATGGAATGCTACAAAAGCAACAAACCACAAGAACAAGTGCTAGATGCTCCACAACAGCTGCAAGATGGCACCAACTCCACAACTGATGAGATTGAAATCATTGAGGAATCTCCTAGGCCTATCTCCATCAGCTCAACCTTGTTTACGGATAAACGCACGAAGCTCATGGAACTTCTCAAAGAGTACCAGGACATATTCACTTGGAGATATGAAGAAATGCCGGATTTAGATGAAAATTGGTCACCCATCATCTACATGTCATACCTGTATCCAAGTCGGTTAAACAGTTGTAGTTCATACATGAGGAAAATGGATAGATCGGTGCTGCATAGACTTCGTAGAGACTTGAACAGTGCTTGCTCCAAAAACGATCCTCCTCTACCTAACATCGACATGTTAGTAGATGCAACCAATGGACACGGCATGTTCTCCTCCATGGATGGATGTAGCGGCTACAAACGAGATAAGGATGTACGAGCATGATGCAAGTAAGATATCTTTTCGAACTCCTCTCGGAAATTTTTATTATACCATGCTGCCATTTGGTTTAAAGAATGCCGGTGCAACGTATCAACGCTCTATGACGGCAATCTTCCACCGGGAGCCGATACCTCAAGGGAGCAGCCTCAAGAAGATAAAGATGTCCACGCGTCATATCAAGCAAGATCCGGGCGAGTCACTTTATCAGACAGTGGTACATGTAGATCATGCTATGTTGGAGAATCCGCGCTTTTGGTCATCCTCTGGAGCTATTAAACGCTCATCTACAACAACATATGCCCGGATAGAAAGAACCAGGCTGCGCCGTAATGAAGAGCCTCATAATGTTTGTAGGAGCATATATCTCACCAACAGGGATACAACCTTGACCTTACAGTAAGCGGTTCCTAAAGCAAGAAGAGGAAAACCACCGAGATACAACATCATGCGCATCCGTCAACTCCAACTCCAAAGACCACATGCACGACTCCCACAATGATGAAACAATGTCCAAGATATTCCATATCCGGCTCGACAACAACCACTACGAACAAACCATGTAAACCACGCTTGGGGACTCGAGGCTCGAAGCATGAAGTTCCTTCACCGTCAATCAAGGAATTCTTCAACATGAGAGAGATGGTCAGTCAAGAAGCATGGAATTCGCAAGGGTAAATCGAACTGAAGAGGGAAACACTTCAACGCTCCCTCTAGAAGAAGCTGCTTCAATGGTATATTCAAGAGCCGCCTCAACGCTCTCTCCGGGACCCACGTTCGCTTCAGAATCCTAACACTCTCTCCAGATCCACCTCAACGTTCGCACTGAAGCCACTTTAACATCCTCTCGAGTCGTTTCAACACTCAAGCTACATCAATAATCTGCGCTCTGGTCAAGTTATCTTTGATGTACTCATTGCTCAACATACGTCTCATCCATCCTTGATGAGGACCCAGCGGAGCATGAAAAACCCTGAAGTCGATAGGAGGAGGGTTATCCTGTGGAATGGATATTCTCATATAGTTGAAAGGGCGCGATGAACAACTCATCATCAATGTTCGGCATATCTTTGAAGCTTTCAACACCTCCTGACTTGGCACCAGCATTATCCCCAGAAGACATCTCAACAGGAGTTCTTTTTTTCATTCTACAATAAAAGACAGGAGCAGTACTTGTATAAAAACGCGTGAGATGTGTAGTCACACACGACAGAACACACACTCACATTGGAGCACACAATGGCCGGTCCAAGCACCATTCAAGTCCGGTACAAATTTTAGTCTGGTATTGATTTCAGTCTGGTATTGGTATCAAGTCCGGTACAAGTTTCAGTCTGGTATTGATTTCAGTCTGGTGTTGGTTTCAAGTCCGGTACAAATTTCAGTCTGGTATTGGTTTCAAGTCCGGTACAAGTTTCAAGTTCGGTGTAAATTTCAGTCAAGCATATGTGAGTAAGACCCACGTTCCGGCGTACACGGCGGGCCCGCACTCATTCATCCGCATGCATCATAACACGATTTTCTTTATTCATGGGAATGGTGTCTACGGGATTCAAGCCAAATGGTGGAAAAAGCTAAGCATATACATGTCTTACAAAAGGTGTTTACCTAACAAACTAGGGTTTTACCTTTGAAAAAAAAAAAAAAAAAACCTACCTCGGACGGACGGACGGACGGTGGCTCACGACAGCAACTCCGGCAACGACGGTTGGTAGGACGGCAGCAAGGTTGCGGACGAGAGCAGCAAACAAAAAAAAAAATTCGTGAGGAAAAGAAAGGGATCTTGGTCTCTTTTATAGACAAAAATTAGAAGAATCCCAATGGAACAAGGATACCTCTTTTGTTTGGATTCCTCTTTTGATTCAAATACCCAAAGAAGGAAACCGGTCCCACCAAAGGATTCCATACAAGCATAACGGCGTGGGCGACTAGCGGTTGGCCAACACTCTTCCGGGTAAACTTCTTTCATCCTGTCTTTCTCACGTATATGTCACCATCTCATGCCTACCACACAATAGTGTAACCATTATGTGCTAGGCAGGGGACTTAATATTGATGGTGGATTTTCGTTTAAGGTTAAATTTGTAAAAAACCGAAAAAATCATGCGCTGACATCTTGTAAAAGATAAAGCCATTTATAAGTGTTGGATACTCCCTCACTTAACTCACCAAGAATGGAGCATGTAGCAACAATCCCATTCTGTGAATGCACGAAATTCCTCCAGGTTGGAGCATGTGGCAACAATCCCTTCCTCGTGAATTTCATATCGGCCTTGTATTTCCAAAGTACTCATTATCGGTGCGGCATGACGACCGAGTGTTACTCTTACAGAGTAACACGAACCTCCAAGCATTATAATGAAACCATGTACGAAATACCCGTACAAGTTCGACTCTCGGTGTGTTATACTAGCCCGATTGAGCCCCTCTCGGTGTGTTATACTAGCCCGATTGAGCATCCGGACCGACCGTATCGGTCCGGATATGATCTCGATCGCATCATCCAACTCCATAAGCATGATTGGATGACCCCGCATCAATTCCATCACCCCCAAGCGTATGGAATACCCACGGCCGACCCCGCATGGTCGGTCATTGGCCTAGCTTGCCAAGAAACCGTTCATACCAAGCATTATGGACGGAAAACCCTAAATTAGGGTTTGCGGCATATTACATGTGTCGCAAAACAGTCTCAACCATCCATCTTCGCAGGTATAGATGGAGGGTGTAGATGTAGACTCAAAGGGCCCAGAGCATGTCAACACGATCACCGTGGGCTCCGCCTACACACTTGACCAATCGGTCAAGACCAACCATACTTGGTTGCAACAAATTCGTACGCCCAAAGAGAGCATGGCGCACGGCTTTGAAAGCCAAAATTAGGGTTTCAAGCCATCACGCGCGTCCATCTTCTCCGCACGAATGGAGGGTCACAGATTAGATTAAGCGGTCCGGTCATACCAGCATGACCACCGTGGGCCCACCTACCTCCTCATGTGATCGGCCAAGGCATACCATGCCTGGCTATCCCAAACCGTCCACCCAAACTTGCGTGGTTACACTTCCCAAATTGCAACCGATCTCGACCACTCAACTTCACCGACGATTTGAGTGGCTTAGATCACGTTTTCATGGGATAGTCAGGTATAGGTGTGAACACCAGCCTACCACCTACACGCTGGTATGATCGACCAAGACCGACCAAGATGGGTCGTCTTGAAACGCGTGCCCAAACTAGGGATGTCACGCGGTTTCCAACTCCTTTGCGGCAACGGATTTCTGCCGCAAACCGATCTCAACCACTCAACTTTACCGGTCAAATTGAGTGGCTTAGATCGCGCCTTCATGGGACAGTGAGGTATGGACGTGCACACCGGCATGCTGTCTACACACATGCCCGGTCGGTCCTCTCCAAATCCCTTTCCATGCTTGGTTTCGACCAAGCTGAAGAGTGATGCTTGCGCACCTCTTCAAAAACCCTAATATTCGTTAACGGTCGCAGATGAGTGTCTCAAAGATCATCTCATCCGTCCAACTTCACCAGCTTGGTTATACAACCCTGGTCAGGAGTTATTTGGTTAGTGAGGCGTCATTACCCATCACTTTACCACACCATAATGCAGGACCTGCATAAAATACACACGATACTTCACAAGTATCGACTTCCTGAATAACACAGTTATTCAATTCAAAGATTACATGCTATCCTTCGTGGACCCACGATCCACACATTCCAGACATCAATCATGTCACAAACTGGGGGGATACATACTGGGGTATTGGTCTGGCGGTTTACAGCGTGCAGCGTGCAACGCGCCATCACAAGAACGTGTTAGGAAGTCATGGACGGTTAGAGATGAACATGAGAAGTGGGCAAGGCTGGTCGTGTATCACCAACGCACAACTCCACTACTCCATCACTCCACTTCCTCCACTTCCCACGAGAGACGTGAATAAGGCTCAATGACTTGTATAAATAGGTTCTCCGCCCTATTTCAAAAAACAACACAAGTTCAGACGAGACAGAAAACCAAGTGTTAATACAAAACATATTCAAACACCCAGAGCTTGCTTGCATCAATCACAAGCCTGATCACCTTTCTGTTACAAGTCATAAGCAAGCCAACACCTTCACAATCTCAACACCTTCTTCGCTTCCCTCCCTAAGATCAACCCCATCTCCTTCACTTTTTGACCGAAACAAGTCTGGAACGGCCATTTCTTGGTTTAGGCCGGACTTGCACAGATTGATCTCTCGAATCTACAAGCACTCACCGCGCAGTTCATTTGTTTAAGGTTTAGATTCATTCCTCATCCACACCCCAAATTACCAAATTATACAGGAATAGTTTTCACCCATAAACAGCAGGTCATCCCTCACAAGAAAGATAATGAGAGGCAGTATTGGAATTGTTCAACAATGGACATTATCTTTCTCGCAAATAAACACAATAAAAAAAACAATAAAAAAAAGTAAGTGCACCTCAGAGAGGACTGAAATACATCATATGCAAGAAGTTGTGTAGGTGAAGAGGTTCAAAGAAATAAAATTACAAAAGAAGTTCAACTCTCAACATCAACTTTTTCACAAGAAGGAGATAATGGACATCCTTCATTAATTTTTTCACTCTCGCTAGCTTTCTCGATCTCGCCAGCTTTCCCAGCTTCGCCAGTTCTTCCTTCATTTTGGTTTGTTTCAATTTCTCTTCCATCTGGATTATTATCAACACCTTCACCATTTGGAAGAATATCTTTTTCATTTGCGAAATCTTCGCCACTTTCATAATAATAATCGCTGTCCGGAGTACCAGGGACTTCATCATCATCTACTTCCAAAGGCTCGATGGATACAGGGGAAAGAGATCTGGATAATAAAATTTCATTCACAATAACTTCAGCCCTAAGATGAACTTGTCGAAGAAGTGCCTTCTGATGATTCCTACTTTGGATATCTTTCGAGTAAGAGATATAATCAAGTCTTCTTTCTGCCCGATCGCGAGAACGAGCAAGAGAAGTAGCAAGTAATGCATTTTATTTACGAATCTTGGCATAGTTAGATTCCAAAGTAAAAAGGGAGGAGCGAAGATATTTCTCCGATTCTGCAAAAACAAAGAATAAAGAAAATCGTATAGGCGAAAGATTCGCAAGGAAGAGGTAGTAAAAAGACTTAACAAAGGAAAAATGGTCGAGGCAGTCAAATTTCATGACTACCTTCCTTTTGCGAGATAAGATATTGAGTTAAAGCCAGGCAACTGTTCTCCAAGTGATCCATGGCATTGTCAAACTTATCACCAACCAAGCCTTTCAACCGAGATCGTAAATTTCTTTCATTAGAAATAAGTAAGGTGTTTTGCTTCGCAAGAGAGGAATAAGATTATTCTAACTTGGAATATTGATCCTTGAGTTGACTTTTTTTTATGCTTAAAGTTATTCTACCTTAAATAAGTTTATCTCTCTCAGCAGAAGATGATTCTGTTACTTCTTTGAGTTTATTTCTCAATGAGCAGAGAGATCGTTCTTGATCATTGCATACTTTTTGGCAAATGCTAAGTTCTTGCGAAGAGATCGCCACCTTATTCAAAAGAACTCGTTTCTCCTGAGACAGGGTTTGATTCTCATCTGATAAAGTTTCCAACTCCAGATTAGCTTTAGTCAAAAAGTAAGAGAGGCGAGACAATTCATTACTTAATAAATTTTGCTTTTGGACTAATTGAGCATTCTCCTTGGTAAGGTTATCTATTTGATCAACAGAATACGTATGAAGATTATCTAATTGGTTATATTGATCCATCCAAGCATCCTTATCCATGCGGGCTTCCTCGGCGACGGTTTCGGATTGATATATCTCCATTTTTCGTTTCTGGTTTAGAGCTTAAAAGTGGAGTAGAAATTTCAAAAAAAAAAAAAAAAAAAAAAAAAATCACCTTTTAATTCCTCATTCTTCCTGCGAAGATTATCACGATCCAGCGAAACGTTGTGAAGCTTTTGATTCTCAAGATGAAGAGTGTCACATTTCAAGGTCATAGCTTGGAGGTTATTTTTCAAAGCTTCAATTTCCTTCTCCAAAGATGTTTGCGAAACCATTCTATCAGAGCCAAAATATTTACTTACAACCTCGCAAACACCAAATTTGATAGGATCAGTGGAAGCTTTGTTGACATCATCGAGAAGAGCGGATAAAACCTTGAAAGCAATATCCATCCCTTCTAAAAAAAATTTACTAAAAGGGAGAGATTCAGATGATGAAGCGATGATGGCAGAAGATGGGAGAGTTGAATCATCTTTCGCCATAGGTATGTCATCGGAAGACGAGATTTGATGAGGATTAATGACTGGGGTTGAGGCAATGTTAAGAGAAGAGGCATGGACAGTAGAAGAAGAAAAGGTTTCATTCGCAACAGGGTTATTGTCAGGACTTTTATTTATAGAAAGATTAGTTACAGGGGATGAATCTGCAGCGACATTTTCGCAAATAAGAAGAGGGGATTCCGCCTGCGAAGATGTCGCCGGAGGTGTTTTTGAAAGTTTAAACAAAGGAAATGAAACAGTTGTTTCAACATTTTTAGGATGGCGAGGTTTTTTGGGGGGCCTCTCGACATTTGCATCACCCTGCGAATTACAAATTATATAAGAAACAGAGGCAACAATATTGTTATTAAAAGAATAAGTGTTTCTTAATACCTTGTTATTCGCAGGCTTCCTTTTGTTCACAACGAATTTTTGCTGCAAACTCTTGGGAACATTAGGGTTCTGAATTGTAAACTTGGTGTTGGAAGTGTTTTTGCTGAAACAGAAATAGTATGAGAATTATCTAAATATGAACAACATCAAATAAAATAATTTCAGCAGAGAAAATCAATTTTAAGAAGATCAGTTTCAGCAAAATAAACAAACCTTGATGGCTCCATGGGAACAGTAGCAGAAAGACGAAGAGGATTTATGAAAAGATGAACAGTGAAAAAGTTGCAGACGACAAAAAGAAGATTTACAGATGAAGAAGACGAAGAAAAAGAAAGAAGACATTTTTACGATGGATCACTTCTTAAATAGGCAAAAAATGATAACCGGTTAGCATTTAAAGTGCCGGTGGAAAAGGGCAAAATTTAACACGTGTAAACGGTTATGTTTATTTACGGAATCTTGTCGGCAGAAAGGAATGGACAACTGCGGCATTTTGAAAAGATTAGTTCTCATGACATTCTCTCCTTCGCAGAGAAGACATGAGAAGAGGCAAGATGTAGGATCAGAATATCGCAATACCAACGCCCTTGCGAAATTCATAAACGACACATTGCGAAGACATCGCAGACGAGTAATATAAATGACACAGCGGATGACGACAGCCAGAACACGAGAAACACGTGAAGACCTAGCGAGATTTAGGAGTGTTGCGAGGTTTTACATTTGTACACTTAAGAGAATGTCGCAAGTCAGATCCGAAAATAAGGGATAACTTAGCTGTCATCCATTATGTAATGTCCTATATAAAAAGCTGAATAGGCTTATGAAAGGGGGGGATCTTTTTAGAGAGTGGAGAGAAATTTTAGAGGAGAGAGAAAGTCTAGAGTATCAATAACATTCTTGATTTCACTCCCTTCTTGTAAAATTTCTAACTCAATTAATAAAGAGATTATTAATCTTAAAAATGTGTTAGATATTATGAATTCTTGTGAGGTGTGTATTGTAGGATTTCCTGCAATTACAACTAACCAGAAAAGTTTTCTGTATAGCCTAATTAGAAATGTAAATAGTTGTTCCACCCCTACAGAAGTAGTAGGATTGGGTGGGAATAGTCACTTGTTGTTTTTTTTTTTGTAAATGTACTAGGTCTCAACCTGTGCCGTAACGGCACGGGTAAGGATATGTATTTCAAATGTAACCATCGATTCATACATGTCGTAATTGTCTGAGAAGAATCGAACCGATCGATCAAGGTCTAAACGTGTTGAGGAGTTGGTTAATAAACATGTCCTTATCCTCGAATCTTTTAATATTATGTATATAAGTCATACATGTTAGAGCATTGCTCGGTCGAACTCGCATGCCTTGCTATCTCAAGCATGTTAGTCAATGTTAGCGATCAAAACTATAAGTCTTGATTTCTAATCTACTATAGCTAAGTCTCAGACTAGGATAGAAAGTGTAGTTGAGCTCAAGAACTCCATGGAAATCATCATACAAGATGAAGGACTACTCAAGGAACTGGTGGAACTTCATCGACTAAAAGGTGTGTGGAGACTTGAACTTATCTATCACTCAAAAGTCTATCTACTCTATCTCCTATTTTGAGACAAAAGTCGTTTTGCTATATAGACTTTGATTATACACATTTGTTATTTCGAGTCGAGTTTATCTCGCCTATCTATTTCTCGAAATATGTGTTGGTAAGCTTTCGCTTTGGCCAAGTTCATATTTACCTAGTGACGAAAGTCATGTTATGTTTCAATCACTTTGAAAATTGCTTTGACGAAAAATGGTTTGTGAATAACAACTATATAACGTCCTCTAAGAATGTTTCAATGATTGAAATGAGAGTTTAGATTATATAACCAATGGTGGATATAAGCATTGTGTGGCAACACATATATGTATAAGTCCTTTTTCCTTGAACCGAAGTTTGCGAACTTTGTTGATCAAGAGAACCGGAATAAGAGTCGTGAACTCAGTCCGCGAACTGGCAGAAGTTCTCGACCCGAGAAATTCTGCTGGAGTTTGAGAACTCCTTCCGGGAACTTAAGTCCGCGAACTAAGTCTGCGAACTTAAGTTGGTTATATCTAAAAACGATTGTTTGTGAACTCATTCATATTAACTAAGGAATGCTAAATGCAAACCGTGGCTATAAATTTCATGAACCGATTCGAGTGAATCAAATCATTTTTGCTTCGATTGTGTCTTGTGTAGTTACATAAGATTTCCTTGTAATTGAATAACTCTCTAACTAGTTCATTTGAGTCATTTGAACTAGTTATGGTGAAGAATAATATGGTTGATATGAAAGTGCTCATATGGCTAACCATTTGGTTAACTATTGTTGAACCAACAAATGTACATGTTTGGGTACGGTTACACAAACCTAAGATCGTGCATTTCATTTGTGTGTAACAAGCTAAGTTTTTGATCCAACGGTTGAAAGATATTAGCTTGAATCTAATCAGGTTTTCATCTAACGGTGAATATTGAATGCTTTGTTACTAAGCTAACATTGATTGCAAACCCTAATTTGAAAAACTATATAAGGGAGAACTCTAGCAACTGGAAAACCTAATCCCCACACCTTCCGTGTGATACTAGTTGTATTAGCTAGAGTCGATTCTCCTTTAACCTTAGGTTTCTTCTTGAAAACCAGGTTAACGACTTAAAGACTTCATTGGGATTGTGAAGCCAGACCGATACTACTTTCTCGTAGTTGTGTGATTTGATCTTGTTGATTCTATCGTTTTGAGTACAATTGTAACGATTGGCTTGAGATTAATATCTCCGATAGGCAAGATAGAAAAGTAGTCACAAATATCTTCGTCTGATCGTTTGTGATTCTACAATATCTTCTTTCGCCGCGTCGATTAAAATTATTGTGAGGTGATTGATAATACTAGGCTGTTCTTCGGGAATATAAGTCCGGGTTATCAATTGGTTCCTGTTCACCTTGATTTATCAAAAGACGGAACAAAACTTGTAGGTATTTCTGTGGGAGACAGATTTATCTATTCCATATACTTTTCTGTGTGATACATATTTGTTTATTAAAGTCTTCGACTTTGGGTCGTAGCAACTCTTAGTTATGGGTGAGATCAGCTAAGGAAATCAAGTGCGTAGTATCCTGCTGGGATCAGAGACGTAAGGAGCGCAACTGTACCTTGAATCAGTGTGAGATTGATTGTGGTTCAACTACAGTCCAGACCGAAGTTAGTTTGTAGTAGGCTAGTGTCTGTAGTGGCTTAATACAGTGTGATGTTCAATTTGGACTATGTCCCCGGGTTTTTCTGCATTTGCGTTTTCCTCGTTAACAAAATTCTGGTGTCTGTGTTATTTCTATTCCGCGTTATATTTTTTTACATAATTGAAATATCACAGGTTGTGCGTTTGAATCAATCAATTGGAAATCCGACCTTTGGTTGTTGATTGAAATTGATTGATCCTTGAACATTGGTCTTTGGTACAGTTCAAGTGATTTCTCTTGTATTCAATTAGACTCGCAGATTTCTATTTGCTTGAGAAAGAATTGAATCAAGAAAGAGAGATATAACTCTTTGATATACTTTATTAAGATTGAGTCTAGTTGATTCTCTTGAAAGTATATTGGAGTTTGTCCATACAGATTGCTAAGCGAAATATTGGGTGTGGTTGTTGTACCCCCGCTTTTTCAATTGGTATCAGAGCAGGCAAACACGTTCAAGACCTTATAAGTCTGTGTTTGTAGCGATCTGACTCTATAGACAGAGGTGCTATCTGTATCAACGTACCACCAGTCTTCGATGGCTCTAATTACTTATGGTGGAAAATTGCTATGCGAGCTTTTCTTCAAGCACGTGATTTTCAATCATGGGTATATGTTGTTAATGGCTATGATGCTCCCGTTATGGCAGTTGGAAATGTAAACGTTCCCAAGAATATTGGTGAATATAGCCCTGCCGAGATACTTGCTGCAAAGCAAAATTTCGACGGTTTGAATTCCATCATACATGCCATTACCCCGAATCTTCAGCACCATGTGTCAAATTGCACTAAGTCTAAAGAAGCGTGGGATATATTAGTAACCGTATTCGAAGGTAATACCAATGAAAAGGAAGCTAGGCTTCAAAACCTTAATTCCGATTGGGAAAACCTTCGTATGGCAGATGAAGAAACATTTGATGAGTTTAATCACAAAGTGTCTGAAATTGTTAATGCATCTTTTTCATTGGGTAAGACTATTCCTGAAAAGGACATTGTGATGAAAATTCTCAGATCGCTGCCATCTAGATACGATTCTAAGAAGCATGCCATCGTTGAGGGAAATAACCTAGATAATCTCTCCAGAAATACGCTGGTTGGAAAGCTTAAGATCTTTGATCATGAGCATTCATCCAAATCTAAGGATGTTACGTTAAAAGCACTAAAGGACACTAAATTACTTGATAAAAGTAAAAAAGTGTATATCTCTGAAGACGATCACTCTGAGACTGATTCATCAGATGAAGATCTTGACAAATCGCTCTCGATGATCACAAGACAGTTTAAGGATCTTCTGTTGAAGAGAAGTAAACGGTTCTCCAGAGATAAGCCTAAAGCATCAGTCAAATCTCATAATCGTGTTCCTCCTAAGAATAGGGATATTGGTGAAACTGATGACGAGGATATGCCTCAGTGCTTTAAGTGTAAAGGATTTGGTCATTTTTCAAACGAGTGCCCAAATCGTAGAAAATACACTGGGAACAAAGGTCTTGCTGCAACTCTTGATGAAATGTCTGACAGCTATGAGTCTAATAAAGACGAAAAATCAAGTGTTGCACTTCTTGGTGAAAATATTGATTTTGATAACTGTAGCAATACATACATCAATCTTGATATTCTTTCAGAAGAAAACCCAACTAATCTGGAAGAAAAAATTGACCCATTCTTTGGAAACTCTATATGTAATGTTTCAGGTTCCAACATGTGTCTAGCTTCTTGCACATCTCAGAAGCCTGATTTTTATCCTAGATTGACGTGCTCGTATTGTTCTCTAAAGGGTCATGAACTTTCAAAGTGTTACAAGTACAAACACCAATTGAGGCACGTCAACAAACTTCAACGAAGAGCAAATCAATTAGCAAATAAGCTTAAACTTGCTCAGAAGACCGCTGAGGTATGTAGGATTTTATCTTCGTCTAAGAAGTTAGTTTCCAAGGATAGACCAAGACCATTAGAGAAGAAAGTATGGTCAAGTCGTTTTGTTAGACAGAGGTAAGTGGATTCCTCTAAAGAGGAAAATGGTGGACAAATTATTGTTCACCGCAACGCCACTTGATTGTGTTGATTTGGAAATCTTGTCTCATGTGCCTGATCAAAAGAGACAAGATTATGTACCTCTCAGGCTTTAGGAAAAGGTTGTTCTCTTCTTTTCTTAGTTTTTTTTTGGAATCCCTGTCTACCAATAAAAGAGGGTTATTCTCGACAATTCTACTCTCTTTAGGGTTCAGAATTGTGCGTGCACGAACCTGTTAAAGGTTAACCCTACATTCTTTTTCCTTCCTTAAAACTCTTTTTTATCTTAAGATCACTTGTTGAGATTGTGATTTCCTCTCACAAACCCATACGCCTATGGATGCTCCAAGTACCATGTCTTCTGATGGAAATTATGTTAATATGATTATCAAGCCACCAATCATGAAGGAAAAAGAGAAATCTACGTTAGCTCCGACATTGAAAAGAAAAAGAAGGAATGTGAGGAAGCCCAGAGTTGTTCCTTCAAATTCTCAGAAGTTTTCTGATGTTCTTGAAGTGTTGAAGGAGATGCAAAAGGAGATTCATCAAATAAAGGCTTTTGTGTTTAAGACTCATGAGATTCAGAAGGCCCTGGTTCGGTATCAGTCAAGAAGGTTTATTGATATTAACTCCTATCTTCATGAACCTTATGTCCCGATGGCTGTTGACGACAAGGAGTTCGGGGACTATAAAGAATTCTTCAAAGGTATTAACATCTAATAAATCTTCTATTTTCTTGTTTTGTTTAGAAGAATAACTAGAGTTTGGAATAGCCATTATTGTGACTACACATAGCTATGTCCAACGTTTTCATCTTCATGTTTTTAGATTTATTTGTTTAAATTCTAAAATGGTTTGGAAGATGATTTTTGCAGTATTAATCTTTATGGTTTTATATATTGCAATTTGTTATGGGATATGTGTGTTTGCGTCCGTGAACTATGATTGTCCCATACCTTGTCAAAAGTTAAGTCCTTTATATGTCAATATGCATGTGTTGATAAAAGAAGGAATGAACTTTTGACAAATACAAAAGTTAAGCCTATTATGTCAATTATTGATGGAAGATAGGTTAAAATCTTTTGTTTACAAGGATTATGTCTATTATATGTCATTGTGCAAATGTTGATGGAAAGTAGAATGAATCCTTGCGTATTCCATGATATTAGGTTGATCTCGGATCCACAATTTTTGTATATACTGTGTTGTTCCATAAGGTGTCTTATGTTGAGCTCTATCGACTGAGTTATTGTTTGGCTTAGTTGTTGCTCCGTGAGATACTTTATGTCGATCATGTTCAACTAAATTAATCATCCTTGTTTGGTTATTTAGTTGTTGCTCTGTAAGTTCTCTTATGTCGAGCATGACCAATTAAATTGATTACTTTTTGTGGTTAATTTGGTTGTTTATTTCCGATTAGATTAATTATGGGTTCTCTTGTGATTAATCTAGTTGAGTATTTTTTGAGTCTCCATAAGTTCACTTATGTTGAGAATTTCCGATTAAATTAATCATGGGTTCTCTTATGGTTAATTTAATTGAGTATTTTGGATTCAAATTCATACTTGTATGTGATTTGTTATGTCCAAAGAAATCCTTCTTTTCTTTTGAAATTAAGGTCGCTCTTGTTGTTCTTTCGGGAATGACATTTTATGGGGGAGAGTTCTTAATTGAACTTGTGCTTAATTGCCAAATCTTTGTGGGGAGTGTGGCTATGGAATATTATAGGGGTTATCTTGTATCTTTATAGACTCCTTGATGAATGCATTTAGCTTCGGCTATATGATTGCATTTAAATAAAATGATATGTGCTTTTTTTTGGTCATGAAATGTCTCTTTCGGAAATTTCATTAGGATCCCGTTTTCGTACCTTTGCCAATTTTATTGACAAAAAGGGGGAGAATTAATATGTAGTCCACACTACAAATACATATGGTTTTCGGATCATTATGTAAGGGGGAGTGGTTTCCATGTGAGATGGAGTATTGACTAAGGGGGAGTGATACATATCACCATAGTATTGTTGTCGAAGTTGTGATACAATTGAACTTTGATACTATATAATGATACTATGACACTGTATAACAATGATTGAGAACTCTTGTTTTCTCGTTGTTATAGCTACGGATTTTCAACAACAATGATGTTGAACTTACAACCTTTGGGATCATTGGAGTACTTGGAAGTGACGAAGATTTCGAGTAATGTTGAAGATTAGGCATGTGGAATAGGAGATACAAAAGTTAATTCATTTATTTTTGTATTCCATATGTATTGATAGTTTTGTCACTAAAATTGACAAAGGGGGAGATTGTTAGAGCAT
Organism: Papaver armeniacum; assembly: GCA_023531295.1. Lineage (NCBI taxonomy): Eukaryota > Viridiplantae > Streptophyta > Magnoliopsida > Ranunculales > Papaveraceae > Papaver > Papaver armeniacum. The sequence continues at coordinate 675,764 of JAJJWW010009358.1, read as the reverse complement.
TGCTCGGTCGAACTCGCATGCGTTGCTATCTCAAGCATTTTTGTCAATGTTAGCGATCAAAACTATAAGTCTTGATTTCTAGTCTACTATAGCTAAGTCTCGGACTAGGATAAAAAGTGTAGTTGAGCTCAAGAACTCCACGGCAATCATCATACAAGAAGAAGGACTACTCAAGGAACTGGTGGAACTTCATCGACTAAAAGGTATGTGGAGACTTGAACTTATCTATCACTCAAAATTCTATCTACTTTATCTCCTATTTTGAGACAAAAGTCGTTTTGTTATATAGACTTTGATTATACACATTTGCTATTTCGAGCCGAGTTTATCTCGCCTATCTATTTCTCGAAATATGTGTTGGTAAGCTTTCGCTTTGTCCAAGTTCATCTTTACCTAGTGACGAAAGTCATGTTATGTTTCAATCACTTTGAAAATTGCTTTGACGAAAAATGGTTTGTGAGTAACAACTATATAACGTCCTCTAAGAATGTTTCAATGATTGAAATGAGAGTTTAGATTATATAACCAATGGTGGATATAAGCATTGTGTGGAAACACATATATGTATAAGTCCTTTTTCCTTGAACCGAAGTTTGCGAAATTTGTTGATCAAGAGAACCGGAATAAGAGCCGTGAACTCAGTCCGCGAACTGGCGGAAGTTCTCGACCCGAGAAATTCTGTTGGAGTTTGAGAACTCCTTCCGGGAACTTAAGTCCGCGAACTAAGTCTGCGAACTTGAGTTGGTTATATCTAAAAACGATTGTTTGTGAACTCATTCATATTAACTAAGGAATGCTAAATGCAAACCATGGTTATAAAGTTCATAAACTTATTCGAGGGAATCAAATCGTTTTTTTTGCTTCGATTGTGTCTTGTTTAGTTAAATAAGATTTCCTTGCAATTGATCAACTCTCTAACTAGTTCATTTGAGTCATTTGAACTAGTTATGGTGAAGAAGAATATGGTTGATATGAAAGTGCTCATATGGCTAACCATTTGGTTAACTATTGTTGAACCAACAAATGTACATGTTTGGGTACGGTTACACAAACCTAAAATCGTGCATTTCATTTGTGTGTAACAAGATAAGTTTTCGATCCAACGGTTGAAATATATTAGCTTGAATCTAATCAGGTTTTCATCTAACGGTGAATATTGAATGCTTTGTTACTAAGCTAACATTGATTGCAAATCCTGATTTGAAAGACTATATAAGGGAGAACTATAGCAACTGGGAAACCTAATCCCCAAACCTTCCGTGTGATACTAGTTGTATTAGATAGAGTCGATTCTCCTCTAACCTTAGGTTTCTTCTTGAAAACCAGGTTAACGACTTAAAGACTTCATTGGGATTGTGAAGCCAGACCGATACTACTTTCTCGTAGTTGTGTGATCTGATCTTGATGATTCTATCGTTTTGAGTACAATCATAACGATTGGCTTGAGATTAATATCTCCGATAGGCAAGATAGAAAAATAGTCACAAACATCTTCGTCTCATCGTTTGTGATTCCACAATATCTTCTTTCGCCGCGTCGATTAAGATTATTGTGAGGTGATTGATAATACTAGGCTGTTCTTCGGGAATATAAGTCCGGGTTATAAATTGGTTCCTATTCACCTTGATTTATCAAAAGACGGAACAAAACTTGTAGGTATTTCTGTGGGAGACAGATTTATCTATTCCATAGACTTTTCTGTGTGATATAGATTTGTTTATTAAAGTCTTCGACTTTGGGTCGTAGTAACTCTTAGTTGTGGGTGAGATCAGCTAAGGGAATCAAGTGCATAGTATCCTGCTGGGATCAGAGACGTAAGGAGCGCAACTGTACCTTGAATCAATGTGAGATTGATTGGGGTTCAACTACAGTCCAGACCGAAGTTAGTTTGTAGTATGCTAGTGTCTGTAGCGGCTTAATACAAACAGTGGTGTTCAATCTGGACTAGGTCCCGAGGTTTTTCTGCATTTGCGGTTTCCTCGTTAACAAAATTCTGGTGTCTGTGTTATTTCTATTCCGCAATATATTTTGTTATATAATTGAAATATCACTGAAAAGGCGAGGGTACCCAAATATACCTCAAGCTAAAACTTTTTCTACCTATAAGTCCTTTCTCCGAAAGTGATTGTCTATGGACTGAGTCGAGATAATACAACTAATCGGTTCACACTTCGTGTGATCGTCTATGGATACGAGATCGAGACAATACAACAACAAAGTATGTTTACTTGATACAAAGGTTCGGACTTAACCAAACACAATAGGATTGCTTATCAAGTAAATAGGAATTAACGTTTGTCTGATTTACTTTAATTATAATAAAACAATTATAATGCGGAAAATAAAAGTAAATGACACAACAAGATTTTGTTAACGAGGAAACCGCAAATGCATAAAAACCCCGGGACCTTGTCCAGAATTGAATACTCTCAGGATTAAGCCGCTACAGAAAATTACACCTAACTTCGTATAGTTGAGACCAAGTAACTAACCCTATAGTTCACTTAGTTCCGTCTGTATTCCCACGCCTCCGACTTGTGAATAAGTCATGTACTTGGAACAATTCCTTTGGTTCGTATTCTAAACAGTAAAGGAACAACAAATCTGCTTTGGTATCAACTCTATTCAACCAAGTGATATGAGTCGGACAAAGGCTCTTCTGTTTATCTTAACATTAACTCCTTCGTCGGGTCCTTAGATCTATCTTATGTTCAATCACCCAAAGGTAATCGTTTAAGATTAAGCCAATCAATACCTTTAATCACAAGGAAACGTATTGATGTCGATCTACTCAATTAATCAATCCAATCTACCACAAGGATAAACCGATTATTAATTGGATCCTCTTTTACCGAAACAAGTATTGTGCACACCAAAGATTATAAAACCCAAGTCAGATCTTCAATATCTTCTTTGTCTTCAAATCTTCTTAAATCTTCAATAAAAACCTGCACACAATCACTTGAATCTCTTGTGATCAATCACGCACGTAACGGAGTCTGTTAACAATGGATTATCACAAGATCGTCTTTAGAACTAACAACAGTCTAAAGATCCCTGTCGAAACTCTGAACTAGTTTGAATGAATCTTATATCAGAAGAGAAGATTCTCAAGAATAAACAAACTAGGTGCAATCAGATTCCAACCACCATTAGTCAATCAAATCAATCGAAAACAAAGATAAACCACAATTATCTAGTTTCCCACCAACGGATCGCGCTAGAGCTTCTCAATACCAAAGAAGACTTTAAACTGAGCGGCCGTAAGAGATTTTGCCTAATTAGGTTACTCTCCTCTCCGAATAGGCGGCTACACCAGTAACAACAACAAAAGAGTAAATTTGTTGTTACGAAGGATTAGTTTGCTAGAAAGGCGAACTTCGTGTATTTATAGACAAGGAAGTTTGGACGCCAAGTAATTTCCAAAACCGAAAATATTATCAAGATATTCATAAAAGCACAGATTCGGTTTTCATAATTCCTGGAAATGCTCTGTCCAAAAATAACGATCGAAATCTCTCGGAAAATCTAATTAGTAAATGCACATTACTAATTCTGTAATTTCCCTACAAAATGAAATTAATAACCTTAATTAAAAGATTCTTAACTTACTTATGTTTCGATCCTGGGATTCTCTTCCCTTAGCCATTAAGGAATATATTTGAACAATTATAGAAATAAACATTCACAAAGACGTGTTCAAAGTTTGTCGACATCTTAACTTTGTAAGTTCTCTTTCACACTTACAACCTTGAAACCGATTTGCCACACTTCCAAACAAGTTTAGAATTGGTTCATCTGACTTTCAAGAACTATGTGATTGATCAAACCAACATTCAATCACAATCATGGGTTTACGATTCTACCAAAACAAGTTTCGGTTCTACCTCCATGTGAGTACTGTGCATAGTCACACTAGCTTCCCAAAAGTTCGGTTGACTAGGTACTAGGATCGGTTCCTCACATATATATGGTATCTAACTTATATGTGTTGCACATGTCCATAGGATCGGTTCCCCTTTCGCTATAAACCTTGCTTTGCACCCCATACAAGGATCGGTTCCCTTTGATGTACTGCACCCCTTACTAGGATCGGTTCCCTTTCCCTTACTAGGATCGGTTCCCTTTCCCTTACAAGGTCATACATACAAAATCCGATCATACCACAGGTGATTACTTAAGATCGTTTTTACTAATAAAAGTTATACCAATACATAAGTCAGGCCTTTGTGAACAGTTCTACCAAGAACACAACAAGTTTTGAGCGGTTATACTCTATCACACATATTGGTTGTTCATAAGATATGCAATGAATAACAAAACCAATAACACCTAGCAATTTCCTTTTCGGTTCACAAATAAGTTTATGAACTTACTTCCTTAGAACACATGTAAACATTGTTCCCTAGGATGAAATCCTCACCTCATACCCATACATAATTACAATAGCATTCAAATGATTATGGCGATATCTTATCTACAAAGTTTAATGGTTAAGCAATAAACCTCGTATTGTATTCCTTAATACTATGTCTATATAGAGTTCAAATATGCTTCGCAGTTATGTTTTCAATATGCACGACTTGAAAGATACGTTAGGGAATGAAACAATTCAAGTCAAATATCACTAACCTCAAGTGGAAGGATGATTGTTGTCGTTGTATCTCCTTGCTTCTTCACACCTTCAAGTCTTCGCAATACTTGTAATGTCTCATATCCTAATACTTTCAAGCTAACCTATACGAAGTTTAACTCTAGTACATAATCAATCGACTCTTAACATGAGTTTTGATTCACTAAAATATGACAACCAAACTTGACATACCAACGCTTGGTGGGTTCAACCGATCCATGCTCTAACAATCTCCCCATTTTTCAATTTTAGTGACAAAACTCTTACATCATATGGATAAACAAATTACAATAATTCATTACAATCCGCTTGATTCCCGATTCAACAGCACAGTGAAACTGCTTACATTCAATCCTTGAAAATATCGTTGTTTACATTATAATAACAAAGCTATTACTCCCCCTAAGGAAGATAGGTAGATATTCAATCCGCACGTCTTTGTTATACCAATCATATGACATGTTACTCCCCCTTAGTTTGTGCTTTCACTCTTTCGTTAGATAAAAACATTCAAGTACCAATGTTCTTTTCCCTAGCGATGCCAATCAATATAAAAATCAATGCCAAAGATCACTGTTTACTCCATATATTTCTCCCCCTTTTTGTCACAAAAATGACAAAGAAACGAAAAAATAAAGGACAACACGAAAAGAATCTTACAAATCTCAGAATAGACTTGCAAACTTGTAGAGTTAGGCACGAGGATTCCACACATCATGTTCTAATAACTAATATCAAAACTGAAACTACAAGTAATCTTATTTTGATATGTTACCAAGGAAACAATTGTCCGAAATAATTTTTCCAATTTAGTTTAGCAAACCAAAAACAACTAAGCATATTAGTCCCTTTGCTAAACCGATTGTTCAAAAACAACCGCTTAATTTGATAAGACCAAAATAAATATAAACTCCATTTTTCTCATCAGGTTCTAATTATCCATAAACTTAGACCTTTCAATTTTAAACAAGACAAGTACTAGGTTAGTTAACTAGCATTTCTTGTTTAGGCATTCAATTAGACTTGAATAACTGAAACCTCACTTCGATAAGTCTAACTAAGATCAGAATTAACTTAGTTTATCTTATCCAGAATCGAATTGGACTAAACAACTCATCCCGTACACATATTATTTCGTTAAGCCATAAATAATTCATACAAACCAAAATAAATCAACTTGCATAATTATTCACCTCAACCGGAAGCAATTGAAACAACATAGACATTATAAGCACCGCAATTGCACCGTAATTTTGTAAGCCTAAACGATTGATACCATACAAAAGCAAGATAGCAATAGTTTTTCTTAACCGGAACCAATTGAAACACACATCCACACACACATCATGGAATATATATCAATTGAACCGAAATTTTGTTAAGCAAAAGCAACAAATATATATATTATAAACTCAGGATTTTCTTAAACAGGAAAACAATTAACTAACAAGATTGTTACCTCAAATTTCGCATCCATTTCTCCAATATGATTGCATCTTCGTCCAGTGAGAATTGATATCGAAATATCACCACGTTGTCATCCTTATGCGTGAACAAAAGAATAACAACACACCTCAACCTTTACCAGAGAAAGGTTGAAAACCGGTTTTAACAATTGCAAGCAAAAGTTGAAAACCGTCGAAACACATATGCTTTTATGCTAAACCAAAACCGATTCAACATATTGTGACTTTTTCACATATTGTTTCTATTAGAACCCCTCATAATCCTTTGATAAAGCCTACCTACTAGGGCTAGAACTTAATCCCGCTAAATCAAAAAGTCACCCAAACCATGAGGGTTCACAATATATGAGATCAAATATTAAGGTAGTAAAACCGAAATCAAACATCCCATAAACATACATAGCAATAAGGTAAAAGCAATTAAGCACAGGCTATGTAAACCAAAAACTATCACAAGAAAAATTACCAATCACATAATTTTATTCATAATAGTTTTATTCATAATAGACCGATACAATCAATAAAAGAAATCAAAAATTGATGTCTATTAAACTAGATTAAGTAATACAGTAAATAACTTAATCTCTAGTAGTGTTCTCTCGTTTCTTGTGAAGATTGCTTTCAAAAACTGGATTCAAATTCCTCTGAGTACTTCCTCTTTCAGTAGATATGTTCATCTCCAGCAGTTGAGAATGAAGGTTTTCTAGTACTTCTTTTGAATCCTTTAACATCAGTTCATGATACCTAATGCAACCTTTAACAGAGTGAATCTGTTTTCTTAGAGATACTCGAGGGTCATCATGAAGAGGAACTTCATGAGTTTCAGACATAACTGACGCACAGAGTGCTAGATCATCAAGAGATGATTCTTCTTTTACCGATTTCTCCATTGAAATATGATAGTCTTCTTTCGGACAGGAAGAAGATTTATAAGATGGGAGAAAATCAAGGAATATAAAAATATTTGGTTTTAAGGAAACCAAAACTATTTTTCAAAAAAATAAGAAATATCCAATATTTTTCACTGAAGAAACAAACATGAATAACTTGCCCAGATTTATGCTTCCTCACAATCAGAATTTTTTGGGCAACAAGTGAGGATGCAAAACTCAACACCATCATTGTGTGTTGAGGTGAGAATTATTCTCACCATTCTTAGCAGAAACATCCTTAGGATGATTTATCAACACAGTCGACTGTGTTTCCTTCTGTTCTTCCTCTCTTTTGTAATTGCCAGAGTTTGCAATTAGTTTTTGAACCCCAAAAACTTACTAGTCTTCCTTATCCCTTTTCGAAGGGATTGGAAGAGTTTGATTTCGCAAAGGATTGTAGCGAGATCATTTCCTTCATATGAAGAACTTCTTGTGTCATCAGAAAAACTAGTTTCCGATTCTCTTGGTATTTCACAGGAGAAAAACAAGTTTATGAACTTACTTCCTTATAACACATGTAAACATTGTTCCCTAGGATGAAATCCTCACCTCATACCCATACATAATCACAATAGCATTCAAATGATTATGGCGATGTCTTATCTACAAAGTTTAATGGTTAAACAATAAACCTCATATTGTATTCCTTAATACTATGTCTATCTAGAGTTCAAATATGCTTCGCAATTATGTTTTCAATATGCACGACTTGAAAGATACGTTAGGGAATGAAACAGTTCAAGTCAAATATCACTAACCTCAAGTGGAAGGATGATGTTGTCGTTGTAGCTCCTTGCTTCTTCACATATTCAAGTCTTCGCAATACTTGTAATGTCTCATATCATAATACTTTCAAGCTAACCTATACGAAGTTTAACTCTAGTACATAATCAAGCGACTCTTAACATGAGTTTTGATTCACTAAAATATGACAACCAAACTTGACATACCAACGCCTGGTGGGTTCAACCGAGCCATGCTCTAACAATCACAGGTTGTGCGTTTGAATCAATCAATTGGAAATCCGACCTTTGGTTGTTGATTGAAATTGATTGATCCTTGAACATTGGTCTTTGGTACCGTTCAAGTGATTTCTCTTGTATTCAATTAGACTCGCAGATTTCTATTTGCTTGAGAAAGAATTGAATCAAGAAAGAGAGATATAACTCTTTGATATACTTTATTAAGATTGAGTCTAGTTGATTCTCTTGAAAGTATATTGGAGTTTGTCCATACAGATTGCTAAGCGAAATATTGGGTGTGGTTGTTGTACCCCCGCTTTTTCAATACAACCCTTTGGGACAAACATAGTTAATCGTTAAAGCAAATCCTATGGTCAGTAGAACATTACTTCATTCACTACTTCAAAAAAATATCATCAAAGGTCATTCACCGAACTTGTAACAAAACTAAAACACCTAAAATTACTTTAAAATCAATTAGTTTATTCTTGCAAAATATGTTAGCATTATAATTTAATTTTTCTCTTTGATATAAATTGTTGGGTTCCCATTTTACATAGATTTGTGTTTATTCATTTTCCTAAAATTTATAATAATATTTAATTTTTGATCCATTTATTATCTTGTCTCTTTACCTATTATCATGAACTATTTCTCAAGCATGCATAATTACATGAAGTTGGGGAGAAATCACAAAAACAAAAATCATGACAAAAAGGGGGAATAAAGAGAGATGTGTGAAACTGAATCGATTACAATTAATTCACGCGTAGCCTTGCATAATCCCATGAAGTAGGGGAGAAATAATGACAGAAACATAAACCATGACAAAAAAGAGGAATAAAGAGAGATGTGAGAAACTGAACCGGATACAATTAATTCACTTGTAGCCTTGTGTTTGGTCAATTTTTTTTATAGGTTTCATTCTTCTTCCTGCCTCCTACCCGGCAAATCTTAAAATCACAACATCTTCTTCTTTGGAAAAATCTGGCCTTTAAAAATTGTTTTAATTTTAAAAATAATAAAAAAAGTAATTTGAAAACTAAAATCAAATTAAATAAAACAAAGAAAAATTAACCAAGGATGACTAAATAATTTACCTATCTTCAGACACCTTTTCTCACCTTTTCTTTTAATGGTGGGTTTGGATGTAGAGGGGATTTGGTAGAATTATGTTTCCCTTTGTGCGTTTGGTTGCCCGAATCCTTGGAATCACGTTTCCTACGGGAATCAGTTATCCAGCAAATCCTCCATATGGAGTCCGACCCCTCCCCCTAAGATTTGCTGGGAAACTTATCAAGGGATTTATGGACCCACTTTTTTTTAATTCTAAATCCCATATGTATGTAATTTTAAGATTTGAGGGTAATGCCAAACGGTACAATGACTTTAAAACAAGAAAACTCTATAAATCCTTGGGATTTTAATTGAGTCACCAAACACACAAGGGATTTATATGAATCCCAGTATTTGTAATCCCATGGGATTATAAATTCCTGGAAACGGTGAATTCTACAAACAAACCCACCATAAGTGAATACTAGAACAAATGGTTCAAGGTTGAGAAAACACACAATAGGTCATGGGTTCGAGTTCGCACACATACATATTAAATGCGGTTGGTATCCATTTTAAATCATCTTCCTAAAATGAATAACAAATTAACAACATGAGAAGCAAGACAGATTTAAATATGCGTAAAAGGGCCATCTGACTCATCAAACGATATCGACTAGAGGTTGTATGCAATTTCAATGAAAAGCCAAGCAGAATCCTTATTTAAATACCCTCACGAAGGCGCTAATTGATATTGTATAAAAAGAACCAAAACAAAGAAGATTCACCGAAAACTGTGATTTTTGGTTAAAAAGAAAGCAGAATTGCATCCTGAAAGAATCAAATGATTTTCATAACATCAAAATATAGCTAGTTTCATCATAACCATATACCTTGTGCCATGATCTAAGTTTTATTTATCTCAGTTTTAATTTCTTTGAATTTTTTACTTTCTTTCTCTTTATTTTTTTTATCAGCTCTTGATTCTCATGGAAAACTAATTCCTTTTTGATTTGCAATACTCTTTTGTGTATTCAGTAGTGATCCAGTGGTGGTCGTTTGGAAGCAGTGGTGCATTTGGTTCCTCGAATCTCATTCAAACAGTGGTGTTTCTTCATAATCATACTTATTATGGAATTCCTCAGATCCTCATCAAGTTATATGGTTCTAATAACAATGGTGCTATTAATACACATCTCGCCATGTTTGACCTACATACCAGTGGTGTATGCTACCATCCAAGTTTCCTATAAACATAATCCAAAGGAAATCATTCATCCATCCTTTCATCATCATAACCATCCTATGAAGAATATTGTTCTCACTTCCATTAAGGGCAATTTAGGTAATTCTGTGATTAGGGTTGCGCTCCAAAGGAAAATTCAAAAATTCAAATGTCATATACCCAAATTAAAGCCTTATTTTCCTCCGGAATATCTCTCTACAGCTCATAATCCTAACCAAAAAAATCTAGATAAATTAGGAATTTTTTGTTATATTAACAGAAACCCTAAATATATTGCTGCCTATAAATTGGCTAGAAAAAGTAAAAGAGTTTATCACAAAGAGGAAAGCATTAACAACACAAAAATGTCCCAAATGTTGAAGCTTGCAGCACTTACCAAGAAGATAAGAGAAACAAATCTTACTGCGGAAAGCTCTATTATGAGGAGTAGTCTCATCACAGAGGAGGAAATTGAAGCAGCTTCCAACCAATGGCGCAATAGTCTCATAGGGAAAATTATCTCAAAAGATGAAATTGAGCCTGATGCAGTCAAGAAAGAGGTGAAATTCATCTGGAGAAGACTCAATAAAGTTGATATAAATGTCATGGGAAGAAATCCATATGTCTTCAAATTCAGGAGTCCGGAGGACTTGAATACTGTACTAAAAACACCTACTTGGATCATTAAGGATCATCTCATAGTCCTATAAAACTATGACCCTGCAATTCCATTGGGGGATTATAAGTTCACCCATCATGTTTTTTCGGTACTAATCACAGGTTTGTGTTTAGAACACATTGATAATGGGATAATTATGAAGCTGCTTCAAGACATGGGTAAAATAATTTCTGAGGAAGGAAAGAGAGGATACACCGTTCGAGAAAGATATGTTTCAGCAAAGGTGGAGGTGGATTTGAGTATGCCACTCAAAAGGGGAAACTGGCCGTGGAATGCGGCAAAACAAAAAATATGGGTCAAGTACCATTTTGAAAAACAACCAAGAAGTATATGTCCCGACTGTTTTGTCATTGATCATGATGCTGACAAATGTGATGAGCGTGCATGGAATATATTCATCTTCAGAATGACAGATGAACAATTCAAAGAATTCTATGAAAAGAATGCTCATATGGTAGAAGCCATGCAAAATCAGGAGAGTGGTGTGAGCACTAATGGGCCTCAAGAACCTAATGATGATGGGCCGATGCAAGAAGAAGATGGACCGGATACTAGGAAAAATAAAAGAGTACGGGATGATGGAATCGAAGATAACTATGTCATTCTTGATAACCCGACCTTCTCACACTCTCAAAACCATAGTCATTTCTTCCAATCTTCTCATGGATGGTAGTGGTGGTCAAATGGAGATTCAAGACAAAGCTGTATGTGATGAGGATCTAAACATGGAGGAAGCTGAAAATGGAACAAGAGGACCAAATGAAACTCACCATGCTCCGGCTATTGATTCGCAAATTAGTAACGCAAATCAGGTTTTTTCTACTTTTCTTCTTTCAAATCTTACAATTTTGAATCCTTTAAACCTTCCTGATAAAGCTCGATGCTATGATGTTCGATACAATTCTAGGGTTTCGTTTTATTTAATTACTGTGCTGATTTCCCCCAAATTCATTGCAATTAGACATAAAATTAGGGTTTGCATATTTAAGTTTTGTTTTTTAGTTCCATTAGCAGTCTCCCCATATTGAAACTTAATTGTTTTGTTCATAACTTTCATATTAGTTGCTTGAGTAATTATTCTTATATCCAAAAGTGTTGTATGAATTGTGATTTTGTTGGTAGCATCTTGGTTCATTTTGAGTATTGTTCTGAGTCTTGCCTTTTGTATATTTGTAAAATTAAGCTATCCTTAGCTGATTCTCATTCCTCATCAATGAGGATTTTGTCGTGGAATTGTCAGGGATTCGGCAACCCTACAACTAGAAATTCACTGTGGAATTTGATCAGAGGTCAAAACCCTGACATGATATTCTTGTGTGAAACAAAAAATGAATCTTCTAAAATGCATCAATATCTTAGAAGATTCAATTACCCCAGTTCATGGGTTTTCCCTTCTGTTGGTCGTGCTGGGGGTATCTCTTTAATTTGGAAACTGGGTTTCAATGTGAAATTATACATAATACTGATAAGATGATAAATGTTATAATTTCAGATAATCCTAGTAAACCTGAATTTCTAGCCACTTTTCTTTATGGTTCTGTGTACCATGAAGAGAAGATGGAACAATGGAAATACATTGGAGAAATATGTGCTAGAATAGATCATCCTTGGGTTATCATAGGTGACCTCAACATTACTATGCATGCCCATGAGAGGTCTACCTACTCCACCCCATCTACTACTGAATATCCTGAAATCCAAACCATATTGGATAATAGTGATCTCTCTGATTTAGGATATATTGGTAACAGGTTTACATGGAACAATAGACAATCTGGTAATAATTGCATATATGCTAGATTGGACAGGGCATTGGTAAATGGTCATTGGATAAATCACTATGGTTCTACTCCGGTACACCATATTGATACTATTGGCAGTGATCATATACCTATAATCTTGGAGACTAATTCTGTGTCTTTTCAAGGTAGCAAGCCCTATAGATATTTCAAATGTTGGGGTAGTGATCCATCTGTAAGAGAAGTTATAAAAAAGGCTTACTCTAAAGATGTTAGAGGATCCTCTTCTTTTCAATTTACTAATAAGCTGAGATTTGTTAAACATGATTTAAAACTTTGGAATCATCAGCATTTTGGTAATATTGATCATAAGGTTAGAACTCTTAGCTGTCAACTCCATGATCTTAATAATCTTCCTCATTCCTCAAGTAATGTTGAATTGATTAAACAAGTAGAGTTTGACCTAGAACACTGGCAAAAGGTACAAGAAGACTTTTATGCCCAGAAATCTAAACAAGAGTTCTTCAAATCCTTTGACAGGAATACTGGGTTTTACCATAATTATGCCAATAGGAGGAAGCATTTTAACCATATAAGTGCACTCAAATTGGATAATGGGCAGTGGGTTAATGACAGAGCTGATCTCGAGAACTTATTGGTAAACCACTTCAGTTCTATAGGAACATGTTCTAATCCTTCTAAAAACCTTGAAATTCTCAATTGTATTGATTCTTGCATTTCAATTAGTGATAATCAAAATCTTCTTAGACCAGTTTCTAAGCAAGATATCATTGATACAATTAACCAAATGACTCCTTGGACTGTCCCAGGGCCCGATGGTTTTCCCCCAGGATTTTATAAAGAAAATATAGACCTATTAATAGATGATGTTTGGAAAACTGTTAACAGTTTCCTGGATTCCAAACATCTCCTAAAAGAGATGAACCATACTTTTCTGTCTTTAATCCCCAAAACTAATAATCCCTCTAGTCCCTCTGATTTTAGATCTATTTCTTTGTGCAATTCTAATTACAAAATCATTTCAAAGATTCTTGTAAATAGAATGAAGCCACTGTTGAGTAAAATGATTAGCCCTTATCAGGCTGCTTATGTCCCAGGAAGACATATTCAAGAGAATGTCATCATTGCTCATGAGTTGGTGCATACTATGAAAAGAAAAAGGAAAAAGGACAAATGGGGTGTCATGGGCCTTAAACTAGATATGTCTAAGGCCTTTGACAGAGTCGAATGGTCTTTCTTAAGAGACATTCTTAGATCTTTTGGGTTCTCTGAACATTGGTGTGATCTAATACATCAATGTATTAGTACCACTAGCATTTCCATCATGTTAAACGGTTCTCCTTGTAAAACCTATAGACCAACTAGGGGTCTGAGACAGGGATATCCCCTGTCTCCATACCTGTTCATCTTGGTAATGGAATCATTCTCAAGATACCTTCTCCATGCTGAAAATTGTCAGCTTATTCATGGTCTGAAAGTTACCAAGGAAGCGCCGAGTATCAGTCATCTGCTCTTTGCAGATGACTATCTCATTTTCGCTAAAGCTTCACATACAGAAGCGCAAAACTTATTGAGTTTGATTAAAGATTTTAGTTCTGTTTCTGGTCAAGTGATTAATCTACAAAAGTCAGGCTGTTTCTTTAGCAATAATGTTCACCCTGACCATGCGGTTTCACTCATAAATGAACTTAAAGTTAAAAAGATTGCTTTAGATGAAAAATACCTAGGTATTCCTCTCTTCATATCTAGATATATAATTGATTCTTTTAATTATCTCAATGAACACTTTGATAAAAGAGTAGCTAAGTGGAAGGGCAAACAATTCAACCAGGCAGGTAGGTCTATCATCGTTCAGAATGTGTTAAAAAGTTCTCTTATTTATCATATGAACACCTTCGCTATCCCTGATAGTATTATTAACAACATGGAATCTTCTCAAAGAGATTTTTGGTGGGGTAAGTCTAGTCCTGGAGGAATCTACTTAAGGGGTTGGCCACGTATTTGTACCCATAAATATCAGGGAGGTCTTGGATTTCGTAACCTTAAACATGTCAATCTCTCTCTCTTGACAAAAACTGCTTGGAATGTGATTCATAAACCTGATTCTCTGTGTGTAATCATTCTGAAATGCAAATATTTTTAAAATTATCATTTCTTCACAGCCCCAAAAAGGCTGATGTTTCTTGGGTATGGAGGAGTATTAGTCGTGGTCTGAATGTTATCATGCATAATTCCATTCGGGAAGTTAGGAATGGTGAATGTATTTCTGCTTTTACTGATAATTAGATACCAAATGCTAGTGAGCCTAGGTTTGTCTCAAATCCTAATCCTAATATTACTGTTGCTGCTTTTATTGATGAAGAAACTAAATGTTGGAAACCTGAGCTTGTCAATGCTTTCTTTACACCCCAAAATGCTAGGAAAATTCTAGACATTAGAATACCTTTATCAGGAGTTGACAGACTTATTTGGCCACATACAAAAAATGGCATGTTTTCGGTTAAATCTGCCTATAAAATCATCTCTGGTCAAAATGCTTTTATGTCTAATCCTCAGAATAGTAATCCTTTTTACAAATCCCTGTGGAAGCTTCCTATCTTACCAAAAGTTCAACTTTTCGCTTGGAAATGTCATGAAAATATCCTACCTGCTAAATCTGTGATTAATAGATATTCTAATAGTCACGATTCTTCTTGTAACATGTGCAATTTGGGTATTACTGAAACTCCTGAACATATTATTCTACATTGTGAGTTCTCAAGGTCTGTATGGGCTCTTACTCCATATGCAGACATTATTGAGCATGACTCAACCTCCAATAATAACTTGCAGGAATGGATCAGTAGATGACTCTCTGATGATAGTCTGAAATCTAAAGCAGTGGCTATTTTTTCAATTGCTTGGAGCATTTGGAAAGAGAGATGTTCTTGCACTTTTCAAGAAAAGAATCTTAATCATCATGCTACAACTAGACTTGCACTTAAGTTAGTCAATGATATTGAAACATACTTAAGCAATCATGTTCCTCAGGATAGAAGTAGGAATGCTACCGTAGAGGAAAATCTTAGTAATGTCATTAGATGTTTGCCTGATAACTGTCATATAATCTGCAGTGATGCATCCTTTGACAAGAACACTAATTTATCTGGCATTGGTTTGGTTATGAATGATTCAACAGGTTCATTCCTTGGCTGCTGATAGGTGTAGAATACACCGTATTTACTATCTAGAGTTTATGCTTTCTTTGCTATTTTTCGTGTGAATTATGTACCTTATGTGTGCTTTTGAGTTTATTAGGTGCAATGGAGTCATTTGGAGCAAAAAGAAGCGGAAGTCGCCCAAATCTTGGATTCCTTCTCATCATGTTGAAGAGCACGGAAATATGAAGTCAATGGCGAAAGAACGAGGTCATTCCGACGCCGTATAAGAATGTTATGAGGAAAATCAACGGTTAAGCTTGTCGGTTCCCTAGGACTGACAAAGACAAAAAGAGGAGGTGGCCCTTATCGACTGCACCTGAGTGGCTATACCCATTTGCTCTTCCTTAACAAAAGCTCAGATCGAGAATTGGTGGTTGTTTTCATTACAGTTTCCCTGAAATCCAGAAAAGAAAAATTGCTACCGGTAAGAATAGATCAATGAGTTCCTGATAATTTAGGGAAGAAATTAGGGTCTGATGATCGAGATTGAAGAGTTATAGAGGATGATTGAGTTTGATTCAGGGATGAGAAGAAGCTCAGGTTAGGGTTTTCTGCAGAATCTGTCAAATCGAAGAGAAACGAGAGAAAATGGTGGTGACGTATTTCAGAGAGATCGGGAAATTGGGGCTGTGGAAGATGATGATTGAGATGCTGTTTGAATTGGTTTTCTGGGTTCATGAGGAATGGAGAAATTGGTGATAGATCGATGGGTTCTTACCCATTTTGAGTTTATAAATGAGTTGCGCTTGAGCCGTTGTTGTAATCAAGGGTTTGTGGAATTGGATCGATTTTCAGAGCTCTGAGACTCAACCAAGAAGAATCAAGGCAAACCATGAAATCAATGGTTGTTTACAGATTGAGAGCTATGTTGGTGGGCTGAGTTCTGATGATGCTGGTGGTGTTACTGAGATAGAACACAAGGGTGAGCTAAATGGCAACGCAGAGAATGAAATGGTTCGAGTATCTTTGTGCTCGGTTTGAGATGCGATCGGCTTAGCCATTGTTGTTGGTGCTTGCAATTTCTGGTAGTACAGGAACTGAGCCAAGGTGAAGCTGCAGTTCAGTGATGTGTTGCAGGCAGGATGGCATTAACTGGTGCTGAGTATGAGAAGTTGTGCAGGTATGGAGGGATCATGGAAGCTGAGTTGCAGGTGTAGTTTTAGATGTTGCAGGGAGTTGTGGCTGGTCTGAGCTGGAAGTGATGGCTTTTGGTTATGGTGAATCTGTGTTTGAGTGTTAAATGGCAGGGAAGCTTGGTTGGGAGCTGTAGTTCTGTTTGAGCTGCAGCTGAATGGCAATGGCAGGAGATGGAGCAACAGGGCACATTTGCACCTGAACTGATCTGGTGGCCTGAAGGAATGAAATGGAACAGCTATAAGTGTTCCAGGGCAAGTAAGGGATGTGCAGTGATTGAATGGAAGTTGCAGAATGGTTAGGTGGTGATGCAATGGGTGTTTGCTCTATGTTTGTGTCTGTTGCAATCGAAGGCTACGGCAAATCGAAGACGAATACGATGGGTTTGAGTTGCGATTTTGCATTTGCGGTGCGGTGAGAATGTAAAGAAAATGGGAAGGGATTGCAATGCATGATATCAGCTAAGAAGTGGTATAGACTGTGTGTTTCTGAGTCAGGTTTTGGTAGAGGAAACATGGCCTGAGGAAGAGCTGAAGTTGGAAATGATGTTGCAGGCTGGCAGCATGGCTGTGTTAAGCTGTAGGTGATGAATGATGTGCAGGGAAGAAGACTGTGAAATGGCCTAACAAGCTGTTGAGGCTGAGCATTTGCAGGTTATGAAGTGAAAGGCTGAGCAGCCATCATGGCTGGATGGATGGAATTAGTGAAGCACCATCTTGGTGCAAAGACAACATACGACTGTGCAATGGCTCGGCTCTGCCAAACCCACTCACCGACCCCAGAATCAGCTGACCCTGAATGACCCTGACTCACCTGACTCAGCTGAGTCTTGACCCGGTTTGACTCAGTGAGTTGACCGAGCTGACCCGGCCGTTCTGACCCGTTGACCGGTGACCGGTTTGACTTTGCCGGTCACCTGAGACACTTTCCGGCGACTTTTCCGGCCAAATTCCGGCCACAATCCCAGTTTTCCGGCGAGCGTTTTTGGGACAAAATTTCTACACGGGTTTCTCTCCATGGTGGGCCGGGTGAATTTCCAACTAATGGACTTGAAGACAAAACCTAATTTCGGAAGGAGTATCCTTTATGGAAACTGAGGAATATATAAAAGAGAGGACTTCTATATCTTGGAGGATTATCGACCACGTTTTTATTATCTCTTCTACTTTATTCTAGGGTTTACACCATGAAATCTCTTCTCTTTCTTCTTGTGATGAACTCCATGAATATGAGCTAGATTTTATTATTGGTTATGGAATAGTTGGATTTCACATAATATGATTCTTTGATTCAATATATTAGTTTTGTCTCATAATTATCGTTTGCAATTCTCTGAAAATATTGTTTTATGATTGATTGATTGTTTTGTCAAGTTGCAAATTGGTAGAACTTCTAATCACATCTATTGCTAGTTTAGGGTTTATTATACGCAAAAGTGATATTCCTTGGATACAAGTAGCATAATATGATTATAGTTTGTAGTGATATATTCTTATGATCATATGTGAATCGTAACCTTTGTTAAATCGAATTAGTGCGCTTTCCACGTTCGATTGCTTTGATTGGCCTGATTTCATAGAACTTAACGCATCTAGGGAATTAAACTTGATTAGTGCTTTTACACGTTAGGTTGTTCCTTTAGATAGAATTCATATTCGCATCTTTTAATGTGTTTGTTGATGACAAGAGGAGATTAGCGGGATATTCTTGCGATCAAGGTATTCTAGGGTCTTTGATAAAAGTTGAGATTAAAAATCAATTCTAGTTATTGTGAAAAGCATGTTAGTGAATGAAAACGAAATCCTTAACCAATATCTCTTCTATCTTATTTGTTTGCTTATTTGTTTCTTTGTTTTTATTTTATTTTAGTTTATAAAATCACAAAACCCCGGTGTTATTTATAGGGAACCGAAACAATTTGACAACCTAGACCTCTCTGTGGGATCGATCCTTTCTTGCCCTTGCTATATTTATATTTTGAGTAGTAAGAAAGTGTAATTATATTTGTGTCGCTTACGACAGCGATCAAATTTTGGCGCCGCTGCCGGGGAGGCAGCGGTTGTTAATTGTTTTTGGTTTCTTATTTTTGTTTTGTTTTTGTTTTTAGTCTTATTTTTATTTTTTCTTATTTTCTGGGTTTTAACCTTGGTTTGGGAATTATTTCAGGTGCTTATTTCTATGGAAGGAGCATATTGGAGCAATCAATACGGGTTTCAACCTCAACAATATGAAAACTACCAATTCCATGGATATAATCAAAACCAATTCATTGGTTATGACCAATATTCCATGGAACCTTATGGTTTTCCTCAACAACCTTATGGCGGGGAACAACCACAAGTATGGGAGGATTCTTATGTTTGTGAACAAAAAGTCTCTAATTTTATAGATAAAGTTTCCACCTTTTTACAAGAGAATTTCAAAAAGCTAAAGAGACTACAAACGAGCAACTCCAAGAACTTCGTGAAAGTATGACTATCTTGCGAAGAGACATTGATCAATATAAGGAAGATATGGATATTTCTAATGTGCATATGGTTTGTGATGAATATTTGATTGATGATAATGTGGAAAAAGGCCAATCCTTGGGCACTTTCGTGGATAATTGTGTAGTTAACTCAACTCTTGATCGTAATAATGATCATTCACGTATTCAAAAGGATGAGTTCGAGATTAGCAACACTAATTTCAGCGAGGACCAATCTTATGTTGACTATGATAGTGACGGTGATTATGATACATTGCTTGAAACAACTCATGGTGACATCACCGAGGAGTCTTTTTGGGATCAAGATGAAGACGAAGAGGAATATGTCGACACTTGTGTAGATTACTCGAGCATTGATCTTAATAATGATCAAGAGCCTATTCAAAGGGTGGAGCTTGAGGATGATGCATTTTCGAGTGTTCTAAAAAAAGTTTCTTATAATAAAATTTGGATCCGCAAAAGAGTATGTGCCTTACAACAAAAAGGAGGAGTATGTTGAGAATGATACCGGTTTAACCAATATTGTGGAAGACCCAATTGAACTTGTGCATGATTGTAATGATGATGTTTATGTCGAGACTATGGTTAAGGCAGAAACGGACGAAGAATGGTTGCAAGGTTTAATAGAGGACCATGATATAAAAGAGGTGAATAATTCACTTGAGTTTTTCAAAGATGAAGAGGATTCCGTAATACAAGAGATTGTGCAAGGTTTATCTAACCCTTTGCCTATTGTTTCTTCTCCTTTACCTCTTATTGGTTTGAATGTATGTGCTTCGAGAATATTGTTGACTGACTTTGTTTCTCGTTTTCCGCCATTAGAGAACCTTGATTCTCATACTATGCAGGTTATGGAACAAGAAACCGTGGAAGTACCCGACTCCTATATTCTTTATACACTTCCAAGTGTGGACAAGAATAAGTGTGGGGGAAGCTTTTATTGGTTAATAGCTTCACTTTTGCTTTATGTTACTAATATTTGTGTGAAGCTAGTGTTTGCAAAACAGGTTCTATGGAAGGATCCCCAACTTTTCAGATTGTTGGTGTATGGGGAATGAATCTTACAAGAAGCTAAGTCGGGCCGTCGACTTTAAAACAAGCGCTAAGTGGGAGGCAACCCACCGGTTTTGTATCTCTTATCCTTTTGCATTTTATTTTTGTTTCGTTTATTTATTTTTTTTACTGTTTTCATATCATATTTGCATCCCTATGTTTAATTTCATTGAGTCCGTAATCTATCTTAGAAGAGAATTATGACGAATACCTTTTCGTCAGAAAATTTCAGACTGCGCGTAGTTCAGTCCAGAGACCATAACTGTCAGACCGTTTATTGAAACACTGTGAAATTTTGACACTGTGTAGAAAACACGTAGGTGAACAACTTTTGTGAAATGGAGTTTTTCCAAATTCCTTACCAATTTGCACAGTGTTTGCGTTTTATCTGCTGTTACGTCAGAATTCAGAACTTTCGGTTTTACACATTGAGGACAATGTGAAGTTTAAGTGTGGGGGAGCATTTATATGTTTGTATAGTTTGTTTTTGACACCATTAGTGGATGGAACCATTTTGAATGCAGGAGTTGAGGAACCAATTAACTAAAAGGGAAGAATATAGCTCAGAAATCACAAATTAACATGATAGTTGTTACCATATCTCGGAATATCACCATATCACATTCTATTTTTATTTTTCCATATTTATCTATTGTTCTCTAAGTGCTTTGGTGGGTCACTAAACATCGACGTGTTATTACTGCTAGGATGAAATAGAGTGATTGAGTTACTAGAAAAAAAAAAAAAAAAATTGATGAAAAAAAAAAAAAAAAAAAAAAAAAAAATTAAAAAAAAATGAAAAAAAAAAAGAAGAAAAATATTTGAAAAGAAAAAAAAAAAGGACCGATCAATTAGACCAAAACGGAATAAAAAGACACTTGGGAATAGCAGTATGTGTGAAACGTAGTCCCTGTCTCCGTCGCCTAAACAAGCGTGGAATGCAGGATCCAAGGCAACTATCATGTACTTGCTGACAAGAAGCATGCGCTTGGATCCAAAAGATCTAATCATGCCGTCTAAAAAAAAAAAAAAAAAAAAAAAGAGAAATTGGATCCAGTTTGATCCAATCATATAAAAAAATTATTATTGTGTTGAATAAAGTCACTCTTGGTTCCCTTGTATATGCCAATTGATTTGATGTAGCATTCAGCACCAAGTAGCTCAATCCAATAGGATTAGGTTCATCTTAGCAGTGACCTTTAGACAGATATGGGAAACATCGAACACTTGTGAATATTCGCCAACATCTACATCTATATCCATCTTCTTGATCTTTTCATTGTGATTGTGGTTTGTTAGTTTCCGAGTATTGTGGCTTGTTCGACTATCTAATTAGAGTTTATTTACTAATATATGAATTGAATTTGCAAGGTACCTCCTCCCTGTAGTCATTTTGGATTCGTTCATTGATTTGTCACGAATAGACGGAGTTTGAAATATAGGTTTTGTAGGTATATCTCTAGTAAACCTTCACGAGACTATAACTCGTCCACTAGGGACACCTAGGGGTTTAAAGGCTTGTTATTTATGCTAAAAGTGACCGTAGCCTCGACGACACGGAGTTGTTGTATTTTATTGTTTTGTTTGATTTGCTCGAGGACTAGCAAAGTCTAAGTGTGGGGGAATTTGATAGGTGTAGAATACACCGTATTTACTATCTAGAGTTTATGCTTTCTTTGCTATTTTTCGTGTGAATTATGTACCTTATGTGTGCTTTTGAGTTTATTAGGTGCAATGGAGTCATTTGGAGCAAAAAGAAGCGGAAGTCGCCCAAATCTTGGATTCCTTCTCATCATGTTGAAGAGCACGGAAATATGAAGTCAATGGCGAAAGAACGAGGTCATTCCGACGCCGTATAAGAATGTTATGAGGAAAATCAACGGTTAAGCTTGTCGGTTCCCTAGGACTGACAGTACAAAAAGAGGAGGTGGCCCTTATCGACTGCACCTGAGTGGCTATACCCATTTGCTCTTCCTTAACAAAAGCTCAGATCGAGAATTGGTGGTTGTTTTCATTACAGTTTCCCTGAAATCCAGAAAAGAAAAATTGCTACCGGTAAGAATAGATCAATGAGTTCCTGATGATTTAGGGAAGAAATTAGGGTCTGATGATCGAGATTGAAGAGTTATAGAGGATGATTGAGTTTGATTCAGGGATGAGAAGAAGCTCAGGTTAGGGTTTTCTGCAGAATCTGTCAAATCGAAGAGAAACGAGAGAAAATGGTGGTGACGTATTTCAGAGAGATCGGGAAATTGGGGCTGTGGAAGATGATGATTGAGATGCTGTTTGAATTGGTTTTCTGGGTTCATGAGGAATGGAGAAATTGGTGATAGATCGATGGGTTCTTACCCATTTTGAGTTTATAAATGAGTTGCAGTTGGAGCTGTTGTTGTAATCAAGGGTTTGTGGAATTGGATCGATTTTCAGAGCTCTGAGACTCAACCAAGAAGAATCAAGGCAAACCATGAAATCAATGGTTGTTTACAGATTGAGAGCTATGTTGGTGGGCTGAGTTCTGATGATGCTGGTGGTGTTACTGAGATAGAACACAAGGGTGAGCTAAATGGCAACGCAGAGAATGAAATGGTTCGAGTATGCTGTGCTCAGATTTGAGATGCAGTCAGCTTAGCCATTGTTGTTGGTGCTGCAATTTCTGGTAGTACAGGAACTGAGCCAAGGTGAAGCTGCAGTTCAGTGATGTGTTGCAGGCAGGATGGCATTAACTGGTGCTAAGTATGAGAAGTTGTGCAGGTATGAAGGGATCATGGAAGCTGAGTTGCAGGTGTAGTTTTAGATGTTGCAGGGAGTTGTGGCTGGTCTGAGCTGGAAGTGATGGCTTTTGGTTATGGTGAATCTGTGTTTGAGTGTTAAATGGCAGGGAAGCTTGGTTGGGCGCTGTAGTTCTGTTTGAGCTGCAGCTGAATGGCAATGGCAGGAGATGGAGCAACAGGGCACATTTGCACCTGAACTGATCTGGTGGCCTGAAGGAATGAAATGGAACAGTTATAAGTGTTCCAGGGCAAGTAAGGGATGTGCAGTGATTGAATGGAAGCTGCAGAATGGTTAGGTGGTGATGCAATGGGTGTTTGCTCTATGTTTGTGTCTGTTGCAATCGAAGGCTACGGCAAATCGAAGACGAATACGATGGGTTTGAGTTGCAGCTGCATTTGCAGGTGCAGGCTGAGAATGTAAAGAAAATGGGAAGGGATTGCAATGCATGATATCAGCTAAGAAGTGGTATAGACTGTGTGTTTCTGAGTCAGGTTTTGGTAGAGGAAACATGGCCTGAGGAAGAGCTGAAGTTGGAAATGATGTTGCAGGCTGGCAGCATGGCTGTGTTAAGCTGTAGGTGATGAATGATGTGCAGGGAAGAAGACTGTGAAATGGCCTAACAAGCTGTTGAGGCTGAGCATTTGCAGGTTATGAAGTGAAAGGCTGAGCAGCCATCATGGCTGGATGGATGGAATTAGTGAAGCACCATCTTGGTGCAGCACAACATACAGCCTGTGCAATGGCCTGGCCTGGCCAAACCCACTCAGCTGACCCTGAATTAGCCTGACCCTGAATGACCCTGACTCACCTGACTCAGCTGAGTCTTGACCCGGTTTGACTCAGTGAGTTGACCGAGCTGACCCGGCCGTTCTGACCCGTTGACCGGTGACCGGTTTGACTTTGCCGGTCACCTGAGACACTTTCCGGCGACTTTTCCGGCCACAATCCCAGTTTTCCGGCGAGCGTTTTTGGGACAAAATTTCTACACGGGTTTCTCTCCATGGTGGGCCGGGTGAATTTCCAACTAATGGACTTGAAGACAAAACCTAATTTCGGAAGGAGTATCCTTTATGGAAACCGAGGAATATATAAAAGAGAGGACTTCTATATCTTGGAGGATTATCGACCACGTTTTTATTATCTCTTCTACTTTATTCTAGGGTTTACACCATGAAATCTCTTCTCTTTCTTCTTGTGATGAACTCCATGAATATGAGCTAGATTTTATTATTGGTTATGGAATAGTTGGATTTCACATAATATGATTCTTTGATTCAATATATTAGTTTTGTCTCATAATTATCGTTTGCAATTCTCTGAAAATATTGTTTTATGATTGATTGATTGTTTTGTCAAGTTGCAAATTGGTAGAACTTCTAATCACATCTATTGCTAGTTTAGGGTTTATTATACGCAAAAGTGATATTCCTTGGATACAAGTAGCATAATATGATTATAGTTTGTAGTGATATATTCTTATGATCATATGTGAATCGTAACCTTTGTTAAATCGAATTAGTGCGCTTTCCACGTTCGATTGCTTTGATTGGCCTGATTTCATAGAACTTAACGCATCTAGGGAATTAAACTTGATTAGTGCTTTTACACGTTAGGTTGTTCCTTTAGATAGAATTCATATTCGCATCTTTTAATGTGTTTGTTGATGACAAGAGGAGATTAGCGGGATATTCTTGCGATCAAGGTATTCTAGGGTCTTTGATAAAAGTTGAGATTAAAAATCAATTCTAGTTATTGTGAAAAGCATGTTAGTGAATGAAAACGAAATCCTTAACCAATATCTCTTCTATCTTATTTGTTTGCTTATTTGTTTCTTTGTTTTTATTTTATTTTAGTTTATAAAATCACAAAACCCCCGGTGTTATTTATAGGGAACCGAAACAATTTGACAACCTAGACCTCTTTGTGGGATCGATCCTTTCTTGCCCTTGCTATATTTATATTTTGAGTAGTAAGAAAGTGTAATTATATTTGTGTCGCTTACGACAGCGATCAGCTGCAAGCTCAAATCTGGGAATGTAAGGAATGCTGAGGAAGCGGAAAGCTTGGCTTTACTTGAAGCGGTAAAGTGGGCGAAAGCGAAAGGACTAGTGAAAGTTTGTTTTGTCAGTGATGCTAAAATAGTCATTGATTCTTTCAACTCTAATAATAACCAATTATTTTGGTATAATAATTCAGTCTTAGATGACTGCAGAACTATTATTTCCAGTTTTAACTTTGTTAAATTCCATTTCCTACGAAGGAATCATATTGTAATTGCTGATCATGCAGCAAAGTATAGTAGAAGGTCTAGAATCTCTGGAGAATGGATGGGTTATATCCCTGAATTTCTCAATTCTACTATGTAATCTTATTCCTCCAGTAATACAAGTATTTTTTCTAGTAAAAAAAATAAAATAACATTATCGCCACCACTCCACCAGTCTCACCAATACCCACCACCATTATCCCCACCGCCGATCCACCACCACCACCCACCATCAAAACCACCATTAGTGCTTAATTTACCTATCTTAGGACCCCTTTTCTCACCCTACTACCACTACTTCTTCCACCACCACATTATCGTCACCATTCCACCAGTCTCACCAATACCCACCACCATTATCCCCACCACTGCCCACCATCACAACCACCATTAATGCTTACTGATATGGTTAATATCAAATAAATTTATTATGTATCAACAAAAATATATTCATTTGATTAATTAAAGAAATATTTATTATGAAATATGAAATATCAATTGAACATTTATTATTAAATTTTAATTAAACGTGATCATTTATAGCAGTAGATTTATGTTTTGCAAGTATAAATTTGATCGTTCTTTATCTAGCCTAACTTGTCCAAACTTTATTTTGTATTCTGAAAATGTAATCAATTTTATTTTAATACTAAAAACCGTGATTTATTCGATCGGGTACTATAAATAGCTAAGATCCTATTTGGGTGATCCAGCGGTCATGATCATATTGTCTTATATGATTTAGTATCCTCCTCAAAATATTTGTGTTTTTTCCATACCAGTTGTGCTAAAAACAGCCAACTACATCTATCACAATAAAATGTTGTCCATTTTGCAAAGACACAAAACTATTATTGTCCACTACGTCACTACATCCACCACCGTACGTAAAAACCAGTCACGCCCACTATTTTTTCCACTACCAGTAATGTTACCACCTCCACCACTCCACTCACAAATACCCGCCACTGTTTCCACCACCCACTGCTTCTTTCACTACCACCATTAAAAATTATTAATATAATTTTTATCCGGGGTCACTGTAGTACAGTGGTAAATTCATTGGGTGATGATACCAGTTACATGAGTTCGAAACTCGCCAGCATCAAATTCTTTACCAATCAATATATATATAGTTTTTAATAAACTTATTTATTAATAAAAATATGTATTTATTAGATTCATTAAATGAACATTTGTCATGAAAAATTAATTAATCATTCATCATGAGCAATTAATAGGACACTAATTAATAAAATATTTATAGTGGTTAGTTGAAAAAACCACCGCCGTAAATTTATCCCTCTTAGACAAATCTCAACCGCTCTTTATCTAGCCTAATTTAGCCAAGCTTTGTTTTGTACTCTAGAGATAGTCACTTGGTTTACAATGGGGTTTGGGAACAAGAGATGGATATTTACAAGGGAAATTAAGAATAAAAAATAAATGGGAAGAATGAGCTTTATTACCTATGGAAAATGAAAAGATTGAAATAGGAATTGAAACGTACAGATTGAAGCTAGGGGATGAGAAAATTTCTAAGGAGGAAGACAACTAGGGCATGCTAATTTGAGGTAGGTTTACTACTCATTTTCTTTGAGAAGCTTCCTATTACTAAAGCTTTATTTCATCACAATTTCTGATTTGAATTCCCTGATTTGGCTTTCGTGGTTGTTATTGAAATGATCAATATGAATTGAATCAGATGTTTGTTGTTTCATTATCTTGAATTATGAAATGGGAGTGCTTAGTTTTACGAAGGAAATACCTAATTTCAAAAGGTTGGTTCTCTCGGTGTTCTTTTGGAGCTTAAGGTGTTTGTCAAAATGTTTGTTTGAAACTTGATTTCTTTTACCCAAGTTTGTGAGACATAAAACCAGGTTGTTCTTTTTACACCTATGAAAGCATGGTTTCGAACTCATTTTCTTACTTATGTCATTTGTCAGTAATTTTACTTCTTGCAAGTTTGAAATGGTTGACTTCAAATATGAAATTGGGAAACTTTACTGAGTTTGGGTGATTGTATACCCTATGTATTATGCCGATAAGTTTCGCTTGAGCTGTTTGTTTTGATTGTGAGTCAGTTATGTTAGCTTGGAAATGAATCTCATCTTGTTAAAATGATTTATACGAAGAAAACTTATTGAGTTCATGTCTTCCGTTAGTTGGAACATAGTTCCATCTTACGCCGGGTAATGATCCCCGATATAGTGAAATGGGTAATGATTCCCATGGGAACGTAGCTTCCCGACCATCGATGGAGGCTTTCCGTGCCGAGAAACGATAGGTGGATGTACGAACCAAGGTTTTCGTGTTGTGGACTCAATGTATTGAAATCTAAATGAATTGATTTGTCGGAGATTTAATTGGTATTGTGAATTTTAATTGTGGAATGTACCGTTTACTACTCGAAGTTCTATCATCGTCTTTTTATATTTAATCCCTTATGTTTTTTTGAGATTTCTTCCGCATCTCTTTGAGGATGGGAACGTAAGCATATTGAGCCGTCATCTCACCCCAATTGACATTTTTTAGATTTCATCGAAGGACGAAGCAAATACAAGTTTCCTAGTTTAAGGAGTGCATTGTTCTTGACTTATTTCCTATGTACTTTGCTTGGATGTTTCACCTGAGATTGATGTACGAGACTTGAAATTATGTTTTACTTTCTTAGAAGTTTGTTTTTGATAACATTTGAAAGTATTTCCAATTTTAGTAAAGGTATTTTATATGTTAGCTTGAGAATTATATTTGAAAACTCTATTCTCTGACAACTGTAACTGTGTACTGTTGACTGCAAAACTGGCACCAATAGGTATAGATTTAGGTGATACTTCCTTAACGAAAAATGTTCCTATATGTCTACTTTATAATGTGTTAAAATATCTTGGCATTTAGATTTGTCGTTTAGGATTTATAGCTCTCGCTACACAGCATGTCAGATCTGAAAACTGTAGGTTCGCAATTCTGTGACCTACTTTACCCACCATTTGAACTCGGAATCTGGATTTCTAAAATTATTTTTAAAGGTTATTCTTTTTAATTTTTAAATTGGGGTCAAGCTTTTCATTCCGACTTCTAACGAATCATGTGGAGCCTCGATAAGGCAGGCTGGTAGGATATGTTTCTGCGACATTTTTGCCCATATTTCTTGTTGTATCGTTTTGAATTCTTTTACATTTCGTATTTGCGAACATTAGACTTGTTAGACTGATTAAAACCTTTAAGAATATTGATTAAATTCAGGTGATGATGGTTAGGAATAAGAATGTAAGCTTTAGGAAATGATTCAGAGTCCTGAGACCCGACCGTAGCACCTAGAATTTGGGTTAAATCCATGACCCGAATTTTGGGGTGTTACAAAAGTATTCAAGACTGAACTAGGTCTTGGGAGTGTTCTGTTAAGAAGTTGTCATATCGTTAAAAATACCTTGCGTGCATGTGTTATTTACTTTACTTCCGTTTTATATTGTTAGCTATATAATTGATGTAAATACACTTTTATGCTAATCATATCTTGATGGATTCTATAAGATCGAAAAGATCATACAAGGTGTGTCTATATAGGTTATAAGCAAAAAAGATAGTGGTGTACTCGGTACCCTCATATTTTTATGAAAACAATATCTTTTTTAGATTCAGAGAGACCTACCATGGCCATGAGTTATTTGTTTCATGCACTTGCTACATGTATGGAGGTTGGGAATAACTTGAAATTATTATATTGTAAGACAAGGAAAATATCATTCTAGTTCTTCTCTTCCTGCTGCGATGCATTTTCTCAAGGGTAATGTTATCATGCGCGGCAACACAGTGTAGCTGTATAAGATAGCATGTTCATAGTCGTTAGATCACGAGACGATATTATATATGACTTGTGACGTACATGCGGAAACAAATTGTAATTGCAAAAAAATCCTTATTTTAGTTGAAGAAAATTCTCCCTGTGTTGTTTCTGCAAAACTTAGATTCAGAGCAAAATAAGTGAAAATAGATATCCATGTTTCTTTTAAAAGAAAAAATTCTATTTGTCTTCTCCTCCTCCAAATCTAGCTACTTGTTTGTTTGATTTGGTTTGGTTTGGTGTGAGTAAGTTTTAGGTTTTTTTTTCTTTTAGTTCTCACTGTTATTCGGTTGAAGATGAGGTGGATGGATGATTAATGATTTTTTTGTGATGGCTTTAGTGGGTACAATCAAAGGTGAGGGTACATTTATGATGTAATGGGAGTTTTATGCAACAACGGTGGAGCCATCACAATCAAGGAGTTTTAGATAAAAGAAAAAGGAAAAAACAAACAAGTTAATTGATTTGTGGAAGTGATTATTTATACAGTCTTTTTGGGCATCCGTGGTAGCCAAACTAGCCGATGGGAAATAAAGATTGAATTTTAAAAAGACGAAAGAAATTTAGTTACAGTGACTTGCAATCGGAATAAAAAAAAAACTAGAAAGAGTTGTTTATAATAATAAATTTATGTAATAGCTGCCTGTCTGCCCCTTAATCTAAAACCCAATTGATTTGATCTAACAATGAGAGAATTTGTTAGCTTATAAAGCTGTTATGCATGACAGTGCAGGACAACACAACCCTTGTCTCTATCCATACTAGATATTCTACCCAACAACCAATTTCATCAATTATAAATTTTTGAGTCCCATTTCGTCTTAATGAAGTCATATTAAAAATGGTTACTTGTGTACAAGATCAAAAGAAATGCACGCTAGAGGTACTACTATTAATTATAATTTAATTTAATTAAGTTGGTAATTTTATTTTCTAATAATATTTTTACCATTTTTTACATATCGGATGAATGCGACTGATGCAAGGTCAATTTGCATCATCATCGATACATTTGTGTTTCTAAGCATAGTGGTCCTGCAATCTAGTCGTTATCTTATCCTGTGGTTTTCAGTATCGCACATTTCAGAAGATCGCATTAAAGTTACCATGCTAGAAAAATACATTATTTTAACCAAATAAAAATTGGAGTGTGTTTAAAAATATTCCATACTAAATTAAGCAATCGTTTACCTTCGTCAAGAATAAAGTATTTGATGTATGTTCAGTAAAATTTGACATTGGAGCATCAAATAATTCGAGGTAAACCAAGGCAACATAACATCAATATCCATAATGTTCATTGAAGGATGACAGTATATCTGGACAACGAGAAAAGATGAAACATCGGTTTTACTACAAGAAGACCGTTGGTTAAGTAGGTTGGAAGAAAAGATGTCTAATCATCTAAAGCCTCCCGTACAACTTGCAGGATCCATAAGTTTAAATCTCATATTAAAAGTTACGTACCGAGTAATTTTATTTTTGACTTTGGTAATTGATCGATTTAAGATGATACACAAGGTTATAATAATACAAATCTCATACATGGTTTTCATTGCATTGTTGATCGTCCTAGGGACGATATCCGAGAAATCAATTGAGGATATAATAATCACAATAACAACTACTATAAAATAGATAATTTCTCAATCGGATGAAGCTCGATGGTTTGTTTAACACTAAGTTCAATAGTGGTTTGTTTAACACTAAGTTCGATAGTTTCCATGTTGCCTCCTTTGCGGAGGTAGGGGATTCAAACCCCGTAATTATCGGACCAACTCCAATTTAAAGGAGTTTGGATGTAGTCAATGGGGTATATAATGGTGATGAAGATTATAATACTGGTGCTAATGAAGGCAACGAGTTTCGATACGACGACGAGGATGTGGCAGCAGTAGGAATCAACTATAAAATAGATAATTTCTCAATCCGGATGAAGCTCGTAATTGGTTTGTTTAACACTAAGTTCAATAGTGGTTTGTTTAACACTAAGTTCGATAGTTTCCATGTTGCCTCCCTTTGCGGAGGTAGGGGATTCAAACCCCGTAATTATCAGACCAACTCCAATTTAAAGGAGTTTGGATGTAGTCTAGGAACCACTATACTGCGCTATCCACCCTACCTATTAGATATGCATGCCTTGGTTTATGCACTGCTAAGGATGCATCACAATATGCCTTTTTAGCATCATGCGTGCAATTTTGGGGTTTACAAGATCACATAATTAGGGGTAGTGGAGTGGAAGGCATGGATGATGATTTTCATAGGGCTTTGAAGACATTACAAGCAACTCTTCCCGATCTAGACTTTAGCAGCTTCACCAATAAAGACATCGCCCCCTTAAAGCGCAAAGTAACCTGGCGAATGCCCTTTTTGGTAAAGTGGGTGAAAATATGGATAGAGTTTACAAGTTATCGGACATACATAAAGCAGTTTGAGTCGTGCTGTGACGAGGTCACCCTCGTGACAGCTTATGTAAGGGTGCACCTTATAACCATTGGATATAACATCACATATATATGTTTGGATCTCGAGAGAATATTTAATAAAAAAATAACTCTTTATTATTTTTCTTTTTTTATTACATCCTATATTTAATCCTTCTGGCAAATCAATTATGGTAAGGAAAATTCAAATTAGGTTTAGGTTTTAAACGATTTATGTGAATATAAAATTTCAAATTGAGACCCAACTCGAACTATATAAGTAATATTAAGTTTATTTATTTTGTTGGTCTTGTTAGCTAGTCTACTTCATTAATCTTGATTTATTTTAATAATTATTTTGGTGTAGATTGGACCAAGAGCATGGGTTTCCATGAAGTATCCGGAAGGTATTGCGAACAATGAAAAAACAGATTACACAGAGAAGTACTTCTCTGAGTTTGCAAAAGCTGATAGAAGCTCTGGTTTCCTTTGACCAAGTTTTGCCTTCGTAAACTAGCTTGATTTTAAAGAACAACGATGTTTAAAAGTTAGTCTGAATTTTCAAGCATCCTTACTCCGAACGACTTAATCAAAGAACAAATAAAAAAATTCCGGCTTTAAATTGATAACCATTTGAATGAAATTATTAACCAGTATGTTTAGAAGAATAAAAACAACACTCAGATACTTTATGTCTAGCCACCTTGAGTGATCAGCTCTGCATAGAAATATTTTATGTAGTGAAATTTGATACTTAGATTTAGTCTTTGAGTGATGAATGAATTTGATTTGCTCGAGGGACATTATAAAGCAAATAAAATTAAATATAAGGATGTAATTATAAAAAGAATAGAAAAGAAAAATAAGAAAATTTTTATTTCTTAAATATTATTTCGGGATACGAACATATCTGTGATATTATATCCAACGGTTATAAGTGAAAAAGCGGGGGTCTAACAACCTCACCCAATATTTCGCTTAGCAATCTGTATGGACTAACTCCAATATACTTTCAAGAGAATCAACTAGACAGTTAAACTCAATCTTAAGAAAAGTATATCAAAGAGTTATATCTCAATCTCTCGATTCAATCCGCAATCAAACAAATAAGAATTTGTGAGCCTGATTGAATATAAGAGAAATAACTTGAATGGTACCAAACACCAATGTACAACCAAAGGTTGGATTTACCAATTGATCGATTCAACGCACAACCTGTGATATTTCAATTATATAACAAAATATAGTGCGGAAAAGAAATAACACAAACACCAGAATTTTGTTAACGAGGAAACCGCAAATGCAGAAAAACCCCGGGACCTAGTCCAGATTGAATACCACACTGTATTAAGCCGCTACAGACACCAGCCTACTACAAACTAACTTCGGTCTGGATTGTAGTTGAACCCTAATCAATCTCACACTGATTCAAGGTACAATTGCGCTCCTTACATCTTTGATCCCAGCAGGATACTACACACTTGATTCCCTTAGCTGATCTCACCCACAACTAAGACTTGCTACGACCCAAAGTCGAAGACTTTAATAAACAAATCTGTCTCACACAGAAAAGTCTATAGGAATAGATAAATCTATCTCCCACATAAATACCTACCAGTTTTGTTCTGTCTTTTGATAAATCAAGGTGAACATGAACCAATTGATATACCAGACTTATATTCCCGAAGAACATCCTAGAAATATCAATCACCTCACAATAATCTTAATCGACTAGCGAAACAAGATATTGCGGAATCACAAACGATGAGACGAAGATATTGTGACTACTTTTCTATCTTGCCTATCGAAGAAATTAATCTCGAGCCAATTTTACAATTGTACTCAACACGATAGAAACAACAAGATCAGATCACGCAACTACAAAGAAAATAGTTGGGTCTGGCTTCACAATCCCAATGAAGTCTTCAAGTCGTTAACCTACATGGTTTCATGAAAAACCTAAGGTTAAAGGAGAATCGACTCTAGCTTATACAACTAGTATCACACAGGAGGTGTGGGGATTAGGTTTCCCAGTTGCTAGAGTTCTCCTTTATATAGTCTCCAAATCAAGGTTTGCAATCTAAGTTACCTTGGTAACAAAGCATTCAATATTCACCGTTAGATGAAAACCTGATTAGATTCAAGCTAATATCTTTCAACCGTTAGATCGAACATAGCTTATTACACACAAATGAAATGTAACTTCATTTAGGTTTGAGTAACCGTACCTAAACGTGTACACTTAGTTGGTTCAACAATAGTTAACCAATGGTTAGCCATATGAGCACTTTCATATCAACCTTATTCATCTTCACCATAACTAGTTCAAATGACTCAAATGAACTAGTTAGAGAGTTGTTCAATTGCATAGATCTCATAGAAGTATACAAGACACAATCGAAGCAAAATCGGTTTTGATTCACTCGAATCGATTCATGAACATTATAGCCACGGTTTGCAAAGATTGTATTCCTTATTAAATAAATGTTTTAGTTCATGAACAAACCGGTTTTAGAAAATAACCTACTTAAGTACGCATACTTAAGTACCCGGATTGAGTTTGTTTTTGGTTCACAAACTCCAGCAAAAATTCACGGGATGTGAACTTCCGACAGTACGCGTACTGGTACGCGAACTTAGCTCCGGTCATCCTAAACAGTTTAGTACGCATACTTTAGTTCAAGGGTTTTGGACTTACACAAGTATGAGTTCACATACAATGTTTATATCCAATCATGGTTATATATTCTAAACTCTCATTTCAATCATTGAAACTTTCTTAGAGGACGTTATATAGTTGTTATTCACAAACTATTTTTCGTCAAAGCGATTTTCAAGTTATTGAAATAATCAACATGACTTTCGTCACGAGTAAAGATGAACTTGGCCAAAGCGAAAGCTTACCAACACATATTTCGAGAAATAGATAAGCGAGATAAACTCGGCTCGAAATAGCAAATGTGTATAATCGAAGTCTATATAGCAATACGACTTTTGTCTCAAGATAGGAGATAGAATAGATAAACTTCTGAGTGATAGATAAGTTCAAGTCTCCACATACCTTTTTGTCGATGAAGTTCCACCAGTTCCTTGAGTAGTTCTTCGTCTTTACATTATGAAAGCCGTGGAGTCTAGAGCTCAACTAAACTTACTATCCTAGTCCGAGACTTAGCTATAAGTAGACTTGAAATCAAGACTTATAGTTTTGGCAACTAAACTTGACAAACAAGATTGAGATAGCAACGCTTGCGAGTTTGACCGAGCAGTGCTCTAACAATAAGGTGCACCCTTATAGAAGCTGTTACGAGGGTGACCTCGTCACAGCACGACTCAAGCGGTTTTTGGTTGTATACAAACAACGCATGCCCAGGACTTTCTTCTTGCTATTCCGATTGAGGGCCTTGGGCAGAAGATGTCACCCTTGGAGTACCGATTCATCCTTAAATACAGGTTAATGATTCCTCTATACCCTTTTGATTCACGATGTCCTACTTGCATTACATGTTGCTTAGACACGTACGAGGAACATGCAGTCCATTGTAAGGTAGATCCTGGGTTTAAATATAGATATGATTGTGAGAGACACCTTGTATGATGTATTATGGAGGGCTGGTTTTCAGCAAAGAAAGAAACGACTGTCAACTTTTTGACAGACCTGCTTGAAGGGAGATCAACACTCAGGCCAGCGGACGTTCTTATTTTTGGGTGGGCTAATGGCAAACACGTGTGTTGATCTTATTGGGGTTTCTCCGTTAGTAGGCATTGGACACGACTCTTTTACAGTTGGACAAGTAGCTTTGAGGCTGCCTCAAGTACGATAGCAAAGCATGAGAAAGCATGTATTTGATAATGAACATGTTTTTATCCCCCTTGCTTTTGATACTTTTGGGTACTTGGCTCCAGAGGCGGTTGGACTTCTCACGAGAGTCTGGAAAATCATGCACAGTAATGTCATGACCCCCGGTTTGAGAGAGTTTGTTTTTAAAAGGATAGGTTTTGCAATTCAAAAAGGGCTTGCGGCGCAGCTTGTTGCTCGCTTGCCTACTATGTAATTATTCTTTTAATTTAAAAAGACTTGAAAACTTATTATGAAGTTAAATTAAGGACATTTGAAAAAAACTAAGTTATATTTTTTTTTACATTTAAATTTGAATCGATAAGATATATTTTTAGAGATTGTGTAAGAAAGTCATTTACAAGCTTATAACAGCCTTCAGAATTTAAGAAAAGGAATATTTGAAATATTAAGCGTTGGTACCTAGACTGACGTTGACTGTCTAAGTTCTCGTTTGACCGATATTTATTTTATTTTGAATTAATTTTTATTTAAGAAATAATTAATTTTACAAATCTACCCCTAAATAAAAACCCTTTCATCTTTGGTTATTGCTCTCACTCTGAAACAAAGAATTCAAATGGATGAACAACTTATTATCCACAATCAATTCTCTGTAAGCTTTTTAGCTTTCTTTTCCGGCTCAATTTTTTCCTCAAAATGGAATTGTCTCTAACCTAAGTTTCCTAATCCTTAACAAACTATAAATCATAAAGTCATAAATCAATCATCACCATTGATCTCCTCAAAACAACGACATCAGCTATATCCCTTTACTGTGCGGCAACAACACCACAACTTTTCCCCCCTATTTTCTCAGCAAAAACTTCATTCAAAACATCAACTAATTAGAACCACTTTCCTTTTTGACTTCAGTATCACCTTAGCTGCATCCTCTTGGTTCAGTGGAGGTCGAGAAGAGCTGGTGGTTCAGGAAATTTTACAAACACCTTTGGGTGCGTTTTGCTGGTGATACAAGTATGCTAAGGTTGAGTTCCAAGCCCATCGTATATCCTTCCATGAAATAATTTCAAATCTAAACCAACCCTACACCAACTGAAACTCAAAAATTCCAATTAATCCATATCCATTCATCACAAAATAGTAACGACTTTGACCTGTTTTCTCGGTATGAAGAACCTGTACAAATCAAACTCAACCAAGCAAGTTTGGAAGATATATTTCCTTATATTTACAGAACTAGAAATGCTTGTTAATGTCTTCCCTCCATCCACAATTTGAGCGACATCAATATGAGATGGTCATAAAAAATAGGATTGAGATGGTCATAGATCAGAGTTCTTAACAAGTTAGCAGAAGAAGAAGGGGGATCTGAAGAGTGGATTAGAATCAATTTTTAGGTTTTCAATTTACTCCTTTTCTTTGTCTTAAAGTTGATTTTGTTTTCTTCCCCAAAATCAAATCATTTAACAGCTTCGGAAATTTAATTGAGTTGGATGATGACGATTGTTATAGAATGATCCCAAACTTAAAATCATAATAAATAGTGATGATGATGAGAGGATACATGAAATTCTTAGTAACGATGGATTCGTGGGTAATATATTCAGATAGATTTTTGTCTTGGAAGTCCAAATAAACGGAATTTGAAGAAGATGAAGAAAAGATGGGGTACATATGGTTACTTTACTAAGTCAACCATACGGCCTCTGTCAGATTCAAGTACCAACGTTTAATATTTCAAATGTTGGGTACCAAAGTTAGGTGTTGGAAATTTGCTGGGTACCAAACGTTAAATAGCCATTATCTCCGTTTTTCTAAATTTGTTAAAGTACCTCGTTTTATTCAAAAGGCGAATTCCATCCCGTTAAGTGCTAGGTGCAATTATCTTTCGAATTAAAAGTCATATTTACCCCTGAATTACATCTCCTTGGTGGGGAGGGTAAATGATTCGACGATCTCGAAAGCGGTGTAACGATACTGAACCAGGCTCGACGAACCTGAAAGCGTTGTAACGATCCTGAACCGGGCTCGACGAACCTGAAAAATGTTGTAGAAGGTCGATTTTCCACCAACAAAAAACCCCAAAACACTTGGAATGATGAACCTTTTTTGGGAAATGATGTAACGAACCTGAAAGCGATGTAATGATCCTGAACCGGGGACGAACCTGATGTAGAAAATCAACATGACAATAAATAAGGGGTAAATATGTAAAGTAATTAAACTAGTCTTATCTAACACTATGAAAAAACTAACTGTGAGGGCACTTTAACAAATTTCAAGAATAATGGGGATTTTTTTTTTGTGGATACAAAAAACGGAGTACATCCCTTTACACATAGGTGAAAGTGTTATTCAAAAAGGAATCTTTTTTAAAAGAAACCTTGAAAAAAACGCCGTTACAACTCAACAACTTTGAAAAAACTTTGGAAAAAAAAAACAAACTTTGTCACGGATCTACCAAACTGCCATTATTTAAAGAAGGACCGTTTTAACTGCGGTAACCGTTTACCCAGCCAAAAATATTACCAAAAATTTAACATTAGCTAGCTGTAACCACTACAACGCAACATGAGTCCCCACTTTTAACGCCGTTAAAGTCTGTCATAACTGAGTTTCACAAAATTTTGTGGGTTTTGGCGGGAATTTCGTTTGTGTCAAATCTTAAATCTCCACATGAGTACGTTTCCCGCCCATTCTCTCGAGCCTTTTCAGATAAAGACAACATTTATTAATATAACCCTGTGAGAAATTTTTCTGTCTCTCTCTCTACAGTCGCCCTTAATCGAATCACCTCCGGATCTTCATCAGGTACATCGAAAATCCCTCTACTTCTTTTCTTCAGACTCCTCATTTTTCATCTTAAAATTAGGGTTTCTTCAGAATCATTCGCTCTCAAACCCTTAAACCCTTATTTCATTTCATTTTCTACTTTCTATTAGCTAGATCTGAAAACATTCACAATCATTTTCCCCTAAAAACCCCTAATCTTCATGAAGACATTCAGATCTAAATCTTTCTCAATTGAAATTCTGTAAACAAAATTGATATTTCAATTTGGGAAAAAACCAATCAAATAATGGTAGCTTACGTTACAGACACAGGAGGAAGCTGTAGTAGTAATAGTGTAAGTCAAACTGATAGAAACCAAGCGTGGTATTTGTTTCAGGCGTTACTGTATCTACGGGGTCCGTATCGTCTTTCAGAACTCGCCGAGAAGTGTAATTTGTCGACTGACTTTATTAGGATTTTGTGTCCACTTCCTGATTCGCCTATACTGTTGAGTAAAGATTTGTATGTGACTATTAGTTTACCTGCATATTTTTCTGTATTTCCGTTGAGTTCTGCCATGAGAGTTACACTTACTAGGGAGTCAAAGGGAAATATTGGTGATTTTAGGATGTATTATTACAGGAAGAGAAAGCAACAGAAACTGGATACTTTTTCTTCGACTTCTTTGAAAAGAAGAAGATTAATTTCAGCTCCAGAACCTGGTAACTACCTGCCTTTTTTTTTTTTTTGTTTCTTCAAATGAAATTGTTAGTTTTTGTTCCTGTGTTGTTATTGATTTGATATTGATACTTGAAACAGATGATGATACTGCTACTTTATTAGCGTTAGCAGATAGCATCCTCAGTGTTACATCGACTAAGGTATTCATGATCTCTTGATACCCTAATGTTTTCATTTTGTTTCTTTGAGTTGTTCCAAATCTGACCAAGACACCTTTTTTGTGATGCTCGGTTTTTCTTCAAGGTATTCATAGCTGATTTTATAAGAGTTTCAGTTTCAGTTTCAGATAGACTTTATAGTTGCGAGTCATTCAGTTTGTCACTCATGAGGGATTCTGGATTTCATTGTTAATGCAGGATTATGTTGATTTTGCTGGTAAGTTAATGAGGAACGTGAGTTTTCCAAAAGATGGCTTGTCCGTTATGCTACATGATTGTGGGATTTTAACCCAAGAAAGAGCGCTGCTTCCATTGCTTCTTGGTCCTAATGTCAACGGTTCATGTAAAGAATTGATTGAAGTTGAACGTAATGTTAAAAATGATGCCGAGGCAACCACAAATGGGCAAATGGAGTTGGTAGAATATGCATATGCACCGAAACCATTGCGCATTATGCCAAATTGTGTAATAGATCTGAACATTCCTCTAGCTGCAGTAGAGGAAACTAAGGTACATGATGAGGAACAAACTCTTCTATTAACTACAACTGAGGGTGAGCAAACTCTTGTAGACCAGATGGATTGTGGAGAAACCATAGCATGTATTGCATCTTCTTGTCTGGAAAGAGGTAACCAGGGTAGTAGTTCGCCAGGCGAGGTTGTCCCTGATAGTGATGATTTTGAAGCTTCGAGAAGTAGGATACCAAGAATTGAGGGAAAAGATGGTTGCAAGGAACGGCAAATTCAAAAATACGAGGGGAAGTATAGTTGTGGCACAGGTGAAGATTTGAGGGTTGAGAAGGATAGTTGCAACAAACGACAAATTCTAAGAATTGAGGGAAAGAATAGTTGCAAGGAAGGACGTATTTTAAGAAATGAGGAAAAGGATAGTTGCAAGGAAGGACAAACTCGAGCAAATTGGGGAACAAATGAAGAAGGTAGAGGAGTGGCCTTACTTCTTGATCATGCAACAGAATTGCCGGAGGATCTGAAAGGTGTTTTGGGATCTACGGAAATAGCGAACCACAAAGAAATGGTGACATCTTTGGACAGAGAGAAGACAATTGGCATAGTGGAAAGCCAGCTTGTTCTACCTTCAGCTGAGATGTTTACTGTCAAGATGCAGTCGACAAGGTTTCCCACTAAAGTGAAAAGCATGGGCAGGGATAAAGCTCCAGGAGTGGGGGTTCTATCTGACTCGCAAAATTGCAATAAGGCTGCGAAATCTCTTAAACAACAGGAGCAATCTAAAAGAGATCAGCAGGTTATGCCCACAAAGCATAAGTTGAAGCAGAGTCGTAATGTTGACATAAGTATCGATTCCACCTCACTTGCTCCCAAGGTAAGCTCGCTTCCATCTTCGTAATACCATTTTATATACTCGTCCAAGTTGGTTATCTGGTCTTCTGTTCCTTTTTGGATTTTTTAAAATTTCAAGCTTTCTCTTACAAGCTAAGCAGTTTCTAAGATGCTTAGTGGTCATATTGTAGAATCAATCCGAGACTAGGGAACTACCAAACTTTGAATCTTTCATCGTAGAGGAAGAAGAAGGTTCAGGTAATGAAATTTCGTTGGCAAATGATTTCTACATTTAGATCCCTGAAAGAGTGTTACTATGCTTGGATTTTAATTCACCATTTTACATTATGGGCATATGCAGGTGGTTACGGGACTGTCTACAGGGCACGGCGAAAGAGCGATGGGAAGACATTTGCTATAAAATGTATGCCGGAAATTTACTTCTCCCCT
Source organism: Papaver armeniacum (assembly GCA_023531295.1). Lineage (NCBI taxonomy): Eukaryota > Viridiplantae > Streptophyta > Magnoliopsida > Ranunculales > Papaveraceae > Papaver > Papaver armeniacum. The sequence goes on along the minus strand of JAJJWW010009358.1, from coordinate 634,650 downwards.
TTTGATTTACTGCAGCTACTTTGATTTTGGAACTAGATCGACAATGAGTTACAAGTTAAAAAAAGTTATATTTGAGTAGAAGCCCCTCTTAAAGTGATGCTTAACAATGCTAAATATGGTCCTGCAGCTCCACACGAGAAGGCTCATGCACACCATATGTACAATGAGCTAAAGATGCTGGAGCGATTTGGGTAATGAGACTAAACACCTCTATGTGTATTTAATGAAAATTCGTTGTTTTCTGAACTTAATAATTTTGATGTTAACGCGTAGTACAATTCTTCAAATGTAGAGGTAAGCATTTCGTCATAAAATATGAGGGCTCTTTCAAAAGCGGCAACTATGAGTGCTTTGTTTTAGAGCATGTTGATCACGACCGACCAGAGGTAATAGAGGACATCATCTATCATTTACTTTTGCTAATTCTCTTTTAACAGTAATGGTTGATCTTGTTTCTCTTCCTCTCTAAACAATTTCTATTAACTTTTAGGCGTTGAAGAAAGAGATAGATATGTACGAGCTCCAGTGGTATGGTTATTGTATGTTTAGAGCTCTTGCTAGTTTGCACAAGCAGGTCAGAGAATTCATTGAAGTCTTCTTATTTTATGCTTTTTATTTCTTACATTTTTCTAAAAGATCTCCCCCATCTTGCAGTGTGTTGTGCATAGAGATGTAAAACCTGGGAACTTTCTCTTTTCCCGTAAGCTTATAAAAGGTTACCTCATTGACTTCAATCTTGCAATGGTAAGTGATGCTTCACACTGTTATATTTACCTATTTAATTTATAACCTGTTCACATAAAAGAATCTAATTTGGCTGGTTTTTGTTTGATTTTTCTTCTGTGTACAACAGGATTTACAACAGAAATACAATTCCACTGGTGAGTTCCTTTTCTCTCTATTGTACACACCTGATGGTTATATTGTAACTGGGTCTCCATTTTCTATGGTCTTGCACTTTTGCATGTCAGGTGTGTAAAACTGACTAGGAGTTGTTTCTTCATCTAAATAGGCAAATCGAAGAAGAGTTCTAGTGTGAACTTTGGTCATGTTCCACTTCCCAGTATCAATTCTGCTCCACCTAGCATAACTGGGAAAGTTACAAGTAGTAGAGTTGTAGACGTAGGTAATCAAGTAACAGCAAAGGTCTCAAAACCATCTGTCGAGCCAAAGAGCATTAAGAAGAGAGGAGCTGATCTGGGTCCTTCAAAGGCTTACCTGGATTTGGGTACTCGACAAAAATTAAAAACCCAAGTTGCAGATGTTTCAGGCATAACCTCAGCAAATGCAACAAGCACAAGAACCCCTTCAGGGGAGCAGCAGAGAGAACCCATGCCGATGACAACAAGGAAGGAACTACGACGCTTAGTGGAGGCTATTCAAAGTCCAAATGATCCCAATCAAAAGAGAATAAGTTTTCCTTCTTCTCAGAGGAAAAGAGTTGCTGCTCCCCTTGGGAAAGTTGACAGAAAGCTTTTTTACTTGACTCCAATGCCTGTGCACTCTGCTAGCAATCTTTTTGTTGGTTCCGGATTGCTTAATAACAAAGGTAGTATACCATGTCAGACAGAAGTGTTCAACATTAATATATTGTTTCTGTGAGTCTTTTTTCCTTATCTGTGATTTTTTGTAATTGTCGTTAATAGGCGATGGAAAGCAGAAAAGAGAAGGTCCTTGCGTTGGAACCAAAGGGTTTCGGGCACCAGAGGTATGACTACCTCATCTTCTTACACCTCCTGATCTGTAGTATAAGTCAACATCCATATCTTCAGCGAGGAACCATCCTTATAAAATTGTATAGTTAACGGTTGTGTATGGTCAGGGGTATATTTTGATGCTGATAAATTTAGAAAGTTTTTCCTCTAATTGCTACCTGTAGATCCCATTACAAATTTGATAAAACGAGTTACCGGAATTAGCTAAAAGATGTGGTTTGTGCAGGTTTTGTTGAAGTCTCCACATCAAGGTCCTAAAGTTGATGTTTGGTCTGCTGGGGTTACTCTTCTTTACCTGATGATAGGAAGATCACCTTTTGGCGGCGATCCTGAACAGTACAAATCTATCCTAGCTCAGAGTTCATAGAGAATATATGTGTTACGCGGCCGGTTTCCTTATTCTGTTATTTGTTTGCAGGAATATGAAAGATATTGCGAAGATAAGAGGTAGCGAAGATCTGTGGGAAGTAGCCAAATTACACAACCGCGAATCTTCATTCCCTGTGGTAACTCCTTAAAACATGTATTTTGTTTAGTAGTTTGCTAAGTGTATGTCATGAAATTTAGTTTTAACATCCTTCCTACTCTAATGAGCTTAGTTACTTCATATCTTTAACACTTAAAAATCTGAACTTTATAATCAATTTTTATTATCCACTCAAACTTAATAGAGTACTACATTTATTTATTTTTTGGTAAAATAGTGAGATACAATGTTTGAAGGAATTTCCATCTGTGGCAGGAATTGTTGGATTTGGAGTCCTTGCAATCAATGAAACTACAAGAATGGTGTAAGATTAACACTAAGAGACCTGAGCTCATCGACAAAATCCCGAGATCGCTCTTTGATTTGATAGATAAGTGCTTGACAGTGAACCCAAGGTTGAGAATCAGTTCAGAGGATGCTCTTAACCATGAATTCTTCGCAGAATGCCATGACAGCCTTAGGAGGCAAAGACTAAGACGTAATCATTCACAAGAACAGCCATGATTAGGGCTGTGATCCTCATCTGAGTTCACTATTCCAACCAACACATACCAGTCCGTAGTTTTTTTTTAACTGGAAATGCAAATTCCCTACACCTAATGTTGTAAAGTACAGTTTCTAACTAGATGTTCTTCAGTTCTCCATTAATTCATGTACTATATAATTTTGTATCAATGATTTAACTACTAAAAGTAATTTCGAATGTGTGACATCTCTGTTACTTTCTTATTCTGATTTTACATGTACTCTTTTTTTTATCAGATTTTTACATGTACTCTCTTACTCTTATTCTGATTCTTTCTCTTTTGGCAGAATACGGTACACTACACGGTCTGGTAAAGCCCCCCTAAATCTAAAACACTGGCTAGGTAGCCAGAGCCAGTAAGCAGTGAAATTTGTGCGCGTTCGTCAGATGGTCCGTAGTCAGTGGTTGTTCCAGCTGCATCATGAAGCAGAACTATTTTTAGAAGTCAGTGATGAGTCTTGGAAGATACGAAATTAGAAGCCCGTTGTAAGCCTTGGAAGACGGGTGATCAGAAATTAGGAAAGTGAAATTTTTTAGAAACCGAGTGAACTACAAGTAACAGAGTGTTTATTAGTAGTCCGCTCCGCTATAAGTTCAACTAGTAATAGAGTGTTTTATTTACTTATTTGCTTTTCATAATCTTCCTCTGGCTTGGTAATCAACAATTTCACTTCATTCTCTTTATTGTAACATTGATTCAACTTCTTTCTTCTAGGGTTTCTCAGCAAAGTTCCTGTTTCATTACTCTGTTGTATCAAATCTTACTATGGAAGATCAAAAGAAGAGGGCGACACCATCAAAACTCAAGTTTAAAATTAAAAGAAGCATTAATGGAGGTTTCGAAATTGATAATTCTTATTTTCAAGAAGTTGCAGAGAAGAAGACAATGGAGTTTCCCCTAAAGTTGAAGAATCAAGACCCAAGTTCATCTTTTTCTCTTCTATCCCAATGGTGTAAAAAAGCAAAAAGGGGTCGTAAAAGCTCGGTATCATCATCAATTGAGAAGCAAGAAGATGAAGAGGAAGCAGCAGAAGCCTTATTGATGTTGGCCAGTGGATTTTCTCTTGATTTAGCGGAAAACAATCACCCAAAGAAAGACAGAATCATCACAGAGTTTCCAGCTATGGAAAAGAAACGAAAAATAGAAGATACTAATATGATCAATTATGCAGAAGGTCGATCAAAGAAAGAGAGAATTGAGAAGGAAACTAGGGATTACAGATATGGGTTCATGTTAGATACCGTGAAGATACCAATACTGGCTTCTGCTTCTACAAAATTCACTTGTGATTTCTGTAGGAAATCTTTCAGTTGTTACCAGGCTTTGGGTGGTCATAAATCAAAGTGCAGAATCAATTGCTCGAAAGGAGAAGTACCCCAATTAGCAGTGCAATGTTCAATGAACATGTGGGTGAGTTAAGATTATTAATATAATGTTTGGAACACCCAATTTAATTTTAGATTTTTATGATGTTGAATATTCTTTGTTAATAACATTCTTTGAATTCTGATGTTATTCTTTTGAACCTGTAATATCTAAATTGAATAATATCATTTCAGTTTTGAGATGGGGTATTTATATGTTTTGTCATTTGTTTTTGGTTATTCCACAAAGTTCAAAAGAATGCTGCAATTTTTCAGCACAGAAGCAGAATGTTACAAACCTGCTATCCCTTCTGTACTTATGCACTGTGGTTGACATTTTTGTAGATTACTCACAAAATCAGAAGGCCATTGAGTTGGTCCCATAAAATAAGGTTAGAAGTTACAACTGGGACATTTCAGAGAGTCGGTTGTTTGATACTAATACACTTCAGAGAGTCCGATACGACATTTCCGAGAAAAATCTTTGCCTCCCCCCCCCCCACAAGTATGGTGTCGGTGTGGGTATATACCGGCACTGTTCTTAGACACGAAATATGAATATGCTCTATAAGTATCAGCACAACCCAGAGAAGTACATTGACTATGAATACGGGACTGACAATATCGACAGTAAGGATAATAAGAAACTTCTACAAGCAGTGTGCATATAAAAGCAAGCTAATAAAAGAGCAAAAACAATGTAGATCGTGAATATGAATTCCCAATTGTTGTTGCCCGCTAAAAATGACAGTTGAATTCCAGAAGGAGAGTTAAGTAATTGTTGATGTCATCACTGATGATAACACAGCACTTTCCTCTTGTTCTCAATGCGCATAAGGTTATTGCATCTTCAATTATAGTACATGATGCTAATGCCTGGTTCACCGAGGTAACATACAATCATATTTAAGAAACTGACTCTGAACTAAACTGGCCAAGAGAAAGTTCTTTCATGCCAAGAGATGAGTTCTCTTTTCAATAAATTTCTTGATATAATTGATTAAAAATGAAGACTCGATCAATTCAGGGAACCCGTAAAATATATGAATAGCTTTTGGATACTCCACCAAATAAGCTTCTTTTCCAAATCTCTTCAGACCTTCAAAATATCTTCTTTGCCAATCCTGTAATGGATCAAATCCTCCAATTACCACCAGTGTAACAGGAAACTTACTCAATCCTGAAATGTCAGAGGAGTTGGGTCCAAAAACGTTAACTGCTTCATGATCACGATCACAACCTTCTGGTAAAAAGGCTTTCCAATGCCAATCTGTCTTTTCTACTGAAACGATTGGAACATTTGTTAAACGTAGTTCTGACTCAGTCCGTTCTTCTCCACCAAAGAAAGGCTGAATTGCTATCAGGCCGATCACTTTAAGCTCTCGAAAATTGTTTATATCAGCCGAGTATCTAACCGCAACATGGTGAGCCAAGTTACCACCAGCACTATCACCCGCAAGAAAACACCTTGATAAATCAGCGTTAGCCGGAAACCCATGAGAAATTTTTGAGTCAAGAAAACGCAAAGATTGTAATCCATCTTCGTACTGAGTTGGAAACCGGTATTCGGGTGAAAGACGGTAGTTAGCAGACACGACAACGGCAGGAATGTTCTTAGCCAACCGACGACAGAAGTTATCGTAGAGGAAGAAATCAGGAGAACAAAATGAGAACCCACCACCATGGAAGTAGATAATAACTGGAAGAGTTTGGTCCGAGGAGGCTTTATCAGTAGGGGTGAAGAGACGTAAAAATAAGTTTTTGTTTGGATCAACTACGATATCTACGGCTTTGATGCCATCGATTGGTTTCTCATTTGGAGAAACCTTCACAAAGTAATTGAACAAGTTTAAGAAACTTCTATTGATTGTGTCATTAGAACGACGTGAAAGATCTGTCAGGATAGATTGGCAAGCGATCATTATCTTGATGTGCAGTGGTAGAACTGGAACTGCCGAAGAAGAAGAAGATGAGCCCATTGATTTTGTCTCTCTCTCTCACACTATCCCTGCTCTGTTAAGTATGAACACACTTCAACAAACAAATTGACAGGTACCTAAATCTAGTTGAGAATTTAAGTGTGCTTTCATTATAGTGGTGGTGGATGGGAGATACCGGAATGAATACGGGCACTATTTAAAGCAATAGTTGGCTTGTCAGTTCAAATCGACTGACCCACCAGAGCACACAACATGTAAAAGTGTCTCAATGGCTATGGACAAACCAAGTAATATCCAATATTAATCCACATCTTACATTTTTGGAACCTTCTTTAAAAGAAGAAAATATTACATTTTTGAACATGTTCTTCTTACAGGGAATGTGTACAGACCTTACTGAAGAGATTGGCAAGTAAGAGCTGGAGCAACAGAAATAAGGTGAACATCTTATTCAATCATAGTGGGGTCAGACCACCTTCTCTTCACCTCTGTATTCAATCGAACATCTTTAAGTTTACCATCTGATCCATAATCCCTCTCCATAACAAGGTTGACTCCTTCGTCAGAGTACCAACTGAATCCAATGCAGAGAATACCATCCTTCTTGATGTCTACATAACCTGTTATGCCACCTGGAAGCCAAAGGACAGACACATCTTGCATATCAAGCATCTCTTCTTCTCCGAAGTGGACAGGGTTCTCAGGCAAGTTTTTCTTCTTTAAGGTCTCGGTACAGAGGTACGCATAAGGTGTCTCATTGCCTTCCTTCGTCTCTTCTCCGTAAATTGGAGATGCGCTCACCTCAAACACCTTCCAGTATCCAGTCAGCTCTGATGGTTGGATTCGTTTTCGCTGAGAAAAGGGTTCTAAATCAAACTCCATGTCACTGCTCAATTACAACAATGCAACCATTAGGATTCAGAATCTCAGATTGAAGAAAAAGGACAAGGATAAGAAGAAGGCTAATGCATTGAAAAGTTATACAACTTGAGTGACACTATGTCTAGACTCTAGAGACGTTATATGAAAATGGATAATTTATTGTTATTATAAATGTTTAAAAAAGTAAAAGAATGACTAGAAGATTAAGTAGAGGAACACTCTTAGAAAATTTCTTCCCTAATTTGAGCTGTCGGATGATCCAACAGAAATGAAAATAAAACTCTTTTTGGAGCATTATTCGTTTTAAGCCTCCTGAATTATCAAATGGATATCATATCATGGCCTAAAAATAAATAAACTGAGAAGAGTCTCTCACTAGTAAACAGAATCAAGAATCACATCCTGTGCTAAAATGTTTCGTCTACTTCACCGGCAAATCTGGACACGGACACTAAAATAGTAGTCATCAATTTCTCCTTATTCTCCTAAAAATCTCAGCTCCTAAATGTCGTGTCGTTTTAATGTTCAACTCATAATAAACATTTGTGATCTATCCATTGTGTCTGCAAAAACTAGGAATTCCAAATGAACTTGGAGAAACAATTATATTGTGGTATATACCAAGCAACATTTATACTAGATTTTGAATAATACGTACAGGAGATAGTTGAAGAAGCATATTGTTACCTTAGTTCACTTAAATTAGCAGGACTGACCCACTTTTCTTCATATGCAGCAACTCTCATTATTTGTATGTCTGAACCACCATTTCCAAATTCTATCGTGTGCACAATGCGTAATCTTTTGTGACATCCTTTAACCAAGCACTACAACATGAAAACTTACATGAGCTCAGATAATTTCTCCTACTTGGACAATAATACTTTCCCATTATAATATGATTTGTTTCTTTTCTGGCAGAACACATGAATGATGCTAAATATATGTGAGACAATAAAGAAAAAAGGAAAATTTTGATAACTAGTAATCAATGAGTTATCCTTCAGACATCATAGCACAATACACGGACAGATAGTTAAGTTACTTGCTCAAACTTGAATGTTGGCGAGAGGAAATATTTTGAGTCATCTTCTGGTTCTCCAACTGGTATCTCCATAGGGCCTCTAGAATAAGATCCATCCTGCAAATCAAAAACAATTCTGGTTTGACAACAGGAAACTGGACATGCAAGAATATCATAAATTTATTATCTCTAGCTCAGCACCAAAGAAAGCTACATCACAATGATTTATGTGAAAATCATTTATCTTTGCTGTATCTTAGTCTTTAGTTGTTTTTTGTGAACAAACACCATTCTATTTAACATTTCAACATGATAAACACATTGCTATTCAGCAAACCGATATCAAATGCCCATAAGGTTTCTAATTGTAGCAATGATCCATATAAACAACAAACAAGACTCTGATCGACTCTATTTAATGTGTGGGAAAATGACCTTGAACCTTATCTCCTCCTACATGCTTATAGCACTTCACTTGAGGTTCGGGGTTGCACAAGGTTAATTCAGCTGGTCAATAGAAGTTTTGAGAATCGCTAGTGTAGTACACAAGTCCAAAATTTTTGAGAATCGCTAGTGAAGTTTTGAGCCTCAAAGAAGTAAATTGAGAATGACAAACTAACCCCTAATGGATGCAGTATTTTCACAATAAAAATGTAACATTTTCATGAATATGTGAGCGAAAAATGGGAGCTAGCTGTTTAAGCAGACAAAAAGGAATCATAAAGCGTACCTCAAAGAAAACAAGGCCAGGCTCTATCCCCATAATATCGTCTTCCATCAAATCACTTGATCCAAGGTCAAATGATTCGAACGTAGGCAAATCACGATGTTTTGAGCTGGCATCCATTGTTTCCTTCAAGGGCAGAGACAGATCTCTGCTAGCTTGCTGTATTTCACCATAAGGGTTCAAAGTAACCCAATTAATTTTCCTTCTAATGTGAGAACTCTGACCTTTGGAAGGTGATTGCACCAGTTCAATGTGAGAAAGAGTGTAGCAGTCGTACAAATACTCGTTTTTCTTCCCCACGTCAATTGGCTCCATTTCTGCAGTAATGGGTGAAAAAACAGCTCCAACTCCTTTCCATATCCCACTTACACTACTAGAAAAAGTATTCCATATCGGTCTTATAACAGGTTCCTGACCAAAAAACAAATTCATATTAAAGAACTGAGTACAAATTTTACTCCCCAGTTGGTTTAACAAGAAATACAATCCCTAGAGTATCAAATTATGCATTTTCAATTGATAATTTAAGCAAATTGAAGTTCATAAATCACAATTTGTAATCTATTAAAATTACTTTGATCCCTAATTCACAATCCAATAAAAAACAAACCCTAAATTTCAACCTGGGTATACCTGTGTTTGCAAAACAGTCTCAACTTCATCCAACATAGTGCCAGAAACCATAACCCTAGAATTCTTATCTTTCTTCCCCCCTCCAACATTCTTCACTCTCTTACCTCCTCTCTTTCTACTCCTACTTGGATTTTGTTTCTCTTCCCCTTTTGCTAATTCATTATCCACACTCCACACATTTTCTTTCTCTTTATTAATGATTCTATCTCCATTATTACTGGTATTATTTCTTTTCTGATTCTTTTTCGCTCTAGGGTTTATATTTCCTCCATTATAACTACAGGAAATTACACTAGAAGAGATGTTTCGATCACTGAAACACACAATTGAGTTTGAGAACGAATATAATAAGGGGTGAGATTGAAACCCTAGAAATGGTCGAGCGCGTGTGAATGATTTTGAAGCATCTGGTAGGCGTAGAGAGTTCATAGTGAAACCCTGACAGATTCACTCTCTATCTCTCTATCTTGGGGAAATGAAGCGCGGGAACATCGGAACATGGGTGACCGTTACCGTTTCCAGCTTCACAAGCACCGTATTGGGCCGGTTTCCATGCACGATGACAAACTCTCCCATTTGCTATACCAGGTGGACTGGCAAACTAACCACGCCACTGTTGGAAAAGGGTTACATGAGTCGAGCTATGATGTCTAGAGCACCATCAATATCGCTGGCGATTTAGTCTATATCGGTGGAAATTCATCTCCAAGGTTCTTTCTTCGTCGCCCTATATAGGTGGTTTTCAAACTTGATTTACACAAATTCTTTTTTTCTTTTTTAATCTAAAAAATTTCAAATGGCGGAATTTCAAACCAAACGTGAATTTTATAGAGTAGTACTTGAAATTGTTGTTACCATAGGTATAGGTATTAGTTATAAAAAAAAAGGTAAAAAGCAAAGAAATTTTCAAATTTTGGATATTAACCAAGTCAAACCTGCAACCAAAAAGCACATAAGAGTTTCTTCAAATGAAGAAAACCACGAGGTCAAAGATTGTTGGAGATGTTTACTGAAATCTTTATTTAAATTTTTATTGTACAAGTTTATATCTTGTAAAATGACGCAATATTATTAATTAATTCGAAGAAGGCGCGGTTGTTAATAAAATTCGAAAATTTGACTTAAAACAAGAAATATTGTTGAAATTCAACATTATATTTTTAATTCATCGATGCTTATTTAAAATATTTACATTTACTTAGACTTATATTTAATTAAAACATAAATTTAATCATAAAATCTAGAAAAATTAAAACCTACAAATTAAAGTTGAGGATTAAGAAATTAAAATTTTACTTAAAATAACAAGATTGGATTATATTTGGGCATCACCTTTAAGATCTCTTAACAACTTCCATATTCAAAATGTTTTCCGTTCATGTGGAGCCGCTCCGCCCGACACCTTTCTGGCTTTCTTCAATGTCCATCAACTCAAACTTAATCACAGTTAAACTCCAAGTATCGAAGTGAATTATTTTCATATATCCTTCTCACCAATATGGTGGGTATATATAGATTACAAAGGATAGAAACATCCCTTAACATGTTGGCAGTAAATTATCCATGAAAACACGCATGGCAGGGATAAGAGAATATGGCAGGGATAAAAGAATAGATAACACGCATGGCAGGGAGTCAGGAGGAAAAGCAAAGAGAAGAAAAATGAAAAGAAAAGGAACCTGACACTTCATTTATGTGTTCACACTACCACCTCCTTTACTAATTATTTAACACTCCCCCTCAAGTTGGTGCGTATATATCACATATGCCCAACTTGATAAGTGAATCATTAAATATATAATTTGATATGGCCTTGGTCAGAATGTCCGCCAATTGTTGTGTCGTACGAACATATAGTACTTCAATAATTGCTCTTCGAGTTTCTCATAGATGAAGTTCCTATCAATTTCCACGTGCTTCGTTCGGTCATGTTGTACCGGATTTTCTGCAATTTTGATTGCTGAGTGGTTATCACAAAATATCTTCATAGCCATTCTTTCGGTAGGGAGACCGAGCTCCCCCATAAGCCTTTTCAACCATAACAATTCACAAATACCTTTTACCATTACCATGTATTCTGCTTCAGCACTGGACAAGGAAATAACATGTTGTTTCTTTGATTTCCAAGTTACTAAGTTACCCCCGATGAAGGTAACATACCAGATGTCGGTTTTCTCCTATAACCTTTGCCTCCCCATTCCGAGTCAGTATAACCCGATATATCGAGATGTCCATGATTTGAAAAAAACAACCCTCTTCCCGGTGCAGACTTCAAATATCTTAGTATCCTTATGACTTCATTCATGTGTTGTTGACCCGCATTATGCATAAATCTGCTTACAACACTTACATCATAAGCAATATCAGATCTTGTATGGGAAAGATAAATCAAACGCCGAACTAACCTCTGGTATTGTCCTTTGCCAGCTGGTACTTGATCAGAACACTCTTCAAGACCATGATTTTGTTCCATAAGAGACCCAATTGGCTCGCAACCAAGCATACCGGTTTCCTTCAACAAATCAATCACATATTTTCGCTGAGACAAGAAAATTCCCATTTTAGATCGACTAACTTCAATACCCAAGAAGTATTTAAGTCCACCCATATCCTTCATATCAAACTCATAATACAAACAACTCTTCAGTTTATCCATCTCTTCAGGATAATTTCCTGTTACCACCATATCATCTACATAGATAATAAACGCAGTTAACTTGTCACCTACTCTTTTCAGAAACAAGGTATGATCAGCGTAACTCTGTGTGTACCCAAATTCCTTCATTGCTAGACGAAATCTACCAAACCAAGCTCTAGGAGACTGCTTCAAACCATATAAGGCCTTTTTTAGCTTACAAACCGTGTTTGCAATGTTCGGAGCATTATAACCTGGAGGTAGTGTCATGTAGACTTCTTCTTGCAAATCACCATGTAAAAAAGCATTTTTTACATCATATTGTCGTAGCGACCAGCCTAAATTTGCTGCTAAAGACAACAATACTCGAATAGTATTGATTTTTGCGACAGGATCAAATGTGTCTTGATAATCAATACCATAAGTCTGGGTAAACCCTTTTGCCACAAGTCTTGCTTTGTACCTATCAATAGAGCCATCTGGATTATGCTTGATAGTATATACCCACCTGCAGCCAACTAGTTTCTTCCCTTCTGGTAATGATACTATTTCCCATGTACCATTTTCCTCTAGTGCGACCATCTCTTTTGTCGTCGGATTAGCCCACTTTGGATCACGTAATGCTTCTTCTATATTTCTGGGAACGGTAACATCTACCATCTGGTTGACAAATGCTTTGCCAGCTTCTGACAATCTATGAGTAGACATGTAGGGTATTTCACCTTCTATATTGGTTTGGGCGAAAAACGATATGCTGGCACTCAACGATTATTCCGTTGTGGAAACTGATACCTGTTTGTGCAAGTTAAACCGCAAGAATTGTCAGTATTAATCACAAAATCTATGTTTACCTCAGGAACATCACCAGGAGGATAACTGGTTGTAGATACTGTTGTTGAAGAAAGAGGGGGGTCTTCAACAACAAGCGTTTCGCCCTCTTGAATTGTTTCCTCGGGTTGCATAGTAGTCGGAACGAAATCAGTAGGAGCAGTGGGATTACTTGAACCTTATTAATGATGGAATGATGTATCTCACAATTAGCTGGAAACAAATATATCCAATTCAACTCTTCAATGTTGTTCTCTCCCTGAAGAGGAGAACTAGGATCATATGTTGAGTAGAGCTTCTCATGCTCAGAGAAGGTAACGTCCATGCTAACATAAAATTTGTGAGAAAGAGGATGATAACACCTGTAACCCTTTTGAAACGGATAATAACCAACAAATACACAGTTTATAGCACATGGGTCAAGCTTGTTGCGCAAATGTTTTTTGTATGTGGACATAAACAACACATCCAAACAATCGTGGAGGAAGCTTAAGTTGAGAAGGAATTGCCACAAACAAAGCCAATTTATCCAAAGTGATGAGTGCCAAATATTGCATATTTATACACCTTTTTATTGGCATTTTAACTCATCTTTTGTGCTCATAAATCAGATATTATCCCAGATTCTGTATTTTCTTTGTTTTCAAGAATAAATATTTGTACTAATTAATTTTATGTTTTTAGGTAGTGAATAAAGCTTGGAGCAACTAAGGAGCCAAAAGAGCAAAGAATTGGAGACAAGCGTCTATGGAGCAGAAAGCCAGAGCCCGCACGCGCATCAGTTGCAACCCAACAAGGAGCAACCCATCTACAAGACATGGGATTGAACAGTCCAAGACCTGACCCACGACCCGGATCCGAGCCCGTCCTTTCCAAGCCGTCAGATTTCGCCCATCTTCATCCTACGGTCGCTCCACCCTACACATCGTCCCTTGATGCTACCGCCTCACACCACAGCCCCCTATACCTACACCCATCGACAACACCCCACTTCTCTTTCTTCTCGCTCCCCGACAAACCCATATTTGCAGAGCCAGCCCCTTCTCCATCTCCTGCCACCGCCGTCTCAGCCACCTTCCTCTCCCCTGACACCAGCCGCATAGCAGCCACCAACAACCACCATCTCCGCCTCCTAGTTTTACCTATCTCTCTCTTAGCTTCTCTCATAACCCTAGAAGCTAGGTTTGAGATAGATAGAATTAGGGTTTCGTCAACAGGAGGGAACCATCATTTCAGAGCCGATTGAGCAGAGCTGACACTGATTCAGCGACGTGGGTGAGAGGGTATTCGTTTATTTTTCCAATTTGAAGTAAATTAGGGTTTTGCTTGGCATGTATAAAGAGGTCTGAGGTGAGGATGTTAGAAGCTCATGCCTGGGCTAGCCAGTGCACCAACTCTAGGTTAATTTGTGTTTTAAGTATTTTAATCATGTTCTAAATCAGTTTGTTAGGATGTCAATGAAACCCTGATTCCCTGGCATGTGATTTCAACTTTGTTTGAGATGTTCTTGAGTGATTAATTTATCAGATATTTTCAATTCTAGCACCCAATGCTTTACTCTCACAATGAATGCCATGTATCCATTGTAGTTAGGCTACAACTGTGTTGAGTGTGCTGCAGCCCAGGCCTTAGAAATAGTTGCTGATTCCCTTGACTAGTTGTGCTTAATTAGACAACTAGTGCTCTGGGTTAGTACTTTAGCTGATAATTGAAGTGTCACTTGGAGAAACTCCTTAGATAGGTGGTAGGATTGACACACTTCCCTTATCTATCACAGGAACAAGATACTCAACTTAGTTGAACACATAATAGGAATTATAAGTGGATTTGATGATCCTAGTACCCATTTATTCTCATTGTTTGTATTCATCTTTATTCCACTGTCATAACCTCCACTTAGTCGTATCAACAAAACAACAGTTGTGTTACCTTGCTAGAAAATCAGTTTAGTGAGCCTTAGATACCATACAACACCCCATTTCCCTGTGGATCGACATGTGCTTGCCCATGTCTCCAATAGACACTGTGCACTTGCAGTATCACAAGTAGGCATAAAAAGAAACACCTTCCCAAGCCTACCAAGTTTTTGGCGCCGTTGCCGGGGATTTGGCGTGTGCTGTGTTGATTATTGTTTGCTTCACTGAATTCTAGCTTACCTCTGTACATATTTGCTTTATTATTATTGTTTTTAGCCTTGTAGTAAGTATAACTCAACTGAAGTTTAGCTTTTTCTGCAACTTTTTACATTTTTGCGTCTGTTCATTGCATTTTTAGTTAAACTTATCTTTGTTATCATAACTGTCATCTGTTGCATTGTAGTCAGCTCATCTTGATTGCATATCTGCACTTCCATTATAGCGTAATTTAGCTGTAACTATTAATCATTCACTTCTCATCTGCATTCTCTAGTAACCTGTAAACACTAGTTTTTCTTGCATAACCATAGCTGTATATTGTGCCAACCTCCCCTGTCAGTCCAAATAAGCATCAGAGCTATTCAATTCCCCCTGTAAGATATCAAACTTCTGCAATTTATACCTTTTAATTTGCTGCTTGTATTCAACTTCCCTGAAAAACCAAACAACATAACTCATTGATTACTTGTAGTTGTTTACGCCAGCATCAATATTGAGCCCTTGCTTTAACCTGCACTTTTTTTTTTTTGGGGAACTGAGATTGTTTGCTGAGTAAACAGGTGCCTGTAACCTCTGCTGTGCAAACCAAAGGGAAGAGAGAAAAGGAGCATAATCCAGTTGCTATTGTGGCCAAGCCCGGGTAGTGTCATTCTCGAACCTTATTATACTTTAGATTTGTATGAATGATGAGCCATGATAGCCTGATAACCTAGCAGCTTGACTGAATATTGCTCAACCCCTACAACATATAGTATCTTTGTGCAAGCTCATATGCTAGTGGAGTACTTACTTGCTAGCTATATGGTTATATCACTGATTGTTCCTTTGATCTCAGCATAACATGTGCAATCCACCCTGAAATCTATTGTAGCTCACCTAAGCACCACCTTGACTGCATGATAACTTGAGCCTTGCAAATACACATTGATTGGTACTCATTTGAATTTCCATGATCTTTGAACTACCCACATGCTAGCTGAGAATGCCATGATCTGTGCATAAAGCTATCCTGAGTTGTGCTGTTTGTATAAGTGTGCTATGCAATCTAGACCTCTACAAGGCCTGTGTTATAAACCCTTAGCTACCGTCTGCCTTGTGTTCAGCTCCAGCCCCTGAAGCTGTGAGACTGCAAGCCCTACTTGACATCAACTGGGCTGGTTGATATCAACTAACCTAGTTGACCCTGTCAACCCTGTTGAGCCAAGCTGTGACACATGCTCTACCCAGTCAACCACAGCTGTTGACAGCCTTGTGTGAGCCTTATGCTTCCCATTTTGATACAACAATCTGTGAAAACCAAGAACATCAACTGCTCTTGTTGACTTCATCTGCCCTGTAATTCTTATGCATAATCTCTGAAAATTAAAGTCAACTGAGTCTGTTAACATTCTGTGGCATGTTGTAAGCTGTTGTTGAGTGTTTAAATTGTTTATTTGTTCATCTGTAGCATTGGCTCTGCACCTTGTGCTCTCTATATATGATCTGTGATTACTTGTGAGCTGAGCTGCACATTACCTGCACTGCACCCTGCCAGTACTGTGACATTTTTGTGAGTTGGTGTGTCCTTGTGTTGATTTCACTAAGCTACCCCGTGCTGTTTCATTTCTTTTCTGTGAGTTTGCATTGCTCTGTGCACATAACTAAGCTGTGCTGAGTTGATAACACAAGTTGCATTGTGATGTGCAACTGCTGGGTTGCACATAGCCTGAAGCCCACTTAAACCAAACTAAAGCCCAACCACTGGGCTCAGCTCCTGCCAACCTAAGCTGAGCTGCTGGGCTGCATAAACGTCACCGTGGGCTGCATAAACTGAACCCACTAGGCTTTCCACAACCACTGGGCTGTGCATTTGCATGACCTGGGTTGTGCCTAGACTGAAGCCCACATAAACCAAAACCCACACAAACCAAACAAAAGCCCACAAAACCAAAAGGAGCCCACAGCAACTGGGTTTTGGATGAACTGGGCTGCACACAAATTGAAACCCACATAACTGGGCCGTACAACAACTGGGCTTTGCATTCCTGTGGGTTTAACTTTCCTGTGTTGAGACATCATCGGTTAAACATGCTTGATGTGTGCTAAGCTATGCTTCTTTTTGAGTTCAAATTGAGTTGCTAGATCATGTCAGGATTTTGGTCTGCAATTGGGGATGGGAACAAATCCATCAGAGAGCTTGCTTACGGGCATGCCTCACAGTATGAACTCCCCACAGTCCATAGTGATTTTAGGGAATATTATGAACCTTCTCATGGCCCTGACCTTGAATATTCATACCCTAATCATTATGAGCACATGTATCATCAACCACAAATGGGGAGATGAACAATTCTATACTCCCCAACTCCTTGTATGCAATCACTAATGGAAGAGCTCATAGAGCAAAACAATGATATACTTGGATGGAAAATGCATGATCATCCCTTCTCTAGTGAACCATGTGCACAACCATGTAATGATCCTTCATATGAAACATGCATACCCACTAGTGAAGACTCTCCTTCACTTGAACATCTCACTATGATTCTTCAAATGAACCTGATTGAGGTACAAAATAAAGATTGGAAAGAAGTTTATGATAGGATGTTTGTTATTCCCGATAATTTTGAAAATAGTGTTTCTAGTCCTACTCATGCAACTAAATATGAACCTAATCTAGAGGTAGATGAGTGCACTAAAAATGCTACAATTTTGAATAGGGAAATGCAGTGTTATTATGATGATGATGATGATGAATATGAAGAGCATGTGTACTTAGAAAATGTAATGGAATCTTTAGGTTCGTAGACATTTAGCTTCTCTTCCGTGAACCCTATGAATGATGCTTCTTCTAATATTCATACTTGTGATGTCAATTGGGGCTCGTGCAATTGTTCACTGAAAGTGAGCATGTTATATCACCTGTTTGTAACTTGGGGAATGCTAAGACTTTTGTTGACACAGATAATTCAATGCATGAAATTGATGTGTCTGATTCCATGCCTAGGTTACAGCATGATGTTATGCATGAGGATGAAATTTTGGATAATGATGATTATGACATGGAGATTGATGAATTGTTCTATGATAGGTGTTGTAAAACACCTAATTTTATATCTAGTATTTATGTTTTCTTTGCGAGTTTTCTTGTAAATTATGTATTTAATATTGGTTTTGAGTTATCAGGTGTTTTGGAGTCATTTGGAGCAAAAAGAAGTGGAAATAGCTACAAAAGTGAAGTCACAAGTGAAGAAGGGCCAAAGACCCAGTGGAACTCGTTCAAATGGAGGATTTCTAGTCATCATTTTGTAGAGGACGAGAAGACGAAGGCAATGGCGAAAGAACTGGAGTCATTCAGAGCTCGTATGAAGAAGTTATGGGCGAAAGAACTCGGAAGACTAAGGGCTAAATGGTTATTTCATAGAAGTGCTATTGTCACCCCCGTTGTACGTTAAGGGGTAGTCATTCTGTTAAGGGGCAGCTCTCTTTTGGAGGAATGTTAAAAACAGACCAGCTGAGGATAAGGGGTAACTTGCTGACAGAATTGCTAAAGACAGGCTACGGTTCGTTAAGGGGCACCCACTCCCTTATAACTAAGCTAGGTCGAGTGTTTCTCAGACATTTAGTACAAGCACCTGAGATTGAGAGAAAGAAGTGTGCGGCTGCTGAGATGAGAGTGAAGATCGATTATGAGGAGATCGATGGGGGTTTTCTGAGCCGCCATTGCTTTGTCGTTGGTCCGAGTGATTGAGAGAGGTGCTTTGTTGAGAAATTAATTCGAGAGATCCGGGAAGTTCGATTGGAGATGATGGAAGCAAATGATGAATTCGCAACCCGTATCTTACGGGGAAGAAGGAGAAATTGATGTCGCTATTGTTAAATAGATGAAGGGGTGAATTAGGGTTATCTCGAAATCGGTTCAGTTTTAACGAAAAATGAGAGGAACCCAAAGTCGTGAACAAAGAAGTTCTTTGTGTTTTTATGCCAGCACTTGCTGGTTGCTCCATGATTTTTTATCACCATTCCTAGCCAAGTTTCGATGGGTGTATGCCAAGGATTGCTATGGTCATTAGTCGATCGAATGAAGTGCCATTAATTGTGTTGGCTAGAAGGAGAAGTCATTGCATTCGGTTTGTCTTTGATGAACGATAAGAGCTCGAATGGTTGATGGGTTTGTGTGTTATGCGAATCCGATTATTTGCGGGGAAGGAGTTGTGTGATCTCCAATATACAAGCAAGACACAACCCGTACCAAAGAGAAAACGCATATAAACTGTTCGAGCTGATGTCTGAACCACTGTGTTTGTGACTGGCTCAGTTCCCTCAGGTTTCATCACTGCTGGTTACAAGGGGTTACAATGATCGGTAATATGTGTGGCTGTCGTGGATTAAGGTCACTGGTGATGGCAGTGAAGAAGAATGGCTGGTGTTTGAGACGGAGTCGATGAGAATAAAGAGGGAAGTCGTTGGTTGTTGATGGAGGAATTCAAAGGAGAAATTGAGGGTTTATGGATTGGGTTTCTGAGCTCGAGATTCAAGCCGGATTAGGATGAAGATGTTGGTTCTGCAATGGGTTTTTATTGTTTTATAGCGAGGCGGGCAGCGGTGAAGCTAGAAGCCAAGATGATAGGTCTACGAAGATGGCAAGGGAAGCAAGCAATGCGTAATGGGAATTCGAACTTGGAGTTGTTTGTGATGGATTGAGCTCATTGCGGATGCGGGATCGGAAGGTGGAGCTATGGTTCTCGCCCGAGCTTGTGCGAGTGGCATGAATGATATGGCGAGTTAGCCGTGGTTCTGGCGCAACTGAAATGCTGGTGGCTGTTTTTGTGGTTTCGCAGTGAGTGGCAGTGCAGTGAAGGCTAGGCAGAAGTGTTGCAGCTGAGCAGTTTGATGGTGGCATTGCGAGTGAGTTACAAGAGAAGCACCAGGCACGAGTTTGCGAGCAGGGGAGCAATATGGATAGTGATGCTGCAATGCAAGGAAGCAGGACAAGTGACTGTTTCACATGAGCCGCCGCAGAATGAGATGCATCTGGGCAGTTGTTGTGTTGGCTGCAATGAGCAGCTGGGATTTTAGTTTGATGCAGTGGAGGAGTTGGTTGGCTACAGGAACTGTGTTGGAGCTCAATTTACAGGGATGTTGGTTTGTTGGTGGTATTACAGGTGACCCTTGAGCCGAAAAGGAAGGCTCGCAATGGCTTGACAGTTGCGGCAAGTCTGAGAGATAGTTGTACTTGATGTTGCCGCAATGACCAGGGATTGACTTGCACCGGAAGAGCTGGGCAGTGGAGCCGGTGGCTGCAATGCCGGATAGTGTTGGTGCTTTTGTTCACAACTGACTTGGTGATGGAATGAGGTTAAGTTGCGCGGTGGCCGGTGGCGCAAAGTAGAAATGGTTGGCAGCTGCAGGTAGATGAGCATTAGCCGGGTTTGGGCATGTTTGGTGGAATGCAGAGAAGTTCAAAACTGAGCTGGGAAATGCTTTAACCAGTTTGGAGCTGCAGAAACTGTGCGAAAATGGAGCAGAGTTGGTGAGCCGGTGAGCATAGTTCCGGTAGCCGGATTTTAGAGGTTAAAGTGTCGATCGCAATATTTCAGTGAATCGCGAGGGGGGTATGAGTCGGATGCAAGAATTGATGGACGGAAATATAAGCTACATGACACGCTTTTAGGCGCGTTTTCGCAAGAAACGAGGAATTGGCTAAAATGGTTTTTGTGAATGTGTGGACTGCAGAGAAGCAAAGCGGAGCTACTGGAAGTGTAGAATTTCCTGGTGATAGTACCTGATGACAAAGGTGGCCTGAGATATTTTTCCGGTGACCGTATTCCGGCCTGCGTGACCGGATTCCTGGTGATGACGTCATCAATTCCGGCGACACTTTTCGGACCCAAAATTCCAGAGACATATTTTTCACTCCTGGGCTTGGTGGATCAACTTGGAGACGGGTTTTGAGAAGAATTAACCTAATTTTGGGAAAGTATCCTTATGGGGAGAAAAGCATATATATAGAAAACTCTTTTCTAAACCTAGATATATCTCCATTAGGGAGACTTCTACTTGTTTTCTAGGGTTTCACATGATAGGTTCTTCAAAACTTTCTATGATGATTTCCAAAAACACAAGTAACTAAGTTTTTATTATTGGTTGAAGATGTAGTTGGATATTGCAACCAAGTTATGATTTTTATGAATTAGTTTTCTCTCAATATTATCGTTTGATTTCTACGGGTTATAATAATTGCATGATTGATGGATTGCAATATGATTGAATGTTTGTTTAGTCGAGTCTAGAATTGATTGAACTCACATCCATATCTATAGCTATTTTAGGGTTTTCATCGAGCGATAACCTTGAATACGAGTAGCATGATATGATTCTAGGTTGTAGTGATACATCCTTGTAATCATATGTAGAAATTGACCTTTGTCCGAATTGTTTGCGCAATGTATTACGATTGCATTGATTAGCCTATTTCTGAAACTTAATGCTCCTAGGAATTGAACTTGATTAGCGCAAGGCGTTAGGTTATTCTTTAGGTAGAATTCACATACGCAGCCCTAATGTGTGTGTTGATGAATTAGGAAATTACGGAGTATTCTTGCAATAAGGTATTCTATGGCTTTTGATGATAGCGAGATTAAATACGAATTCTATTCATACATTCATAAACTTGTTTGCAATTGAAGATGAAACCTTTACCCAATATCTCACATCCTTGATTTGCGTACTTTATTTGCCTTTGTTCGAATTGTTTGCGCAATGTATTTCAATTGCATTGATTAGCCTATTTCTGAAACTTAATGCTCCTAAGAATTGAACTTGATTAGCGCAAGGCGTTAGGTTATTCTTTAGGTAGAATTCACATACGCAGCTCTAATGTGTGTGTCGATAACTTTGGAAATTTACGGAGTATTCTTGCAATAAGGTATTCTATGGCTTTTGATGATAGCGAGATTAAATATGAATTCTATTCATATATTCATAAACTTGATTACAATTGAAGATGAAACCTTTATCCAATATTTTCACATCCTTGATTTGCGTACTTTATTTGCTTTTTGTTTATTTTTATTTACACAATCAGAAAATCCTCGGTGTTTTATATAGGAAACCATAACAATTTGACAACCTAGACCTCTCTCAGGGGATCGATCCTTTCTTGCCCTTGCTATATTTATATTTTGAGTAGTAAGAAAGTGTAATTTATTTTTGACGCTTACGACCGCGGTCAAATTTTGGCGCCGTTGCCGGGGAGGCAGCGGTTGTTAATTGTTTTTGGTTTCTTATTTTTGTATTTAGTTTTGTTTTACTTTTTCTTATTTCTTTGGTTTCTAACCGAGTTTTGAGAATCTCGTTTCAGGTACCAATTCTATGGACGGAGCATATTGGAGCAATCAATACGGCTTTCAACCTCAACAACATGAAAACTATCACCCTTATGGGGAATACAATCAAAACCAATCCTTTGGTTATGGTCAATATTCCACGTACCCTATGAGTTATTCTCATACATATCAACCTTCTTATGGTGGTTATGTAAGTGAGCAACCACAAGGAGGGGAGAATAGTTGTTGTCCTATTAATTTTTCCTCTAGTTTGGTAGATGAAATGCAACAATTTATGGACAGCATGGAGTCAATTTGTGGACAACCAAGCGTGGAACCAATTTCATCGACCGAATGTGCTCATAGTATGTTTGGCCCAATTTCTGATCGTAGTTATGATCATCTACCCATTCAAAGGGAATATAATTGGCCTAGCAATACGGAAGTAAGTAATTCTACTTTTTCTTTGTCGAATGAGCTTTACAAACAAATGGAACACTATATTCAGAATTTGGATGGAACACTCCAAGAGCTTCAAAAAGGTGTTTCCACTTTAAGACAAGGGATTGAAGAATACAAGGAGGAAATGAATAATTATGTTGAAAAAGGCGAACCTTCGGGGACTTTTGTTGATATTTGTGTAGTTAACTCAACTCTTGATCGTAATAATGATCATTCACCTATTCAAAAGGATGAGTTCGAGATTAGCAACACTAAATTCAGCAAGGACCAATCTTATGATGACTATGATAGTGATGATGATTATTATGAAAATACATCGTTTGAACCAACTCATGGTGACATCCCCGAGGAGTGTACAATGGAGTCTTTTTGGGATCAAGATGAAGACGAAGAGGAATATGTCGACACTTGTGTGGATTACTCAAGCATTGATCTTTATAACGATCAAGAACCTATTCAAAAGGTAGAGCTTGAGGATGATGCAATGAGTGTTCTAAAGAAATTCCTTATGGACAATATTGCATCCGCAAAAGAGTATGTGCCTTACAACAAAAAGGAGGAATGTGTTGAGAATGAGACGGTTATGACCAATATTATGGAAGACCCAATTGAGCTTGCAAATGATTGTAATGATGATGTTTATGTCGAGACTTTGGTTACGGCAGAAACGGACGAAGAATGGTTGCAAGGTTTGATAGAGGACCATGATACACAAGAGGTGAATAATTCACTTGAGTTTTTCAAGGATGAAGAGGATTTCATGATACAAGAGATTGTGCAAGGTTTATCTAACCCTTTGCCTTTTGTTTCTTCTCCTTTACCTCTTATTGGTTTGAATGTATGTGCTTCGAGAATATTGTTGAATGACTTTGTTTCTCGTTTTCCGCCATTAGAGATACTTGATTCTCATACTATGCAGGTTATGGAACAAGAAACCGTGGAAGTACCCGACTCCTATATTCTTTATACACTTCCAAGTGTGGACAAGAATAAGTGTGGGGGAAACTTTTATCGGTTCATAGCTTCGTTTCTGTTTTATATTACTAATATTTGTGCGAAGCTAGTGTTTCCAAAACAGGTTCTATGGAAGGATCCCCAACTTTTCAGATTGTTGGTGTATGGGGAATGAATCTTACAAGAAGCTAAGTCGGGCCGTCGACTTTAAAACAAGCGCTTAGTGGGAGGCAACCCACCAGTTTTGTATCTTTCCCTTTATCTTTTTATTTTTTGCATTTGTTTTTATTTTTTATGCATTTGCTTTTATCTTTATTTTCTTTGTTTTTGCATATTATTTGCGGAATTTCCCACCTTGGATTCTCTTTGGACGATTCAATTTTACATTGAGGACAATGTAAAGTTTAAGTGTGGGGGAGCATTTATATGTTTTAGTTTGTTTTACGCCTTTAAAAAAAAAAAAAAAAAAATCAGAAAAATAGAAAAACCAAGAAAAAATTTGTGCTTTTTGAACTCCGAAATTTAGAAACTTGTGCCTTTAGGATGACACCATTAGTGGATGGAACCATGTTGAATGCAGGAGTTGAGGAACCAATTAACTAAAAGGGGACGAACATAGCTCAGAAATCATAAATACCATGATAGTTGTTACCATATCTCGGAATATCACCATATCGCATTCTATTTTTTTATTTTTCCACATTTATCTATTGTTCTCTAAGTGCTTTGGTGGGTCACTAAACATCGACGTGTTATTATTGCTAGGATGAAATAGAGTGATTGAGTTACAAAAAAAAAAAAAAAAAAAAAAAAAAAACAAAAAAAAAAAAAAAAAAATAAAAAAAAAAAGGAAAAAAAAAATATATGAAAAAAATATATGAAAAAAAAAAAAAGACCGACCAATTAGACCAAAACGGAATAAAAAGACACTTGGGAATAGCAGTATGTGTGAAACGTAGTCCCTGTCTCCGTCGCCTAAACAAGCGTGGAATGCAGGATCCAAGGCAACTATCATGTACTTGCTGACAAGAAGCATGCGCTTGGATCCAAAAGATCTAATCATGTCGTCTAAAAAAAAAAAAAAAAAAAAAGAGAAATTGGATCCAGTTTGATCCAATCATATAAAAAAAAAAAGAAGAAATTATTATTGTGTTGAATAAAGTCACTCTTGGTTCCCTTGTATATGCCAATTGATTTGATGTAGCATTCAGCACCAAGTAGCTCAATCCAATAGGATTAGGTTCATCTTAGCAGTGACCTTCAGACAGATATGGGAAACATCGAACACTTGTACATCTATATCCATCTTCTTAATCTTTTCATTGTGATTGTGGTTTGTTAGTTTCCGAGTATTGTGGCTTGTTCGACTATCTAATTAGAGTTTATTTACTAATATATGAATTGAATTTGCAAGGTACCTCCTCCTGTAGTCATTTTGGATTCGTTTATTGATTTGTCATGAATAGACGGAGTTGGAAATATAGGTTTTGTAGGTAAATCTCTAGTAAACCTTCACGAGACTATAACTCGTCCACTAGGGACACCTAGGGGTTTAAAGGCTTGTTATTTATGCTAAAAGTGACCGTAGCCTCGACGACACGGAGTTGTTGTATTTTATTGTTTTGTTTGATTTGCTCGAGGACTAGCAAAGTCTAAGTGTGGGGGAATCTGATAGGTGTTGTAAAACACCTAATTTTATATCTAGTATTTATGTTTTCTTTGCGAGTTTTCTTGTAAATTATGTATTTAATATTGGTTTTGAGTTATCAGGTGTTTTGGAGTCATTTGGAGCAAAAAGAAGTGGAAATAGCTACAAAAGTGAAGTCACAAGTGAAGAAGGGCCAAAGACCCAGTGGAACTCGTTCAAATGGAGGATTTCTAGTCATCATTTTGTAGAGGACGAGAAGACGAAGGCAATGGCGAAAGAACGGAGTCATTCAGAGCTCGTATGAAGAAGTTATGGGCGAAAGAACTCGGAAGACTAAGGGCTAAATGGTTATTTCATAGAGAAGTGCTATTGTCACCCCCGCTGTACGTTAAGGGGTAGTCATTCTCATTAAGGGGCAGCTCTCTTTTGGAGGAATGTTAAAAACAGACCAGCTGAGGATAAGGGGTAACTTGTCGACGTAATTGCTAAAGACAAAGCTACGGTTCGTTAAGGGGCACCCACTCCCTTATAACTAAGCTAGGTCGAGTGTTTCTCAGACATTTAGTACAAGCACCTGAGATTGAGAGAAAGAAGTGTGCGGCTGCTGAGATGAGAGTGGAGATCGATTAGGAGGAGATCGATGGGGGTTTTCTGAGCTGCCATTGCTGCTGTTGGTCCGAGTGATTGAGAGAGGTCTTTGTTGAGAAATTAATTCGAGAGATCCAGAAGTTCGATTGGAGATGATGGAAGCAAGTGATGAATTCGGCAACCCGTATCTTACGGGGAAGAAGGAGAAATTGATGCGCTATTGTTAAATAGATGAAGGGGGTGAATTAGGGTTATCTCAAATCGGTTCGGTTTTAACAAGAAATGAGAGGAACCCAAAGTCGTGATGTTTTTGCAGGTATTTCTTCAAGTTGCTCCATGATTTTTTATCACCATTCCTAGCCAAGTTTCGAGATGGTTATTTTCAATGATTTGTTTGTTTTTTTATGCCGCATTGTGGTTCAGAAATTAATCCTAGGCAATGGTTGCTCCATGATTTTTTATCACCATTCCTAGCCAAGTTTCGATGGGTGTATGCCAAGGTGCTTATTGATTGCTATTGAAGAACGACGGTTTCTGGCCGTCTGTTCTTCGTGTTCTTCAGGTGTAGCAGCAGCAGAAGCTTCTCTCTGCAACTTTTATTTTCTCGTTCTTTGGACGCTCTAAACTCTCCCCAAGCTCTCCTTGCTTATAAAGCTGCTGCGAAGAAGCATGACTAAGACCTAGCAAAGTGCCAAGGCCCAGCCCAATCACTGCTAATATCCAACACCACCTTCTATTTGGATCATCTGACCATACTCAATCCCGTCAGCACCAGACTCTTCTAAAATCAATCGATGCCACCATTCCTAGCCGATTGTTTCACAAAAATCAACAGCAGCAACACCTTCCAATTCACTGGCAGTAGATTCAGCCGATTGCAACCTGTTTTAGAACCTAGCTTTGCCTCTGCCAGTCCATCTTCGTGTCTTCATCTCTTAACTCCGTCTGCTCACAGCCATAACCAAGGCAACACCACTTCCTTACCAGCTCAACCGACTACCACCAATGCATGCAAACTAACAATACCTTCGACAGCGGGTGCTTCTGATTCCGGAGGAGAACTCGAACTCGAAATTCATCCTTTTTCAGTTGCTCGATTTTATGGAGCCATACTCTCCCTAATCTGGCTGATGTCATTATTTGAAAACCCACTAATCCATTGCATAAACGAGAGAACGCCACCATTGCCTTCACAGATTTCCCACCGCCAGCTGCAACTGTTTCGCCAATCCCTTGCAACGGATTAAAATCATTCTCCCAACTCCGTTTCAGCCACCGTCTTATTCAAACACAGTGCCATAGAACTAACTCAGCCATCATCCATTCACGAGCTTGCCTGACCATGCACGTTTCTTCACCTTGTAGCCTGATGTCGGGTTCTTTGTTGTATATAGCTCGAACCAAACACCAACCAGCTCCTTATCACGACCACAATTCTCCATGCAGCGGCCATCATATCCTCAACTTCTCTGCCGTCATTCAACAGCTTCAGTGCATCAGTTCCAGCTCCTTCCCAGACGCAAACGTCAGTTTCAGCCATTTACCCGCAGGCCTTACAACACCTTCAGCAGACTAGAACCATCTCTGTCAGTCCATCGATTCCATCTTCTTTTATTCGAGACCTGGCAGTTTAAGTACAAACCAGCCATTTCCACTGCTTCTCGTCGATCGAATGAAGTGCCATTAATTGTGTTGGCTAGAAGGAGAAGTGTTTCCGGAGGAGAACTCGCATTCGGTTTATGTCTTGTAGCCTGATGTCGGGTTCTTTGTTGTATATAGCTCGAACCAAACACCAACCAGCTCCTTATCACGATGAACGATAAGAGCTTTCCACTGCTTCTCGAATGGTTGATGGGGTTTGTGTGTTATGCGAATCCGATTATTTGCTTTGGACCGTAAGAAGGAGTTGTGTGATCTCCAATATACAAGCAAAGACACAACCCGTAAATGTGGGTGAAAAACGCATATAAACTGTTCGAGTCGATCGAATGTCCAAATCCAAGGAGAAGTTCATTCGATGAACGCTCGGTTCCCTGCGAATCCGTTTCATCACTCGCTGGTTACAAGGGGTTACAATGATCGGTAATATGTGTGGCTGTCATCACTGGGATTAAGGTCACCGGTGATGGCAAAAGAAGAATGGCTGGTGTTTGAGACGGAGTCGATGAGAATAAAGAGGGAAGTCGTTGGTTGTTGATGGAGGAATTCAAAGGAGAAATTGAGGGTTTATGGATTGGGTTTCTGAGCTCGAGATTCAAGCCGGATTAGGATGAAGATGTTGGTTCTGCAATGGGTTTTTATTGTTTTATAGCAGACGGGCAGCAGGTGAAGCTAGAAGCCAAGATGATAGGTCTACAGTGATGGCAAGGGAAGCAAGCAATGCGTAATGGGAATTCGAACTTGGAGTTGTTTGTGATGGATTGAGCTCATTGCAGATGCAGGACTGGAAGGTGGAGCTATGGTTCTGCCTGAGCTTGTGCAGGTGGCATGAATGATATGGCAGAGTTAGCCGTGGTTCTGGCGCAACTGAAATGCTGTTGATGTTTGTACATATTGTCTTTTGGGTTGATCCTCAACTCTTTAGATTGTTGGTGTATGGTGAACTTTCATTGTATATAATCCAGTAGGACTTGTTAAATTTTCTTTTCTTGAATCGGTTGAGTCTTCTTGTGCATATATTGTGCTAATCCGATATGATCTCCACTGAGAATGTTGGATTCTAGCATTGACAAATGAAGCTCTAACCTTGCTCCCGCCGACATCCTAAATCTCTTCCCTTTTCTCTTATCAAAGATAGTTCTCATGGTATGTGATTGTTTATTATCTCTGTTGAAACATTGAGGATAATGTTTGATTTAGGTTTGGGGGTGCATTTGCATTTGCATATAGAGTTTTTAGTCTTTCTTTTACTTTCAAAAAAAAAAAAATCAAAAATCAAAAATTTTCAAAACTCTTGCATAAAAACCTCCAACTTTTAGAGATTTTAGAGTCACTAGCATGCTTCTAGCTATGTTTACATAGAGAGTCTGACCGAAATAACAGAACTTGGAAGTACCGGAGAACACAATCGGGTTTCTTAGTTGATTAGAGCGTTAAAGTTGGATTTAACCATACCGGAGGGCGAATTAGGTGTTGCTTAGACATTCGGTAGTAGAATTGTGATAACCCATAGTTGAGACTACCCATTTTACATCAAGCGAGGCACCAACCTTCAGTTTTTGTGACTTTCTAAAAAATATGTTAGAGTGTGTGTCACCGTACGTCAATTCCGGGTAGGAATGGTGAGCTACCCAACTTCGCACCACTTTCAGCACTATTTTTGATCTCTTGAGTGCTAATTCCGTCAATCATGAGGGTGACGTCTAAAAGATGAAAACTCCTTCTAAATATCGATTTGCAGTTAGCATCACTCTCTCCCTCTCAACAACATCAACAGATTCATAGAAACACATCATCATCAGCAAGCGGAGCATCATCAGAATATTTGAAGAGAATTGAAATAGTCCAAGGTTTACGTGCAACAAAGAAAAGAAAAGAAAATAGGATGAGAATTAGTGAAGTTTATGAAATCAAGACAAGACAAGTTTTATTGTTTTATTGTTATTTTCATTTCATGTTCAAAAAAAAAAAAAAAAAAAAAATTAAAAAAAAAAAAAAAAAAATTGTCAAGTTTTTGTGAAGTTCAGAAGTTCATCATCAGCTATTGAAGACCGAAGACCGAAGATTGAAGACATTTCTATGAATGCTGAGAGAGTGATATTAATTGCCGATCGGGTGAGAAGGTAAGTGAGTACTCCCATCCTTGCTAATGGTTGATTTCCTTTCTTAGAGATCGTCAGAAAAGATTCTTTTTGTCCACACTTCTGTGGAGTCTCCAGAAATTATTTCGGAAGGTTATCCTTCTTACCTTCAACGTGTGCGAGATTTCTCTCTTTATTCCTGCTGCACACATGAGAGACTAAAAGCGATCTTTTTGAGTGCAATTATCATAAAACCCTAATGGTGAGGCGTGTCGAGGCTTATGATCACAATCGAATCCGAATTCTTTCATATGGTATGGTTATTTCTCGCTCAAAGACTTAAGGATGAGAATGCGTTCTTTGGTAGTTCTAACTTCTTGTTACTAGCATGCGAAAACTCTATGTCCTCATAGCTCCTTGGATGCTTGAGACTCTTTTACACTCTCGAAGTTGGAGAAGGTTTTGTGGGTACACCTCTGGTAAACCCTCACGAGACTACAACTCGTCCACTAGGGACACCTAGGGGTTTAAAGGCTTAGTGCATACGCTAAATGCATTCGAGAGACCTGCGACGGGGTATAGTTAGGATTTCTTAATTTCTGTTTCACTTGAGGACAAGTAAAATTCAGGTTTGGGGGTATTTGATGAGTGCCAAATATTGCATATTTATACACCTTTTTATTGGCATTTTAACTCATCTTTTGTGCTCAGAAATCAGATATTATCCCAGATTCTGTATTTTCTTTGTTTTCAAGAATAAATATTTGTACTAATTAATTTTATGTTTTTAGGTAGTGAATAAAGCTCGGAGCAACTAAGGAGCCAAAAGAGCAAAGAATTGGAGACAAGCGTCTATGGAGCAGAAAGCCAGAGCCCGCACGCGCATCAGTTGCAACCCAACAAGGAGCAACCCATCTACAAGACATGGGCTTGAACAGTCCAAGACCTGACCCACGACCCGGATCCGAGCCCGTCCTTTCCAAGCCGTCAGATTTCGCCCATCTTCATCCTACGGTCGCTCCACCCTACACATCGTCCCTTGATGCTACCGCCTCACACCACAGCCCCCTATATCTACACCCATCTACCACACCCCACTTCTCTTCTTCCATTTCTCTTTCTTCTCTCTCCCCGACAAACCCAGATTTACAGAGCCAGCCCCTTCTCCATCTCCTGCCACCGCCGTCTCAGCCACCTTCCTCTCCCCTGACACCAGCCGCATAGCAGCCACCAACAACCACCATCTTCGCCTCCTAGTTTTACCTATCTATCTCTTAGCTTCTCTCATAACCCTAGAAGCTAGGTTTGAGATAGATAGAATTAGGGTTTCGTCAACAGGAGGGAACCATCATTTCAGAGCCGATTGAGCAGAGCTGACACTGATTCAGCGACGTGGGTGAGAGGGTATTCGTTTATTTTTCCAATTTGAAGTAAATTAGGGTTTTGCTTGGCATGTATAAAGAGGTCTGAGGTGAGGATGTTAGAAGCTCATGCCTGGGCTAGCCAGTGCACCAACTCTAGGTTAATTTGTGTTTTAAGTATTTTAATCATGTTCTAAATCAGTTTGCTAGGATGTCAATGAAACCCTGATTCCCTGACATGTGATTTCAACTTTGTTTGAGATGTTCTTGAGTGATTAATTTATCAGATATTTTCAATTCTAGCACCCAATGCTTTACTCTCACAATGAATGCCATGTATCCATTGTAGTTAGGCTACAACTGTGTTGAGTGTGTTGCAGCTCAGGCCTTAGAAATAGTTGCTGATTCCCTTGACTAGTTGTGCTTAATTAGACAACTACTGCTCTGGGTTAGTACTTTAGCTGATAATTGAAGTGTCACTTGGAGAAACTCCTTAGATAGGTGGTAGGATTGACACACTTCCCTTATCTATCACAGGAACAAGATACTCAACTTAGTTGAACACATAATAGGAATTATAAGTGGATTTGATGATCCTAGTACCCATTTATTCTCATTGTTTGTATTCATCTTTATTCCACTGTCATAACCTCCACTTAGTCGTATCGACAAAACAACAGTTGTGTTACCTTGCTAGAAAATCAGTTTAGTGAGCCTTAGATCAACCATACAGCACCCCATTTCCCTGTGGATCGACCTGTGCTTGCCCATGTCTCCAATAGACACTGTGCACTTGCAGTATCACAAGTAGGCATAAAAAGAAACACCTTCCCAAGCCTACCACAAAGGTGGTTGAAATTTCAAAACACTAGTGGGTACACGATTAAGAAGATACACCGCATTAGTAAAAGCTTCTTCCCAGAAATGTGGCCTCATGTTTGCTCCAATTAAACAAGCTCTAGTAATCTCAAGTAATTGCATGTTCTTCCTTTCCGCAATACCATTTTGTTGTGGCGTAGAAGGACAAGTAGTCTCATGAATTAAACCATGCTCCTGGAAATAACCCTGTAAAGTTTCATTAATATATTCTCCACCATTATCCGAACGAATGACCTTTATAGTGGTAGAAAATTGTGTTTGAATCATAATATGAAAAGATTTGAAAATACCAGCAACATCACTTTTATTTCTCATCAAATAAAGCCATGTCATACGAGTGCAATCATCGACAAAAAGAACAAACCAACGAAATCCTGAATTACTAGTAATTTGACAAGAATCCCAAACATCAGAATGAACCAAAAAAAATGGAACTAATCTTCAGTTAAAACTATCAGGATAAGTAGTACGATGACTTTTTTGCTAAGATGCAAGTTTCACAATTAAAATCAGAAGGTTTGTAGCCTAAAAATAGAGTTGGAAATAAATGCTGCAAATATCCAAAAGAAACGTGACCTAAGCGGTGATGCCATAATTTTGTATGATCTTCATTTGCATGGGAGGACCCCTTAGCTGATAAAGACCTCCCTTCAAACACATCTTCTACATAATACAACCCCCCTCTCTTAGTACCACGCCGAATTATCTTCTCGTTGTTGAGATCCCGAAGAAAACATAAATTCGAATAAATTAATACTACGTAATTTAATTGTGTAGTCACTTGTGATACAGATAAAAGATTGTTAGATAGGGAAGGAATCATAAAAGTATGTTCTAAAGTTAAGGAAGAATTCAAATCAACTCTCCCAGCTCCAGTAACTGAATATGGAACTCCATTGGCATTATAGACCGTTGAACAATCAGGTGGGCACATATCTTTCAAAATAGATGCTTCAAATGTCATATGATTAGTGGCACCAGAATCAAGAATCCAACCATGATCCTTGTTTGAGTTAGCAACTATTAGAGCTAGGCCAATATTACCTGATTCTTTGGGAACAATATGATCTATAACGGAAGGAAGTTCATCAACTATTGGAGTAGTTGTTGTTGACATTGTCATCTCAGTAGAACAAATAGCTGCTTTGCATTTTCCTTTTTCGGTTTTTGATCGAGTATTCCACCACTCAGGAAAACTATTCTTTTTAAAGCAATTTTTGACAGTGTGCTTACCATTTCCACAATAAGTACATTTTCCACCAGTATTTTGTGATGAAGATTGTTGCGAAAATTCCCAAATTTGTTTACCATCATTGCTATATGAGGGGAAACAACTTGATTAATCATGGTACTACGACGTTGTTCTTCACGCCTCACAATTGAAAAAATCATTTCGGGTCCAGGTAGTGGAGTACTACGAAGTATTTCTCCTCTGACAGAATCATAAAAATCATCAAGACCAGCTAGAAATAAATAAACTCGCTCTTCATCAATCTATGCTTTGCGAATTTTAATTACATATACTTGGGTAAAAGTATTTGGTTTACGGTAATCAAGTTCTTGCCAAATAATCGTAAGATCAGAATAAAAAGTAGCCACGGGTCGACCTGCTTGCTTTGTTGCCATACCTTTCGAGATAAATCGTAAAAAATTGATTTATCAGCCCCTTCATAATATCGACGTTTCACTGCGTCCCAAACATCTTTTGCAGTAGGTAAGCGAATGAATAATTCATTAATTCTGGCTCCATAGCACCAACAAGCCAACATTTTACAAGAGAATCTTTCATACACCATTCTTCATATATCGATTCACCTTCAGTGGGTTGTTTGGTAGAACCAGTTTAATATGCATTTTTGCCGCTACTTGAGACAAACATAGATACAATTTGATACCAAAGAGTAAAAATTTTGTCTTTCAATTTTACACCATAAGGAATCGAAGTCGGCTCCTGAGAAAGTATCGAATTCATCACAGAAGTAATAACAGCTCCAGTTTCATCACCAGTAGCCATGGTGAAATAAACGTCGAATAGTAAAAAATAATTATGATAAAGAAATCAAGACAGTTTTGACTTCTAAGAGTAGTAATTAAATTTACTCACATCCAAGGACAATAACTTCAATTGTAGAACAATAAATATCACAGTAAATTAGTGATATAAAATAAGAGACTGAAGATAAAATAATCTTGTCAAGAAGAATTAAAAATGAACCTTAAGATAGCAGCGGAATAATGATCTATAAGAAGCACTCACTCTATATAGAAATACTCAGCTTCACCATGGAAGCTCTGATTCCAACTCAAACTTAAGGTTTATTCATAGTTAAACTTCAAGTATCGAAGTGAATTATTTTCATATATTCTTCTCACCAATATGGCACAAAGGATAGAAACATCCCTTAACGTGTTGGCATTAAATTATCCATGAAAACACGCATGGCAGGGATACAAGAATAGATAACACACATGGCTGGGAGTCAGGAGGAAATGAAAAGAGAATAAAGAAGAAAAGAAAAGGAACCTGACACTTCCTTTATGTGTTCACACTACCACCTCTTTTACTAATTATTTAACACATCAGCCTTTCACTATTCCTTGGGTTTCCACCGGCTCGCATTACCCGAGCAACGTACAAACTTACTTTCTTATTGATTACAATGAAGCGACCACTCAAACCACTCGCCTCACGATTATTTAGGTTCATGGTTTCTTATTCAATTTTCTGAAATATATTTTCCACAATGCTCTGCCTTGATGTTGTGCACCATATCGGTAGACGTAGGGTAAAAAAATATAATTCCTGCATTCGGC
>JAJJWW010009357.1:0-36196 GCA_023531295.1 Papaver armeniacum | reverse complement strand
TCTGAAAGAGGCAATAATACTAATGCAAGGATAAAGAGGCAGAGATCAATAGGTTTTACATGAAAGTGTAAAAAAAGCGTCCTGCTGATTCGTTTACCAAAGGCAAGCAATATCATGAGGCTTTACATTGCAAGAAATGCAGGCCTGTCATATTAACCATGACGAAAACATCTGTAGAAGCAATAATACTAAGAAAAAAGTTAGGCGGGATCAATGGGTCTTTACATGAAAATGTATAGGCGTCCTGCTGATTATCATGATGATGAGGGTGGCATAATAAGACCTTTAACTAGGAAGACAAAATAAGACCACAAAAATGTGGCGAACATGCTTACGAGATTAAATTTGCAAATATTAAACAAGATAGAAACGAAAAAATAAAGGAAATATCCAACAAAGGATTCAATTCTTATCAAAAGAATACTTCAGCCGAAATTAGAAAGCATCCTATGCAAAAAGTCATCTGAGATAAAGGCCGGAAGATGTAAAAGTACGAAATGGTTTAATTTTCTACATCGTTTTCTCAACAACGGAGATGTTAAAGATTCTTCAGCAATTTTATTAGCTTCACTTTCGCTTGATTGGGCCCGATTCTCATTGAAAGTCATACATTAGGATCCTTATTGACAATTTCATTGTGCGAGATCTCGCAGCTTTCATATTCGTAATCACTATCCGGAGAATTAGGAACTTCATCATCACTTACTTCGGGGTTGACGGATACAAGATCAAGAGATTTAGATAGTAAAACATCATTCCACAAGAACTTGACTTTAAGATGGGGATTGCGGAAAGTGCTTTTACTGCCGATTTTACTCTTTATATCTTCTGACCACACATATAGTCAGATCTTCTTTGCATACCTTCGAGAGCGCACAAGGAGCAAATATTCCATTCTCCTTGCGAATTTTGAGTAGGCGGATTTGAAATGCGGTAATGGAGGAGTGAAGATTTTCTCGGACTACGCAAAACAAAAATAAAAGGAAATTATACAAACAAAAAATATGAAGGCTTGATAAAGGAAGAATAGATAAAATGGATCAACTTCTATGACTACCTTCCTCTCCGCGAGATAAGATGTTGGATTAAAAGCCGGCCAGTTATTCTCAAAAAAGATCCATGGCGTTGTCAAAATTATCTCCAACTAATCCTTTTAGATTTGAGATCGCCAATTTTTTTCATGAAACAAGTAAGGCATTTTCTTTTTGCAAGGGAAAGAGTTGGACTTTTTCTAATTTGGAACATTGATCCTTGAATTGGTTTGCTTTTACACTTAAGATTATTCTACCTTCAATAAGTTTATCCTTCTCGATAACTATTAACTTCAAGTTGGTTTTCTCACGACAAAGAGATTGTTCTTGCTCTTTTGGCATAATTTTTGACAAACATCATATTGTTGCGATAAGTAAATGCAGCCACCTTGTTTAACGAGTTAAGCTTCTCTTGAGAAAGAGTTCCATTCTCATGTATGATAAAGTTTCCAACTCCAAATTAGCTTTAGTCAAAGAGTAAGAGAGGCGAGATAAGTCATTACTTAATGAGTCTTTTACGACTAAATCGGCATTTTCTTTAGAAAGATTATCTATTTGATCAACGGCATATGTATGAAGATTATCTAATTGGTTATATTGCTCCATCCAAGCATCTTTATCAACTCGAACTTCTTCACCAAAGATTCCAATGATATATCTCCATTTTTCACGTTCTCGGTTTAAAGCTTGAAGGGCGAACAAGGGCTTGAGATTTAAAAAAAAAAAAAAAATGGGCAAATCTACAGAGGCAAGAGTATACCTTTTAATTCTTTATTCTTCTTGCTAAGATTATCACGATCCGGCGAGATATTTTGAAGTTTTTGATTCTCAAGACGGAGAATATTTACATTTGGAGTCATAGCTTGAGATCATTCTTCAAAATGTTAATTTCTTGTTCAAGGATGTTTTAGAAATCCTATCCCGAGGGCCAAGATGCTTGCTCAAAATCTCGCAAATATTAGACTTGATAGGGTCGACAGAAGTCTTTTTAGGATCGTTCACAATATCTGATAGGATTTTGAAGGCCACATCTATTCCTTCTAAATTTTCTTTAGTAAGAGGGATTTGCTCAGAAAAGAAGGAAGAAGTGAATCATCTTTTGTTAAAGGAATATCACAAGAAGGAGAAATCTCGTGAAGGTTAGTGATTGGAGGAATGGTAAAGGCATTAACAATGGAAGAAGAAGTAGGCTCATTTGCAATGGGACTGTTATGAGGGAGTTGATATGAAAATTCAGGCGTAGAAGTGTTATCTTTGGAAGAAACAGTAGGGATATCTTGCGAAGATTTCGTGATAGGAGTTGTAAGTTTGAATGTAGGAAAAGTAACATAAGGTGCAACGAGGTTTAGAATGACGAGGCTTCTTTGGGGACTTATCAGCATCTTTTTGTCATCCTGCCAATTACAAGCTAAATAAGAAGCAGAGGCAACAATATTGTTATTAAAAGAGTAAATGTTTCTTAAAATACCTTATTATTCAGGATTTCTTTTTAGAGGCAATGGATTTCGGTTGCTAGCCCATGGAAACGTTAGGATTTGAAGCAGTGAACTTGGTGCTAGACTTATTCTTGCTAAAATAAAAATGGGAGAGGAGTCATTAAAAGAAGAATAGTATCCAAATAAAAGACTTCAATAAGAGGGATCAATCATGAAATGATCAAAATTAGCAAAATTAACAAACCTTGATGCCATAGAAACTTTGATGGCAGAAGGATTGTGGTAAAGACGATGAAGAAGACGATGAAGAAAAAGCGGAAAAAAAAAGTTGCAGACAATGAAGAAGATGAAGTAAAAGAAAATAAGAATTTTCATAAGAACTCTTCTTTAAATAGATGAGAAAAGAGTAAATAGGATAACATTAAATGTACAAAAAGGAAATTTTAGATACGTGTAAACAATCATTCCTAAATTCACGGAATCTTGTCGGTAAAAATGGATAGAAAACAAATGATTGCGGCATTTCAAAATGTTGATTCTCATGACATTCTCTTCTTCGCAGAGAAGACATGAGAAGAGGCAAAATGTAGGATCAGAATATCGCAACACCAATATCTTGCGAGATTAATAAACGACAGCATCGCGAAGGAGTCGCAGGGAAGTAAAATAAATGACGTAATGAATGATGACAGCTAGAACACGAGAAAGATGTGAAGACTTAGCGAAGTTTAAGAGTGTCGCGAGATCGAATACATGTACATTTGCGATACTTGCAGTCATTCCTAAAAATAAAGGACAACTTATTGTCATCCACCATGTACTACCTATATAAAGGGTTGAGTAAGTCTTGTAGGGAGAGTTCTTTTTGAATTGTTAAGCAAGTCATTAGGAGAGAGAAAATTTGGAGTGATTGTAATTTCTTTAGCTCTGTTCTATCTTCCTTTGTAAACATTTCAAGAAAATAATCAATAAAATTCATAGTTATTCATCTTCAAATGGATTAGTTGTGTGAATTCTAGTGAGGGTGTAGTGTAGGATTTCCTGCAACTACAGAAATCTCGAAAACTCGGTCTAATACTCGGAATCTATTTATTAATAATTTATATATTGCTTCTCATAAGTCATGATTTTTACCTAATTAAAATTAAAATTTTATACTATTGTGTAATTAAAGATGTAATATTGTTATATTGAACGTGTTTACCATGTATTTAGAGGTTTTTCTATTTTATAACTCCCATATGAGGGGTTACGAAAATTTTCTTTATGATTTTAGTGTATTCAAGGCCAACTCGGAAAAATCGTGAACTCGTTTTGCTCAAAAATCTGTCTAAATCGGCCGCCTTAATCGCAAAAAATCGGGAATATCTTGGAATCGGAAATCGCCTCGGTCATATAGCCTGTAGTGATTACTCGTCGAGTAATCGACATTGGAGAGCGATTTTGACTACACTGGTGTGTTCATGCCCTTCCTTTAATTTGTTGCTGTCTTGCTTCGCTATTCAATATGAATATTAAGTGATGTTATGGTCAGGATCATAATATCAAGACGCAAGACTCGCGGGATTAATAAACGATTTGTCGCGAAAGCGATCGCAGAGCTAAAATAAACGACGCAATGAATAACGGCCATTAAAACATAAAGAAGACGTGAGACCCGGCGAGGTTAAGAAGTGTCGCGAGAATGAATGTTTGTGCATCTGCGACACTTGCGAGACATTCCACGAAAATAAAGGTAGCTTAGTTTGTCATCCACCATGTATTACCCTATATAAAGGGCTAAATGAGTCCAGTAAAGGGAGAGATCTTTTTGGAATTGTTAGGCAAGTCAATGGAGAGAGAAAGTTTAAGAGTGCTTTAATTTCTAAGTGTAATTCTATTATCCTGTGTAAACATTTCATGGATTCAATCAATAAATATTCCTGATCTTACTTCTTTCAATGGATTAATTAAGCAAAATCGAGTAAGGGGTGTAGTGTGGGATTTCCTGCTACTACATATGCGCTAAATCTTCCCGCTTTTTTTTCGAATATCATCGTCGGTTATAATGCATCGAAACTTTGCATCGACGTCATTGGACTTGTTCTTGCACTACAAAAAAACTGACCAAAGGCTACTAAATTTTTTCAACAGCAGAAAAAATTTAGTTGCTTAACAGTTTAAGCCACTAGGAAAGGCAACTGGAGGTGTATATTGATTTAAGCCACTAAACCGTAAGCAACTACAGCTTGTAAAACCCATTAGAAATAAGTATGCGCCAACTAAACAAATACACTAGTAGCTTGAGACATTTAACCACTTGGGGAAAACCAACAACAAGATATTAGTTGCCTAATACTCTATTTAGCCACTAAAGAAACGCAACTACCAGTGAACCTAGTTGATTAAACTTTTGGGAACTAACCATGCCAACTACAGTAGGCATATACATTGAGCCACTTTCGGGAACCAACTTAAGCATCATAGTAGCTTAACTTAAGAGGAGTAATTAATATTAATGAGGGAGTGATCTAGCATACATAATCAATGAAAATTGAAGCTAATATAATTATACAATATTTGGGCCAGATCCTTAGTTCGATTTAAGAAGACTCGAGATAGCTAGTTAAAGTACATAGTAGGCTTGTGGACATGAATTCTGATTGAAAACTTTGTTGTCATTCGTCAGTCTAATGGCAATTGTTTGCGTGATAGAGGTTGCACATTTATATTTAAGTTTTTGCTGCCAAATAAATTTTATTCGAGGATTAAGAATGATTAAGCTGGAGCGTCGAGCACTTAGCAGGCTATCTTGGCTATTACAAATGATCTGAAAAGGGGTCATTTATGGCTAATAGTGGAGCTTTGAGATGGAACACCGACTGCAAATGCTTTTTTTTTTAAGTAGGAAATACCATTAGGTCCTAAGAATAATATATTAGAGAGAGTCTAGTCCATTTGACCCAATCAAATGTCTTGTTTGGTCCTATTTGCAATATAAATTATAGATTGGTCCTAAAAATTATTGTTTGGTCCTAAATGATGTCATGGATAATGTAAATGTCACCTTGTAGTGGCGAGAAATACCCTTTTGGATAAGGACCATATATATAGTCAAAAAGTAAG
Organism: Papaver armeniacum; assembly: GCA_023531295.1. Taxonomy (NCBI): domain Eukaryota; kingdom Viridiplantae; phylum Streptophyta; class Magnoliopsida; order Ranunculales; family Papaveraceae; genus Papaver; species Papaver armeniacum. The sequence continues at coordinate 30,624 of JAJJWW010009357.1, read as the reverse complement.
AGAGAATAAATAATTCTCGATTTACTTTCTCTCTATATTTTAGATTTAGAATTTATCTCTTTTTTTCTTTCTTCTTCTTTTTTCCTCCCGTTAATGGTGTCTCCATTTTTTTTCTTTTTTTCTTCCTCCCTGTAAAACGATGGCGATGAAGGTGAAATCGATTAGATATTTAGATCGGTAGTTGTGATTTATGAATACGATGATGTTGATAATGTTGGATACAATTTTTTAAGGGTTTTTTCTTTTTTCTGCTGGCTGACGATGAAGATGATGAAGAAGATGAAGATATGTTGTTGTCATCTTTCTTTGTGATGGTGTTGATCGATTTAGATATTTTTTAGGGTTTTATATGGACTTCATTTACGGAATGAAGTCTGTTTTTTTAGGTTTTATATGTACTTCATTTAAGGAATGAAGTCATTTTTTAGGTTTTATATGGACTTCATTTCGAATGAAATCTCATTTTTTAGGTTTTTATATGGACTTCATTTCGAATGAAGCCTTTTTTTTAGGTTTTTTATATGGACTTCATTTACAGAATGAAGTCCTGTTTTTTTTAGGTTTTTATATGGACTTCATTTCTCGAATGAAGTCTGTTTTTTTTAGGTTTTTATATGGACTTCATTTAAGAATGAAGTCTGTTTTTTTTTTGTTTGTATATGGACTTCAATTCTGGAATGAAGTCTGTTTTTTTAGGTTTTTATATTGACTTCATTTCTGGATTTAAGTGCTACAAGAAAATAACTAAATATTAACACGGAAGGGTATTTTTGTCAGTTTTAATATTTTTAAATAATTATGGACCAAAAAGTAAAGGCGTTTGACCAAAGGACCAAACAGACATGGGCCCACCTAAAAAGGACCAGCGATATTTTTCCCTTTTTTTAATATTGAAAAGTTATATTGAAAGAAAAGGCTAAGACAAATACAAAGTACATCACAAGCAAAATCCCGTCTTAACGGACAAGAACTGCGATGAGGAATGAGACTGCAAAATTAAAAAAAAGTTCTGCAGGTGAAAGCACTACTCCTCCGACAAACACAGATTTGATATACATCAAAACCCTTTCTAAGAATATAATCACATCGACTGCATACCAAAAATGCTATTATGAGCATATGTTTCAATCCAAAACCACCTTAAAAAGAAGGATTAAGAATGATTAAGTAAAATAACTTACAATAGTGATCCAATATATTTATTATTATTGACTGCCGGAAATTTTTGTACCCGTACAATCAATCAGCTTACAAGAAATAAGAATCGAATGGTACAAGAAATAAGAATTGAAAGGTATTTTGGCATAATCGACCACATTTAAGGCAACATTATCTTTTAACACAGAAAAATAGAAATCTAGGCCTAATCGAGTGCAGTCATACAACTATCTTCAAGTATCTCGAAGCCAAGTGGAGCAAGTTCTCTTCCATTATTCGATCCATCAAGCAGCCTTTAGGATTTCGTTTGTTCCGCAGATACCTCAAAGCATAACTGAGATTAGAATTCAAAGTCTGCAAATTAATTAAAATTATACTGAAAAATATTCTACAAAAAAATATATAAAAAATGAAAAACAATAAGTAATAAAACATACTTCTTGCTTGGCAGTTCCAACTATATAAGTAATAAAACATACTTCTTGCTTGGCAGTTCCCAACAAAATTTCCAAGATATTTTTCTCAATGTGCATCACGTCAAGATTATGGAAACACAAAATTTTGCTCACATATGGCAACTCTTCCCGAAAAATACACTTCTTTTCCAATTGTGAGTCAAAATCACCCAGCAGATGTTGTTGGTGTCGGGCCGCGATGTTGCATGCAACAAAACTTACCACCATACCGCAGTCAGTGAACATGGTTCAGACCCACAACACGGACATGCTAAAGACCCCTTGGTGCTCCACCCGGAGAGCATAGATAGTGCAGGAAAGTCATTAATAGTGCCAAGCAATGTCACACAACCTCGAAAAATACTCTTTCTTCAAGCATCGTAAGTGGTACGCCAACGTACCATGATTCCTTCAACTCTTCTATAAGGGGTTGTAAATAAACATCGATATCATTTCCCGGTGACTTGGGTCCCGAAATTATCATAGACAAAATGAATTTTTGCTCTTGCATAACCTCCCATGGTGGTAAGTTGTAGATGATTAGAACCACTGGCCATGTACTATGCGGATTCATCATATTTTCGTAAGGATTCATGCCATCACTTGCTAATGCAAGTCTCACATTCCTAGGGTCAGCTAATGCCATCACTTGCTAATGCTTCTTACATTCGGTGTATGTCATTGTATGCTTGCATCCAACTTCAACTCGCGATCTCCGTCCACGTGCCAGGGTATTTTCTGGTGTATACAGGCCTTGTTACGGGAGTCTTTGTATGTCGAGAAAATTCCTGTATAGTCCAAAAACCCGACCCGGGTTTAGTGTGTAGTCCAGCGGGATAGAGCAATTATCCTTTAGTCCAAAAAAGTTTAAAAGCAACCGAAATTACCTCTATACCCCATACACATGTTTATGTCAGTTTCATCTTCTTTTCAGTTTTCGATTTCTTCTTCTCACCTCTCTCTTCTTCCACAGTTACAATAACAGAAGAAATCAACACAATTACAGAAGAAATCAACGCAATTCGAAAGAAGAAATCAACACAATTACAGAAAAAACTAACATCAATAGTTACAGATACCCTAATTTTCAGAAAACCTAATTTTCATAAGTTTAGGACCTAATTTCATCACATTCAATTGAAGAGAGAAAATGGGATTGAATAGAACAATTAAGAGGACAATTCTGAAAGAAATCGTGAAGAAAACCCCTTCTCCAGCAAAGAGAAGAAGAAAAAATGATGACGATTCACCAACAAACCCCAAAGAAACCCCCCGATGCTACTCCTTCACCAATAACAAGAAGTACGAGTAAAGTCATGTTGCTCCTTCACCAACAAAGAGGAAGGAACATGTCGATCAGAAAATATGTAAGTTGTTGTCGATTTTCTTTTTTCATTTCTATGATCAATAGAATCAATACATATTGATAAGTATGTTTTCATCTGTTGTGTAAGCAATTTGACACTACATATTGACATGCAGGTGTGATTCATATGTTGTATGCTCAATAGCATCACTACATCTCTTGTATGTAGTGTTTGGTTTACATGTTTTTCACATTGTGTATCCAATTTTACACTATATATTCACATGCAGTGTGTGATTCATATGTTGTATGCTCAATAGAGTCACTACATCTCTTATATGTAGTGTATTGTTTACATGTTTTCATCTGTTGTGTATGTAATTTAACACAACATATCAATATGTAGGACAACTACATGTTTTCGTCTGATGTTGTTTTTGGTTTACTACAGCAAAAACCAAAAGAAAGAAAGCAGCAGCTACTCCTAAAGCAACATCTACTCCTAAAGAAAAAAGCAAAAGAAAAGCAGCAGCGATAACTACTAAGGCAAAAGGAAAAAAGGCGACAAAGGCTGCTACTCCTTCACCGCAAGCAAAGGGGAATAAAGCGCTTATCCCGAGAGCTCCTACTCCTTCACCAAAAGCAAAGGGGAAAGCAAAAAGTGGGGGAGCAAATGTACCCCTCAAAGAAGGTATGTGGTGTTTTGATATGTACTGCTAATAATATGTAGTACATTATTGATATGTGATTTTATACCATTACATATTACATATTGATATGTACTGTTAATAATATGTAGTTTCAAGTACTTGGTAGATATTACAACTACATATTGATGATATAACTACATGTTAATATGGCTTATTGATATGTACTGCTAATAATATGTATTGTTAATAATATGTAATTTCAAGTACTTGGTAGATATTACAACTACATATTGATGATATAACTACATGTTAATATGGTATATTGATACGTACTGCTAATAATATGTAGTACATTATTGATATGTGATTTTATAACTACATATTGATGATATAACTGGTTTAGATTCTTGCTAATGTGTAGGTGGTAATAAGAGTAAGAAAGGAGCTGGAAAACCACGAAGTTTATACCGTGGCGGTTTCAGGGGATTGTGGGGGCTTGTGAAGACTATTAAGACCAAAGAAGAACTTAGGTTGAGTGAGTTGCAGCTGAAGCTGATTTTGAAGCATCATACGGAACCTGTTCCTAATGTTCGGCACACTAAATTGGAGTTGGAACATTGGTTGAAGATTGAAGATGTAATGACCAAAATGTTACTGCATTACGTGACAGTGTGAAGATCCAAACAAGCTTACATTTTGCTTTGAAAGGCATGGCTCACCCGAATGAGTCGGTATCCACACCAAGAAATGGCACTTGTTTATGGGATGCCAAGAATTCCAAATAGGGAATATTATGATTGGAGGCTTACACAAGTCAATAAAAAAAGTGGATGGCGTGAAACATAATTCTTCAAAAGGACTTTTCCTGCTGATATGGAGATGGTGATAAAGTGACTAGGCCAATGATTGTGAAGGCAATCTTGAAAATCCTTAAACGAACACCAATTAATCTGAAAAATAAGAAGTCTGATGAAGAGTCTCTGCAAAGCGTGGGTGATCAATCAAATGAAGATTCTGAAGAATCTGAGGAAGACGAGGAAGATGCCGAAGATCTTATTAGGCTTATCTGCCTATATATGTGCACTTCATTATTTTTCGCAACAAGTGATGCAAATGCTTTGACTGAAAAATATATTGGTTTCGTTCTTGATCTTGAGAAGGCCAAGAATATTTCATGGCCTGACCTCATCCATTCTCATTTAGAGAAAGAGCTGAATGAAAACATGGAATCTGTAGAACACACAAATGGTTGTGCTGTTTATTTGTTGGTAAGAATCTATTGATTTGTTTATTGATTTGTTTATTCTACTTTACATCTTTTGGTAAGAATGTAATAATGAATGAATGTGAAGCACCTCAACAAGGTAGATCACCAGACTGCCTACTATTTGTGATGCATTTGATGAAGATGAAGTCAAAAAGCAAATTTGTGGGAGTATCTATGGGAGATGATGATGAAGTGCAAGTAAAGATTCGTAACAAAAGGGTCGCGTTAGCATGCAAATTGCTGACAGCATCTCCACCAGAAATCAGTTGGAATAGATCCTAATTACTAAAAGTAGTCTGACAGTACATATTAATATTTACCTATTTTTCTTTTAGTCCAATTTCTTGGTTACATTTCATGAGTTCAAGAATGTTCAAAAACATATCTTAAATATAGCTTTAATGTAGTGATATTTCAATTGTGTTACTTGTTGTGTAGTCTAACTTATTAGTGATTTTGTATTGTTGATAGTCTGTTGCCCCCCGACCCCGTACATGGTGAATCAGCTGGGAAACCAAAAAAAACTTTTACTAATCTGATGCAAATGTGAGTATATAGTGGAAGATGGTTACACCACAATCAGTACATATCAGTAAGTATTGATTGAATTGTTGTTACAATGTCAGTATGGTTACACCACAATCAGTACATATCAGTAAGTACTGATTGTATTCTTGTTACAATGTCAGTATGGTTACACTACAGTCATTACATATCAGTATGTAGTGGTAAGATCCTTAATTAACAATATATTTCATTATCAAAATATGTTACTACATACTACATTTGTTCTATATATGTTACTACATATTTTACTACATACTACATATTAATACTAGTATACTAGTAATATACTAGTATACTAGTATATATGTTACTACATATGTAATATATAGCAACATATTACATATGTTACTAATAACATACATATTTCATGAGCATATCAGTATGTAGTGCAAAGATGCTTAATTAACAACATACTTCATTATTCGACAGTTAATGACACTTAATGACATATTTCATTATTCGAAAAATCAATATAACTACATTTTGATAGACTTATAATGTTTCAAAAACCAAAAGATGTTCTAAGAAACAACAAAAACAAGAATTTGAGATACACTTGTAATCTATATACTGTAAAAGAAACAGTTATTAACCAAATTCAGTTGGTACTGACGAATCAAAAGAAAACAGTATAATAGAACAAATGACTTGTAGGATCTGAATATCGCAACATCAATATCTCGCGAGATTAGTAAACGACAGCATTGCGAAAGCGTCGCAGAAGAGTAATATAAATGACGCAATGAATGACGACAGCCAAAACACAAGAAAGATATGAAGATCTAGCGAAGTTTAGGAGTGTCGCGAGATTATATAATTGTACACTTGCGATATTTCGCAAGTCATTCCCGAAAATAAAGGACAGCTTAGCTGTCATCCACTGTGTACTACCCTATATAAGGAGTTGAGCAAGTCTGTTGTGAAGGAGGGTTCTTTTTGAAGTGTTAGGCAAGTCAGTAGGAGAGAGAAAATTTGTAGTGATTGTAATTCCTTTGGCTCTTTTCCATTTTCTCTTGTAAACATTTCAAGAAATTAATCAATAAAAATCATAGTTATTCATCTTCAAATGGCTTAGTTGTGAGGATTCTAGTGAGGGTTGTAGTGTAGGATTTCCTGCAACTACATATTGGCGCTAGAAACAGGGAGAAAGTAAGGATTGACATCGTGATTTGAAAGAATTTGGGGTAGTAGGGATAGAATTTCATATAATTTTCAACAGTTTACCAAAATCAAGAAATGGCAAGAAGAAAGAATGCATCCGAACAACCAACAACTCATAAGAAGGAGTAGGAGACTTCTTTGAGAAGGAGAAGTGAAATGGGAGAATCCTCAAGAATGAACATAAGGAAAATGAAGAAAATCGAATTCAATCACCAATTCAACCAGTAGAAAATAGAACTGTGGATTATGATAGAGTAAGCGTGCATACTTGGATATCAGACTATGTGGAAGAAAGGGGAGAAGAACAACAATTGGTGAACAATGGACAAAAGGAGAGAAACAGAGAAGAGACTGGAGAAATAATTCATGAAAATGGAGAAATCGCAGCATTAGAGGCGTTGAGACAAACAATACATGAAGAAAGGCGATTAGAAGCGGAAGAGCGTGCAAATTTAACAAGACAAAATCATGAGTTAAGAATGGAAAACATAAGATTGCAAAATAGAAGATCGAGAAGCACTACAAGGTCAAGTTCAAGATCAGTTAGAGAGGAAAGAAGGAGAATTTTACCTACGAGATGATCTTTGATGAAGAAAATCAAGAAGAAGCACAAAATCCGTGGCACGAGAACATTGCGAGAGAAGAGAAATGATGGAAGATCGTTATATTCCACGTCCGAGACTTTTAAAATGAAATTGAATGACGGAAGTCAAGGAAATAGGCAGCGATGAGGCCGAATAATCCAATTGATGAAGAAAATCGGGAAGAAGGAAGAAGAATATTGCACGGAGAGAAGCACGGAGGAAGCAGAAAGAGATTGAAGATGAAATTGAAAGACACTATGTTAAGCAAGCACGTCTAGCCTGCGAGAGGGAGAGATTAAGAACAGAAATGGAAAATCAAGAGTTAGAAGAGGCATTTCGCCAGAATAATCGTGATAATCAAGAAAGAAGGCGAGAACAAAATCGCAACAATGATAATATTGATGAGGAATATGAAAGAGCACAAAAGAGAGCTGATAGGCAACAAAGAAGAGAAATTGATAGATATAATGGTGTGCGAATTCGTGAAAGAAATGAAGGATAAGGTCGCAGAGAAAGACGAGAAGAGAATGATGAACAAGAAAGTCAAAGCAGACATGAACGCAGGAGAAGAGAAACGGAACTAAAAAGGCCGATGAATTCAAATTCGATGTAAATGAACAAATTTTTGAGAGAATTGGCGAAATGAGAGGAATGATGAACAAAAAAAGGGAGGAGGAAGAAGACAATTAGATGAGGCCATCGAAGAAGCTGCGAAAACTCCGTTTACACTAGAGGTACAACTAGGAGGGATTCCACCAAAGTGTAATTTGCCAGCGTTAACAAGCATTTTTGATGGAACAACTTGTGCAATACAACATATTAAAGCTTATGTGAGATGTATGTTACAATGGGAAAATCATGATGCGATATTGTGCAAGTATTTTGCATCAAGTTTGACAGGAGAGGCGCTGAAATGGTTTGAAGGTTTACCAAGAAACACAATCACATCATTCAACCATTTACAAGCTATATTTTAGGGCGTATATAAGTAATAACTCCTCGCGACCCGTGTATTGAAGATGTATTTGGGTTGAAACAAAGGGTTGGAGAAAGCTTGAAACATTTAACTGTGAGATGGAAGATAATGTGCAGCGATATGGCTGGTCGTGTAGATAAAAGATACCTCATTCTGTCATTCATAAATGCTATGTTCGCAACCAATTTGTTATATATTCAAATTTTTAGAGTCAAGAATACAATCACAATGACTGAGTTGCGAGAACTCCAGGAGGAATATATTGCTCTAGAGGAAAGACAAAATGAAATGGAATCATATCCAATTGCGAATACAAGCTCAAATGCTGCGAATGCAAGCTTATTACCCAAGTTGATAAATACAGTAGCGAGCACTTCGCAAGGACAACAAGAAAGGGTGATAGATGATGGACAGCAAAAATAAGTGGCCATGGGAAGCCGCGATCAAGAAGAATTTGAAAGAGAAAGGAATTTCTACAACCGTGGTGGAAATAACAAAATTCAAAGGCTTGATCATCCACAAGAAATTTATGGTGGACGAATGCAGAATTATCATGGTGGACAGCGAAGTCACAAAGTAATATGGGAAGAAATTAAGATGCCCCCACTAAATGCTAGTGTGGAAAAAATATGGGAAGTTATACTTTTGATGGAAAAACATACCAGCGCCATGAAACAGGGAAATGAACCGCCTCCGAGGTGTGAAGTCATGAGTTCTGTTCTTATCACCATTTTCATGGGCACTTAACAAATGATTGCAGAAATATAAAAAGAATCATCGTCAGAATGATTGACCAAGGCAAATTGAATCATTTCTTAAAATCTGAAGAGAAGAATCAACCGTTACTAACACCTCCAGAAACTCACAGAGTAAATACAACAAAAGGGAAAGAAACATTTGTAGTAGAAGTTGGAGCGAAGGCCAAAAACTTGTTTTGCAACTCTATCGTACATTCATACAGGACAATTGAAGATTTTCATGATAATGTTCTCGTGAGGGTTTTCGCAGAGATCGACAATAGAGAAATAATGAACATCGCAAGACATCGCCACTAAAAAGAATGGCAGACACAGATTATTTCTTTCACCGCAGAAGAGGTACCTGAAGGCAGGGAGATGCATGATAGTCCATTGGTTGTGAAATTGGAAATTAACCCAAAACCTGTTGATGATGAAGATGATGAGGCATAAAATTCCTGGGCGATCAATAGAATCCTAATTGATACTGGAAGCTCAGTAAACATCCTTTTTTACCATACTTACAAGACTATTGGAGGAAGGATGAAGATTTAATACCTTCAACATACAAGATATATGGTTGCAATGGTACAGCTAACAAACCTAAAGGAGAAGTTCATATGAGAATACCATTGCAAGGGTTATCAACCAAAATTTTGTGTTGTATAGTCGATGTGGAATCCCCTTATAATGCATTGATCGGGCGACCATGGTTACACGAGATTTTGGGTGTAGCATCGACTTATCACCAGTGTATTAAGTTTCCTCATCCCAGTGGTGTTGGAATTATAAAGGGAGACTGGATAGAGGGACAAAAATGTTATGAGGTTGATGTGGAGAGTTGAGAGGAAAGAGCCGCACAAAAGAAGAACTGGAAGCAAAGTATAAAAGAAGAACAAAGAAGGGAAAGGTTGATGGTGGATACCATAGAAGTAAGAGGTGAAGATGCATTGAGAAGCAAATGCCTAAAGACAGTTGGAAATTGCGATGGTTTCGCAAAAGGAAAGGAAATATCAGAAAATTTGAATGAAGAAACAGAGAGCAATAGGAATAAGAAGTGTAAGAAATAAGTAATTGATTTTAGAATTGTAACGATTGAAGAAGGAGAACGCGAGAGACTCGCGACACATGAATATGAAGAAAGCTTGGTTAAATAATTACAGCGAGATCACAGCAAATGAAACAAGATTATGCGAGATCACAGATGAATAAAGCAAGATTATGCGATAATTTCGCAAAAAATAATGAGAAAGAAATAACCCGAAATGAATGATTGAATGAATTGAAAAAAATGAATGAATGAGTGAACGGGACGAACCTTTATGGCGTACACCCTAGTTCGCGAATGATATTTCATAAGAGGCAAATGTAAGACCTAAAGTGCATCATATAAGGGGGTATCTCTTAACCTGGCTCAGGGAAAAGGTTACACCGCCCCTGGAAACTGAGTCATGGAAATTTGGGGCCCATGATAGCCTATCCGGGAGAGGTACCTTGGATTTCCAACTATATATATATAAGGTTATACCCGGTTGGGACGCCCGAGGGTCTCTTCCAAGGAGTCGTTGCATGACCAAGGCGCCGAGGTACACGGTTGAGCCAAGAGTGCCTGGGGCATTTGAAGTGTCTCGGCCATTCTTTGCAAGTCTTGGCACATTCTGCACTCGGCCTGAAGAAAACTCCACTTAGGGTGCAGTCTCCGTAACCATAAATATAGGTATAAGGATAAGAGGCTCGCGAAAAACTCTGGTTGTTGTTAAGACCGGATGGTAGGAGCTAGTCTTGTATGGCGATGTACGCCTCCTTGAAGGGGCAACCAGGGAGAAGATAAGGGCGGCACCCTCCATTAGGGAGCTGATAAGTGTCTTAAGACGCAAATGTCATGAGGCTCTATTTTCGCAAGAAAATTTAGGCTTGTCATATTTGTGCGATGATCCTGAAGAGGCAATAATACTAACGCGAGGGTAAGACGATATCAATGGGTCTTTACATGAAAGTGTAAGGACGTCCCCGCGATTTAAATCGCAAAGATCGGCAATGTCATGGGGCTTTACGTTCGCAAGAATATTTAGGCCTGTCATATTGTCGCAAGAAAAACATCCTGCAGAGGCAATAATACTAAAGAAATGTTAAGACGAGATCAATGGGTCATTACATGAAAGTGTAGTGACGTCCTGCGATTTTGTCGCAAGACGACAATGTCATGGTACTTATGTTCGTAAGAATATTTAGACCTGTCATATTGACGCAAAAATGAGGGGTGGAAAAATAAGACCTTTAACTGCAAAATAAGACCACACAAAAACAATGATAAGGCAAGATCAATGGGTCATTACATGAAAATGTAAAGACGTCCTGCGATCTTGTCGCAATGATGAATTTCAACATAAATGAAGATAAGGCCACACAAGAAATTGAGTAAGCAAATAAGCTTGCGAAAATGGCTATACTTCTAAATTTATTTGAAGAGTTAGCAACCGCAGTTGCGAAACAAAGGCGTATTATTACTTAAAGATTATTGATTTAATCTCTCATGTGTAAATAATTAACAGAGGCAAGAATGGAAATGATTAGAGTAAAAATTTGTTATTTATTTCCATATGATAGATTTACATGAGAAATTACAAAAGTGGAAGGCTAAAAGGATAAATGTACAAATATCATAAGAAGAGAAAAAGGAAAATGGAGCTATCTCTCAGTTCATTCTTCTTTGTCATCAGACTCTTTATCAGATTCTCCTTCTTCGCTAGCTTCACTATCAGAAACATCAAAGGAAGGTATATCTTCAGGAACTTCATCAAGAATACAAGGATATGAAGAATGAGGAATACTATGGTCATCGCAAACTGTTTTAATAGTTTGATTGCGAAAACGAACAGCATTATTATTGAAATTAGCTACTTTGGTTTGTAATTGCTTCTTCAATTTGGAATACTTGTCGTTGCGAAGAGAGAGATCCTTTGCGAGATGCTCTTTTTCAGATTCAAGTTCTTCAATCCTTGTTTGATACCTTTTCTCAGCTTCTGCAAACATGTGATAATGAATCAGTAACTTAATAGCAATTCCACAAAAAAGAAGTGATAAAGTAAAGAAGAACAACTAACAACCTTCTCTGTCAGAAATCATATCTTTAACCAAGGCAGTATGTTCGGCATAAAGACTAGAATTAACACCTAAGTTATTCCTGGCATTATCTAGAACCTTCGCAGCCCAAGCGAACTCGTCATCACTATTTATGACAAGAAGAGAATGAATTTGATTTTCTCGCTCATTAAGTATGGCATTTTGGCGAAGAGATTCGTCACGTTCAATTTGGATTTCAAGGAGAGTTTTTTGGAAATTCGCTAATGCTTGGGCACCTTGATTGGCAATACGATCTTTGTCATCTATGAGGCTGCTAATTTTTTTTCCTTAAAATATTGGTCTTCTCGTGGGAATCAAGATACAGACGTTTAAATCGGTTGGCTAAACCTAAGCTAGATCTATGCTCAATTTCTAAGAGCTGAAATTTGATTCGAAGTTCGTTCATTGAAAGAGAGTTAATTTTGTTTGGCGAACTGCTTAAAAATTCATTGAGATGAGCGAGAAGAGTATCATTATCCATAGGCTCAGGAAATGAATGGAGAAGGATGGCTTCTTCAGAAAGATTATAAATGTCTGCGAAAGTGATAAGTTAGGCAAAGAATAATAAATGACAAAGTAAAAACGAGGAAAAGAGAAGAATTTTGTACCATAAAGTTGTTGATTAGCGCTCTGAAGGGTAGAAATTTTATTCTTCTGAGTAGAAGATTCAGCTTCCAGTTGTTGAATTCTTTCACGAAGAGCAGCGGCTTTACTTTTATTCTTCTTACGAGATGTCGCAGCTTCAACTTCTAGTTCTTTGTTCTTCTCCTTAAGCTGAAGATTTTTCTTCTCAAGATTTTTACGCCTCTTCTCAAAATCTGAGGCAACAGCAAAAGAAGCTCTCCCAGTCTACAAAGAAAGATAAAGAAATTGTTAAGACGTGACATAAAGTCAAAGTTATGAGGAAAAATAGAAATTCAGACATACCAGGGCACCAAGTGCATTTAAAAAGGAAAGTTGGAGTTACAGATCTAGAAACTCCTTTAAGAGAATCGTCGCCCTCTAGCAAGGTAGCATCACATATATTTGCGAGAGCCTCGCATGTGCCAGAAAGGTGATCATCTCCAAGACCTTGCATAGAGTCCGAAAAGATATTAGATAACTGCTCCATAGGGGATTCAATTAGATGATCATCCTTCGCGAAAGAAACATCAATCTCGTCATCATCAGAACTCTCGCTGGATAGAGGACTTGAACGAGAAGAAGAGTGAATCTTCTGTTTCTTAGAAGGTGGAGCAGTGGATTTCTCCTTGCGAAGGGCCCTTTGCCTTTTCCCTTGACCCTCAGCTTTGGGAGCTTCTCCTTCTTCGGCAACTTCGACACCAATCTTCACACATGAATGAAGATAAGAAACAGAGGAAACAATATTGTTAAAAATAATAAAGAAAAGTATTTCTTACTTCATCCGTGATTGAGTGAAGTATTGCCCGAGTACTTGGCTTTGGATTTCTCTCATAACTTTTTCTCAATTTAGTAATCTGAAAATTTTGCAAGATTAGTAGATATAAGAAGAAGGAAGTATCGCAAAAGCGAATCAAAATCGAAACATACCTCTTTTGCTTTTTTTTCGAGCCACTTAAATTCCCAAGGATGATAATTTGCGAGATTCATAGGGAGTATATGGGAACCTGAAATGTAAGGTCCATTCAAAATAACGGAAAGACACACCACTTCTCATATTTGGAGTATGAGAATATTATTCTTGCCCGAGTGCGATCAATATCTTGCATAAGACTTGCACCGGGAATATTATCTTTTCTCTTGCCGAGCACCCCAGTACAGATTTATCATTCTTCATATTTATCACTTCATAATTTTCAAAAAAGTTTTCTACTGAGTACTTTTCAGTGACTATCTCTAAGTTTTCGAATTTAGGATCTCTGACATTATCAGGATACAGAGACCCCTTACCGGAACCACGATTGGCGAATTCAAGCATTAGGCGGATGCAATCACCACTTAGTTGATAAACAGCTCGCGAGAATTTCTCATGAGCAAGGATTTCATAAAATAAGGCCATTCGGGATTGTAGAGATGAATGGGAAGACCTGCGAGGAGTTGACCTAGCGAGATTATGATTTTCTGATCATCACAATGATGATCAGTAAACAACTTTGTAGAAAGAATAGATGAAGATTCTTGATCGGGAATGGTAGACAAGGTGAAACCCCTCTCTTGTAATTTCTTTTGAGTTTCACTCAAAAGGGTTTCATACCTACGACCAGGCGGAGCCATTTTCAGAGTATGGGAATGATTAGAAAACTGAAGATCAAGAGAAAGAAGAAAAGGAAGGTTCTGATGGCAGGAGCGTAAATTGCGGAGAGGAGAGTTGAAGAAAGATTGCAGAGAGAAAGTAAAAAAGAAGAAGAAGAGGGTGAGAAAACTATATATATAGAGAAGAATTCTCTGAGAATATAAATGCAATTAATGCGAGAGGGGACGTGAATGGTCAAGAAAAAACGGTTGAAAGAGACGTGTCAAGAAAAGAGTGGAAGAAGAAACATGTGAAATAAATTCTGTGTAAAAGTACGGGATCGTAAGAGATAAAGATGAACAGTTGTGGCATTTCAAAATATTAGTTCTTATGACATTCTCTTCTTGCAGAAAGACATGAGAAGAGGCAAGATGTAGGATCCGAATATCGCAACATCAATATCTCGCGCGATTAGTAAGCGATAGCATTGCGAAAGCGTCGCGAGAAGAGTAATATAAATGGCCGCAATGAATGGCGGCGACCAAAACACGAGAAAGATATGAAGATCTAGCGAAGTTTAGGAGTGTCACGAGATTGTATAATTGTACACTTGCGATACTTCCGCAAGTCATTCCAAAAAATAAAGGACAACTTAGTGTCATCCACCGTGTACTACCCTATATAAGAGTTGAGCAAGTCCGTTGTGAAGGAGGTTCTTTTGAAGTGTTAGGCAAGTCAGGAGAGAGAAAATTTGTAGTGATTGTAATTCCTTTGGCTCTTTTCCATTTTCTCTTGTAAACATTTCAATAAATTAATCAATAAAAATCATAGTTATTCATCTTCAAATGGCTTAGTTGTGAGGATTCTAGTGAGGGGTGTAGTGTAGGATTTCCTGCAACTACAGGACTAGAGGAAAAAACTGGTGGTGATCTTTCCAAATAATAACTGGCGGAAAGAATGGCAACGTCATTGGTATCAGATTCTGCTTGCATGTTCAAGCTGTGATAAAAGAAAAAGGAGAAATCAAAACACTACTTACTTTTAAAATACATTTCATCTTTGTATCATCCAACCCCAAGACATATCTTTACTATATCTTGAAACACATACCCATTACACAAAAATCATTCTTTAGAAAGTTCATAATTCGTGACGGATAAGCGTACATGTTGCCTTGTTGTGATGAGTCTTCAAATTACAGGTTTGAACACTTGACATTTTCTAATAGTCTCATGTGCACTTTTAATACGCTTCCTTTCTCCCTGCTTGGTGGAGCCCTAATTACTTCGGTGGGAGAACGGTATCGTCTACGTGATACTCATCGTGTCTCAGAGAAAAATACAATATCATGACTATATATGAATATGTACACGATATTGTTCCTCAAAAACAATATCATAATGTAATGATTAAAGACACATACCTATCATGGTTAGGAATAGGTCTAATAGCTATTGAATATAGCTGATTAAAAGTGGTAACTTTGAAGTAATCGTCGGCGTAATCAAGCATCCTTGCTCGGTTTAGTAATAGCTGCGATAGCGTGCGAGCATGGAAAACCATAAACGCGCCAATCGCCAAGGCAGTACAAGTTTTTCTCTCTAGATCTACCATATGAGACTCTGCACCCACAAAAAAACCATATTATCTACTGAATATATACACAATACATATTGATATGTTATCTTCAGTACACCTAAGATACTAGTTTGGTGGATATCACATCACAAGTGCATGCTACTTAAAAAGAAGAAAATAACTAAAATTTAGATGATAGAGATTAGGGGTAAATGCTAACCTTGGAGAATGCATTTCATAACGTTTAGCATATGACCTGGCTAACTTTCCAGGGATCTTGAATTTGAATGTGTAGTTCAAGCAAAGGCTTGATACACGAGGGTTAGCGATTAGGTTTATCAAGACACTTTGTTCACGACGTTCGACATCAATTCCATCATACGTAGCCTACACGACAAGAGAATAGCGAGTATATTATGCTACATTATACGTAAAATGAACAATAGCTTGTACTGTGACCAAGGAAACTGATACAAACCTGATCGAGTCAACGAACGCACAAGCGAGTAACTTCTTCTCGCGGTTAATCCAGTTATTGAACGATTCAACAACGCTTGAAGAAGTCTTACCATACCTACAACCCTTGAAGAACACACTGGACCACTTTTCCTTTGGAATGTTGCGGCAGTAGTCAGCAACCCAAGGCCTTCCCAAATTAACCATTTCTTGAAGAGCTTCCTCGTATGTTGCAGGAGAAAGAGCATATGTCGCCTTTCGGAAAGCATCAGTCACTTCTTTATACTTTTCGTCAGACTTTGCAATAGGTAAGTTTTTGTCCAAGTGGAAGTAACAATAGCTTTGATGAGAATTAGGGAATACTTTGGGAATATATTTAACCAACCCTTCACTCGATCCCAGTCATAAAAGTTATTGGCGATCATCATCCAAAGCATCCTTGATTCTTGAAAAACCATTCCCGATTGTCATTCGTTTCACCCAGATACTAATCCAAATGCGAGGGGATAAAAACCTACAAAAGGTATTAGTTATGTTAAGCAAGCTGCTAAAATGAAACAACCACTACATCTTTGCTATAAATATTTGATGTTATTTTTTTGACACTGCATATTGACATGCACTTTTATCTCATACTCACTAAGGTCAATATGTAGAGTATCGTTTACCTCTTTGTCAATATGTGAAAAGCTGACATTACATATTGACATGCAGTGTGGTTTTCCTCGTACTCGCAAGGTCAATATGTAGTACTATCCTCATTGTCGTATTGTAGTAAAAAAATAGTTACCTTGATTGCCATTAAGACATGTTGCTGCCATGAGACCTCCTCTAAAAAGTTCCTGAGAAATGTACAATCGAGAATATCATCGGACGACATAGTTTATAGCCCTCTCTACAAGCTCCAAAGCAAACAAAAGTCTTTTGAATCTTTTTGTAGCATCATTGAAATCGAAATCAATAAATGACCCGGGGTTTGTTTCCTACCGCATTCACCCACCAAGCAAGATCGATGTAGGACTTGAAATCATTACCAAAAATCATTTATGCAACAACTCAATTGCATGATATGCATGTTGATAGTGGATTTCGATCCCACCAATGAACTTTAATATAATCTATGATCTCTGCTGCGTTATGTAGGGTTGTGCTCACATGCTCATGAATTTGATTGTTCATGAGTTTTCTCGTAACTTTTGGATTCTTCAACATATAACCCCCGCCACAAAAGTACCTTCCCTCATATTCCTTTATCTTAAAAACATCGAGAGAACTACCAATGACAATGTTGCATGAAGCCTCCATGAACAACCTTTCATGCCGCATACGGCGGTGAATCTCTCAAGGTCATTCTTCTTCTTAATTACCTCATATCCAGTTCTCATGCGCATTTTTGGCATGCTAGACGTACATCATCAACACCACCATAGAATAATTGTTTTGGATCATCAAAAATCTTCTCCCAACCATCCGAAAAAACACATTTGGGACCTCTTTACCATCTTTCAAGTAGCTATTTTTCGTACTAACAACTAAGTCTACATTCATCTCAACTTCCACACGCCTAGAAGAACTAGATGCGCACTGAAATTACATCCACCCTGCAAAAATCAAATAAAGCCGATTGCTGCGAATGTAATGCGGCATGCTCTCGGGAGCGTTACGTCGGCAAGAATAGGAACTATCGCTTGATTAGGAAATAGTTAACCGGAATAGTCGATGGAGTCAACCAGCTCCACATATTACGGATGCAAAATTTCAAATCCTCTAAAGTTGAAAACGATGTAAACAAATATGCAAAATGGTATTGCTTATGGTATACATGGCAATAGCAAGAAAAATCTGGTTCGAGAGCAACGTCAGACATGTTAACTCTGTAAAAAATGATCCAAAAATTAACTATTGGTAATATCCATATCAATATGATACGTATAACCTCATCCGAGTCTAAAAAGAGTCTCTATATGATACGTTTTGATATCATACGTATTGACATGTACTGAGATGAGCTAAAAAGTGTCTCTGTATGGATATGTAGTGTATCATTTCGATATGTATTAACATGTTATCATTTCGATATGTATTAACATGTTATCTCAGACTCAGTAAGGTAACCAACTGCTTGCCACTACGTATTGACATGTAGTATGGTTTATCTCATACCGGTAAGGCCAATATATGTAGTATGGTTTACCTCTTTGTCAATATGTGAAAAGTCAACTACATATTGACATGCGGTATGGTTTACCTCGAACTCGAGTATTGACATGTCTGCGATGAACCAAAAAGAGTCTCCAGTATGGATATGTATTATATCATTTCGATATGTATCGAC
This sequence comes from Papaver armeniacum, assembly GCA_023531295.1. Lineage (NCBI taxonomy): Eukaryota > Viridiplantae > Streptophyta > Magnoliopsida > Ranunculales > Papaveraceae > Papaver > Papaver armeniacum. Next base: position 12,077 of record JAJJWW010009357.1, on the reverse strand, counting down.
ATGTCAGTACATGCATTACGTATTGACATGTACTGACTCATATTGATATGTATTGGCATCTACTGTAGGATAAAAGGGAGCACGCTATATGCAGTACGTATTGGTATGTAATACATATATAGTGTATCATAAAATAATTAGTATTTTGAGAATCATGATCATATAACAAAAAAAAGCATGCTAATGAACTGCAGATATATCAAAAAGAGAAACAAACATTACTACACGATCATGCTAATGAAACTAAAGCGAGAATGAGAAAAAAAAATAAAAATAGAAAAATTAGATTACAAAAACAGAACATACCTTGTTCGAATCTGAGATAAACCTAATTCGAAGCTCAGATACCTAATTGAAACACGCACAAATCACGCAAATTACTTAGAAACTCGAACGGAAACTGAATTGAATAATGTAAATCATCATAAAACTGAAATCATAAAAGAAAGATAACAATGTACATCATAGAAAATTATCCTGATAGAAATCGAATCAGAATAAACCTAATTTTCATCAAGATTCCAAGAACAACAAATAAGATTAAAAAGATAAATACCTTGATTGAAGCTCGGATGAACCTAATCCGAAGCTCGAGATGAAGATGATTGAAAACGCAAAGAAGATAGAAAAGTGAGAGAACCTAATCCAAAACGCACTTTGTGAGAGAAAGTGAGAGAACTCGATTTCAGAGAATCTAAGAAGAGAGGAAAGAAAATGATTTTGTTCGTCACTTTGAGTTGCGAGAAGGGTATATTTGGAATATTTGAATTACGATCTTGTGTCAACCGCACGTGGATGGACTAGGAATAAAATTTCTGGTCCAAAAACATGTTTTGGACCAGTCAATAATTAATGCTGGGGTGGACTACACATTAACCGGTTCTCTCATTTCTGGACTAACTAGTAATTCCTAGTTGTTGTATGTCTTCATATCATTAAGATAGTAATGAGGTCTTAGTCATTATGAGGAGAAAGACCAAGGGTCATAGAGCACTGATTGAGCACTGTACTTCATAACAGGGAATAAGTAATCGTTGCCCTTGATGTGAGAATCAAAATAATGTACAACTCCTAAGTTCTCGAAAATCATCATTCACACCAGTCCTTCGAATTATGTTTGACTGTAGCAGTGCCTGAAAGTCATTATAGAAGGAAGCATACTGAACTAGTCGGGTTGTAAGTTGACGCGCGTTCTACCATTGGCATAGTACAGAATTAGAACCTCGCAGGCCAGATTTTGTTTTACAATAAGGTAAAATGAATTGCCTCCCGAAATTGGGAATTAACTTGACGGCTATTATCGATCAAAAAAACTTGCCGGCTATTTGCTGGCTGTAGTGGATGAGTACCAAAACTTTTACTGGTTTGGAGAATGGGCCGGAGATCAATTTTTTTTTTGGTGCCTTTTTGGTCTTCCTATACATAGCCTACGTGCATTACTCTTTTAGGACTCGTTGAGCAAGTATTCTTTTTCTTTTTTTACCCGAGAAATGAAGGGAAAAAAGTATAAGAAAATAACTTCAAATTCATAAAAGGTTGCATCATTATGATCTCGCATCATATATATATAATGAAAAAATGAAATTAACATAACAGATTCTGAAATTCAAGTGTCTCAAAATAAAACAGAAAAAAAAACATCTAGCAGCAGTAAATCAACAAAAAGAAAAAAAGTAGTGCAAATTAATACTGAATGAGATATTTTCATGCAGTGCTCTGCTTTTTTATGAAAGCTATCGTCGGGGAGTACGGATTCACCTTGTATCTTTTTCTGGACCTACACTTTTCTCCAAGAGCTTTCAACGAAACAAAGCTGGTTCTGTGAGGGACAACATTATAATAATCATAATGATAAAGCTTTTCCATGGCGTTAGTTTTTGGATCATAAGAGCATATACAGGATCTGAATTTCATTAACAGTAGAACTCCACCGCTCTTTGTAAGGGAAACTGGCGTTGCATACTCATCCATATTTGGTATACTGATATCCTTGGTCCAGCTCATTAAGTCGTACTCCTGCTCATTCAACTCATAACTATTATTACCTTTCTTCCTGAACCATATGTCTAAGAATTCACCTCGCTTTTCGTGAACAAAACACAAGCATCCTCCAAGTACCTGAAGAAAACATTCAGTCCCATCTGCAGCATCGACTGGTGATTGGAGAAAGTGTAACTTCTCTTCCACAAGATCGGTTGACACAATCTTTTGTTCACTGTCCAGCCAATGAAGCGCGCCATTTGACAACACACCATATGGGGCACCTTCTAGACAAAGTGAGTCAGAAGCAGTTTCCCCCACGTCTCTCCAACCACTTCCATCCCCAAGTGTATATACCTGGACGCGTCCCAAGGATGCCCAATACATATAGTAGATCCTTACAATTTTGAACTTGTTAATAGAAGGATGGTAACAAAACCACACACCATAGTTTCGATCCTGTCCTCTTCCAGTTTTGGAATAGTCATGTACTCACCAGTTATCGGGTTACTGATATAGCTAGGTTGGACATTCAAACGGTCATCTAATGCACGAAAGCAAATTAACCCGTTGCATGTACTAACAATTTTGTGATCTCTGATGGGAGGCTGATTGATCATTCTAAGTTTCTTATTAGACTGGCCATCATAATCTACATAGCACAGTGTAATATGGGTTCTTCGCGGATGCGCGTTTGAAAAAAGAAGACCAAAACTAACCTTAGAACCATTTTTTTGTAGGTGCATATGAACAAATGAAGGATGGCGAAGGAAGTTTCTCCATGTTTTGCACACTAGTCTGCACTCTAAGATCGAATCTGCTGGCAAGCGGGAAAGTATATCTGTGGCGATTTCTGTAGGGAGCTTGTTCAGTACTGGTACATGTATCCCTGGGGAAGTTTACACCTTTTCTTTGATGATCTCAATACACGTGAACTGATCGTCATAATATCACGACTATTATTATCCTCCAGACTCCTGATGAAAGTGGAAGATTCGTAAAACAACACAAAATGGCAACTGCTGATAATACAGTACTATATGCGCTAGTTTATCTAAAATATCATATAAAAATATAATAACTTGCTCTGTAAATCTGAAAAACTAGATGCACCTGTTATATGCGATATCAACATCTTTTTCAATTAGATTAAAGGTTTGTTTCATATCTAACAATAAGGGAACGCTACTATAGAAACTCCAAAGAATTAAATCAATATTAAATAAGCATGCATGCATATAAATACTTCGAGGGAGATGTACCTTTTTAGGGTTTGGCTGTAAGCTCTGGAACTTGTCAGTCTTTGCCAGGACTATATATATGCTTCTGTAAAATTGAAAAAGATAGATATCATTTGTGAAAGTCTTAAAAGAATAATATTCACAATGCTGTTCGAATCACTAAACAACTATTCATATATCTGAAATCAAATGTTACAAGAAACCATGAGCATGAAAAAATAAAAGATAACCAGATTTAGCAGTAAAAGCAAAGATCAGGACATACCATCACCACATATAGATCTGTTCTTCCTTTCTTTTTTTTGTGTGTTTTTCCGTTGAAACTGTAGTGGTGTTTTATAAGGAAAAACAATTATGGTATCACTTTTGTTAGGTAGTTATCGTATTCAAATTTTAGATCGTAATAGTTGATTGAGAAAAATCTTGCGGAAATTTCTTAGAATATTTCACCGTTTGACTTGAAAATAGTGGGTCAGGTAGTCCACTAAGCCACTATCTTAGGAGGGGCTTTAACTGCTTAAAAAAACTACTCGTATGATTTACAGTCATTAAACCAAACATGTCAATAAGCTGTTAGTTAGCGTGCCAATTGCGTATGTGAAAATGCGTACGTGACTGCCAGCTAGCCGTTTTCTTTCCAATAAAATAAATAAATACCGAGAATAAAACAAACGAATTACTCTCAAATATGAGTTTCTGTTTTGGTGCACACGCACGCTACAAAAGCACCAATAACAAGACACGCGAGAGAGTGTCGAAAGCATGCATTGTGATCAAACTGCTCCCCCTGTACAGGAAAATTAAAGTAGAAGGTATCGGGTACAGTCAAGGTAGGATTTGGATACCAAATAGGGTTAAGTGGCAAAATGCCCCAAAATGGACCCCATGGTTGTGAAAATGCCCTGGACGTTAGGCGAAAGATTAAAATGCCCCAAAATGATATCAAAATGTCCCAATCCGTTAAAGTTGCCGTTAGACATGGTTAAGTGGTCAAATTCGAAGCATGTGGTCCGCACGTGTGAAAAGATGACATTTATACCCTTTTGACAAAAAAGATGACATAAGGGTGACTTTATGGCTTAAGGACATTTTACCATCATGTATTAAACATGTGACACGTGGCAAAGATTCATAAATGGACGACCGCAGATGAGGATGTGTTTTCAAAGCTTGATGATTATTTTTACAAATGACCATCGTGTCCTATCGCTAAGTTGCGACACGTGTGCCATCGGTGACATCAATTCCGACTAACAACTACATGGCATCAATTCAAACCATAGATTCATAAACAAAAAACCGTGGAAGTCATGAATTAAGAAATAAAACCATGATTGTCTCCACACTTTTTAAAACCATAGATTCATAAACAAACTGTTAAAACTCTTAAAGATAAGCTGGCTACTAATATATCGCCATTAAAAGTTCATAGATCTAGAAATGCTAAAAACATAATTGAGCAGAGCCCAACATTTCTGATATTACCGATATTTAGAGTTGGGCTTTCTAACCCTTTTTGATGATGGTTGGTAACGTTGATTGTTTGGCTAGAAATCTTAAGGAGACCATTATAAGTCTGGTTAAAGCAGCGGTAGAAGGTGTAGAAGTAGATGGATGTGGCACCTTCCTTTTAGCACCAACATCAGCTGCAGTAGAGGATTGTGCAGTTGTCTTACCCTTTTTCTGGGAACCAGTTGAAGAAGAAGATGGTGTAGTAGCAGCTGCTTTGCCCTTTGACAATGGTGGTAAATTAGTAGATTTCTTTGATGTTGTTGCAGTAGTTGGTGCAGACAAGGCCTTCCTCATCATCTTTGTTGGTGCAATAGTAACACAGAACTCATCCCCATTAACAGAACACTCCATTCTTACTCCTTTCTTCTTTAGGTTATCCAAGCTGGAGGACCTTGACGGTACGGATATTATGATCAAGATCTTTACATACACTCCATTTGTTACTCTTTTGTGACTTGTTCTTCTCCATCAAGACTTCTTCTTTGATACAAGGTCTTCCCTATCTCTCAACTGTGGGATGTATAATCCGATATTTGTCTCAAAAAAAAAAAAAGTTAATAGAAATTCACCAGATCCGAGAATAATGTAAAAAAAAATACATATAATAAAGTAAAACTACAAAGTAGATAATATTATTCAATGAAAGATTCTCAAAACAAAAGTAGATAATTATATTTCAATAAAAAAGATTCTCAAAACAAAAAAAAAGCGGACAATGAAAAAGTTAAAGCATTTGAAACCACTCAATGCTAGACAAACCTATTCTGATAGTCATCAATGTCTCCCAATGGGGTTATTGACCATTCGTAGGTGGTCCCTATATCTATCCCAAGTGTAATATTTTCTGATCTGCACACATTATTGGTTCAATCGGCCATCATTCATTTATTGACCAACCATTCAACTTATTAGGTGTAATAAATTTACTCACTTGGACCAATCGATTCAATTTAAACAATGCAACCACAAAGATGTAAGCATGGGAAGTGTCTCAACTGCCACTGTCGACATGTACAAGATCGTTCTTCTATTCGAACAACAAATACTTTGTCGGTAACTTTGTTTGTAACCTGATACACTTTGCGCTCTTCGGAAGGATCACAATGGAAGTTTCCTCTAAGATTGCACATCACCTTAATGAGATCATTCGCAGCAGGAACAAGATCACCAGATTGCCACGTGTCAGCAAGCTTTCTTCTATTTGAAAACAACACCATCACCAAGTGTGTATACATATCAACCAATTGAGTGAGAGGCTTGTCTCTGATTTTCAGGGCCATGTTATTAAAACTTTATGAAAAGTTTGAGTAGATGTGCTCACAAGCCACATCGTGAGGAAACCATGATCTTGCCCAAGACTTGGCTCTGCATCAATCGGGTATTTGTATGCGTTGGCATCTAATCTTTGCCATTTCTTGCATGGCCTCCTAGAAAATATGTATCTAAGTTATATCATTTGACTAAAAAAATGCGCACTCATTATAATCAAATATCATAAAAACATTACTTACCTCCCAAAGTGTTTATATTTGTATGCCTTGGAAGCTGCCAAAAGAAGTTGAGTTAGTCTCATTCACAGAATCCCTTGGTCAAGAAATTCTTGTCTACGGATGCCCGGAAAAAAAAAACACAATGGCAAACATTATTCAAATGCACAATCAAAAATGTATTTTTTTAAGGAAAAAAAAACAAAACAATATTTACCTTAGCGATATCTATGATTTGCCAAAGGAAACAATCTTTTGACGATTCAAGAATGACATTCATTCTGTCAGAAATAAAGGTCAATCCACACATATCTGGTATCCGTTTTCTCAATTCTTTCAACATCATAAACCAATTTTCTTCAGATTTCATTAGATCATTACACAAATAGGAAATACACCATTTTGAGCATCTATGCCGATTCTTGTAAGCATTACACCACCTAGCTTACCATTTAGGTGAGCTCCATCTAAGACAATAACCAATCTACAACCATTCAAAAAACCTTTTATTTGTGCATTATAGGCCAAAATGACACTCTCAAATCTGTTATCTTTACCATCTTTGGACCAACCATGACCTATGATGTTTGGGTTTAAAGCAGTGGCGGTATGAGAAGTTATGGTGCTTTTATGTAAAAACTCTCAAAACTTCCCTTCAGATCTGCCAGCACCAATTTCTGTGTACACATACAAATCAAAAATTACCATTTCACACATACCATAAGTTAATATATAAACAAACAAAAGGGAACCAAAACAAGCATTAGAATCATACCCTTGCATTATTAGCAACCCACTTTGGTATCTCGGTTTTACAACCGAGGACTAATGATCTTCTTAGATATATCACTTCTCGTTGTCCACTTTGGTGAACCTACATCCATTGTTTTCAACAAATACTTAGCCACAAATTTTGCATTACATTTTATGCATTGTAATCTTCATTGGGATTTTTACAAGTATGTTCGATGTTGCATTCTCACGATTGTGGCCCATCATATCTTCTTTCTCTTCCCTGGTACTTTTCTTGCATTCACCTTCCAAGCACATTTTTGGGAATCCTTGTAAGCACAATAAGCATAGTGTCTCGATATTATCTTCCTTGTCCACTTTAAAATCCTATGTTTCAACACTGCATATTCCCTTAGATGATCCTTGTAAGCTTGCATGCTTCCAAATGCCATACCAATTCTTAATTCACCAGGTTCAACCTCAGGAACATCTTCATTGATCATTTCTAGACACTTTGGTTCCTTTAAATGCTGACCAAAATCTTCTTGCCACTTATTTTCTTCATCTTGAGTGACTTCATATCCTGGAACTTCTTCATCTTAAGTTGCATCATCCTTCAGTGCACTCTGTTGTTCATACTAACACTTTCACATTGAAATCTTCATTACAATCTTCAGGGTCATTACCAACATCTACACCTCTAGCACACATAGAGACCAATCTTCATAATTGTACCTTTCTTGTGTTTCTTCATCTTCACTATCATATTCACTTTCATCTTCACTTTCTCTTCATCTTGATATTCCTTAAACAAAAGTCGGCCAATCTTCTGGATGGCAGTCATACATTTACATTAGGCAAATTCACCTGCTCATCTACATACCCTTGTACTTGCTCTTCATGCATAGGTTATCATAGTCAGGATGCTTGTGTAGATATAACTTGTTCTTCATGAACATGGTTTAGTGCAATGATTCGTGTGTAGGCATAACTTGCTCTTCATGCAAAAATCAAGTCTTGTTGGTCATATTAGGATTCTTAACCTCAACCCTTTTATTAAGTCTTGGACTCCTCTAACCTCAACCCTTTTACCTAGCAAGTGGTCTTCTTTCACCGGACTTATCTCACAAGTAAGACCACTAACACCGTGAGTATTATGCTAAAAAATACCCCGATGTACTAGTGTAGGAATAACATGGGTAAACCACAATCTTATAAAATTGGCTTCATTTGGTTTCCCATTATTCCAAAATGAAATAAACATCTCTTTCCGATTCACACTTATCACCGAAGATCCCCCATCACATCATTAAATAAACACAATCAAGTTTTGGATCCATACTGTTCCCTTACCAATCTTCTCTTTAGCATAGCCATGAAATTGTCTCCACTTGTACCGACTTTTACAATCATAACAATACAACTCCTTAAATGTGCCACTATATTAGTTATCGAAAATCCCTATCTTCACAACCACGTTTTCAAAAACATTAAACAAAAATAAAACAAATCAATGAAATATTTAACAAGTCCCTACCACGTAATTCATTCTATCACAGCAAGCTTAAAGGGTGAGATCAATAAAATGATTTTACATTAGTCACTAACTTAGTGTAAAAAAGTCAAGTCGAAGGCAACTTCAAGTTACATTTCACAAGAAATAAAAAGATTAAAGAAAGCAACATACGATTCAAAACATCCACTAAAACTTATTGAAAAAACAACACAAACTAAAATGATCGCACCTTCCTGAGTCGTAAGTACTTAAAAGACAAAATCAAAGATTGAAATTTATCATCAAATGCTAAATTTCTCTCTATATAAAAATTGATTAGGAAATCATAGTTCAAGTAAGAAAAGCTGAAAAATGAAAACTAGATTAATAATATAAAGCTACATATTTCATTCATATGTCGTCAAATTAAGAAGAAGAAAAAGAAAAAAATCTAAAAAAATAAGACTTGTTAGTTTCTCCATTACGCGTTATGACGGTGAGTGCGATCCTAAGTCAACAAATTGGAAAAAAATGAAATGTAAGTTACTAGAGGCTATAGTTGGGAGTTGGGACAACATAGGTAGTACTTCAATGTATACATGACGATTTTAACAATGGCAAAGCACATCTCTAACCACTAAACTTAGGCATGTAGAGACTCGATTAGACTAGAGTAGAGATGCATAAAGTTTCGTGTAGTCTTAGACTCTTAGGCTGCCTACCAACTCCCTAACATGATTATTAATAACTAATCTAACATTGAATCTTAATCATATGGATAAACCTTGCAAATCTAACGTGCTGCCTACTATTAGTACATGATATTAATTCGATCTCACACTATTTCAGAACATAAACATTAGGATAATAATATCACTAACCCTTATCCTTAATATCTAAATTCAATCAATTTATTAAAGTAAACTTGATTGTATGTCTTAGCAACAACAAAAGATAAGTACTCGAAGATTTAAAAACATGGCACAATAAGTATCTGGTGGGTTTTTTTTTAAATAATATGGTGATATAGGCAACTTTTATATCCACCAACAAATTACAATCGATATAGAGAAGGGAAGAAAAAGCAAAAAAAAAAAATGGTGATATACAACTTTTTTATAGAAATGGTAATATTAGCTTTGGTTTGCATATTCACCTAACAAAATTCCACCGTCAGAGAAGGGAAGAAAAGCAAAAACAATTACGTCAATTTTATTTTCTCTTACAAACCTAGTTTGTTTTAATGTACAATGTCCGCATCAATTATTAATGACAATGAAAACAAAAACTTAATCTTGAATAAGAAATTCATACATTTGGGGAATGATTAGCGTTAGAATGTACGGACCATACATTTTCTGCCACCAAATTATAGAATAGGCATTAATTCCCTCTTAAGTCCTAAACATGTGTATGTCCATGGAAAACACACCTTGGATATATCTAGAGCGATGCATGAAAGATGGGAAACAAACAACTAAATTTTGAATGATGAATGACAAGAATCGATAATGAGGACGAACACCAAAGCAAAAGCGTATGCTTCCCATCTGAATATGCCCAGATCCTATGCCGTTCTACTTGTATAGTTACATGGCTTATGTTATAAACCCCCAAAAACAATACAGACTTATACCCCAAAATAGAAAATACTAGGGATAAGTTCATGAAGTTATTGCTATTCATGAACTTCACATTTGAGCTATCCCAGAGGGGAAGGTATTATTGGCTTGTCATGTTAAGGTAAACCGTGATGTTGACACAGATTTAGTATTAGACAAAATAGAAATAGAGATAGACAAAGACCATTATAAATCATCATGTAAACCCCATTTCATCTGCTAAAAAATTGAAAAAACCAAATTATAATCCCTACTTTCGTTTCTATCAAACCTAATTAGAGTTCTTGAAACCCTAATTTCATTTCAAGTCTCAAACACTAACTTCGTCAGTCAAGGTTGGAGTTTCAAGAACAACAAACGATTCGAAAATCGGAAATCTTAAAACAAAAATTAGGGTTTATGGAAAAAGGAAATTACTGTTCTTCACTATGTAACAAGCGATTCTGTCTTTCTTCGTCGATCTATCTTCTCTTCTCGATCTGCAACTTCACAGTTCTTCCCCATCTCGATCGCTCTGTCTCTTCACGAGATCTCTCTGTCGTTACGGTGTTCTGTTTGATATTTACGTGGCTCAAAAATAACCCGGAGTTGAAGATAAAATTGTGGTACTCGTCATGCACCACACGTGTGGTACATGTCGATCAAGTCCACGTGTCAACACTCTACATTGCAGCGTGTCATTTGTCTACGATGCCTAGGTGTCTTTGGTTGAAGGGCAAAAGACCTTTCATGTAACAATTGACCGATCAAAAAAGTTAAAATGCCCCATTTTGACTATTATAGGCATATAGATTGGGGCATTTTGATATCATTTTGGGGCATTTTAATCTTTCGCCTAACGCTCCTGGGCATTTTCACAACTACGGGGTCCATTTTGGGGCATTTTGTCACTTAACCTACTAAATATAATCCTATGAGTTAAAATAAATCAATCTTTATACTGCAGTAGTGTCCGGTGTGTCACCCAGCGGCCAGGATACATTGATTTTCTAACTAGTGGCTATCTTCCCTCCATACTAATTTGGTTAATCTAATGGCCTGTCGTCCGACGCCGTGTGTTTTAATTCTGTTTCTTATTAAAAAGCGGACCATAAATTGAGTTTTCGTTGTATGTAACGGCAGAGGTGTGCAGATGATTTTGCATTTTGGTGATCTCTTCATGTTCTTATGAATAGCAATCTCATCATCTTCCGAGTAATCTCTTTCTCCCTATTCCATAACGTATCATAAATCCTAGGATGTCTTTCTATTTCTCTTCTCAACAGATGGTATTTCCGATCCAATTAATTTTTGCCACTACACAGAAAAAATTGGATTCTCTCTATATAAAATGGATAATCCTAATCGAAATCAGCATCAGTTCCAATCGAACATGTAAGTCTTTTTCCCTTAGCTTCCAATATTGTTTTACATCCAATTTCGGTCGGTGGTTATATTTTGCTTCATTCATGCAAAATTGCTTAACCTATGTTTAAAATCTTATGAGAATTTTGTGTTGTGGTTTTTGTAAGTAAATATACCAAATATTTTAGTCGTTCATTAGGTCTGCACTGTATCGCTTAACCCTGGGTTTTGGGTTAGGTTTCGGACGAATTTTCTTTTCCAATTTTCTTTGCTTCCCAAAGAAAAGATGAAATGCATCTCAAATCAATATCAAACCACAACATGTATCGTTCTCAGCTGCTCAGGACAAGTTGAAGAGTTTATGATCCCTTGAGAGCAAGTCTTATGGTGGAATCCATCCATCTTCATCTTCCACGCCTCGGTACTTGAACTGTGGATGGAAGCGCAAGTGTGAGGTGGAATAGTAGAAACGCTATTCTTAATGGAGCTAAGCTCCATTCTTAATAGCGCTAAAAAACGTTATTCTTAATGGAGCTGACTCCCGTTATAATAAGTTTTTTTTTACCGGTGAATTAGATTCAACCTTTCGGTTTAAATCTCTGGAAACGCTATTCTTAATGGGCTAAGCTCCATTCTTAATAGCGTTTTCGCTATTCTTATTAGC